>CM075344.1:133350000-133950000 GCA_037693485.1 Kitagawia praeruptora | reverse complement strand
ACAATTAAACTCTTAATTATATGCCTTACAAACACCTATTCTACTTCAAATAAAACTTTTAATTATAGTCGCACTTCGCTACGGCGTTATAATTTTTAAAAAAATACTCCAATTTATATTTATCTTATATTATATTATTAATTTTAAATTTTAATAATTAATACGGTACTTTCTATTGAGCCGCCCTTTTCTTAAACACGAATTTTCCTATAGAGCCGCTTTCTCGATAAAAAAACAAAACTCGGCTTTAGCAAATATTATGAATACCTATCTTATAATTTTAATCTATAAAAATCAAAATCTAAAAATAAAATAAAATTTGTGAGCCATAATCTCGAAAACACATTTTGAGCTGTTCTTGTTTGGGACCTAAATCCCAACTTAACCTTTTTCCTCAAAATTAAAATGTAGAAAGAGAGTGAATTCTGATTTTTATTTTTTCTATATGAAATTTTAGAAAGCAAATATCTTATCTTTGCTATATATTACAAATACTCCTGTATTTTTTTTTATTTAGAATCTACAAACTGAGCAAATTTTATATTTAATTTAAACTTCTGATTAAAATAAAAAAAAATTATATTATAATTTTTAGAGGACGTCGCCTAAAAAATTTATTATATATGTACACACTAATATATTTATTGATGATATAATAATATAAAAAATATATTAATATCATTTCCTATAAATTTGATTTCGTTTTTAAACTTGAAGATGTGAAAGTAAATTTTATTTATACTCTACACTCTAAATTTGAATTTCTACTTTCCTGTAAATTTTTGTGATTTTCAAATTTTCATTTTTTTATAAATTCGAATGTACGTTAAAAGAGAAAATTTATAATTTCACCATAGAAATGTCCTTTGATTATGCTAACATTAATTTTTTTTTAAAGATAAGATTTTCCGGTATAATTAATGCATTTATAATTAATTGTATAAAAAAATTAACCTATGCTAAGAAAAAAGATAATCAAACACCTATTCTACTTCTAATAGAACTTTTATTTATATGTTTTTTCTATAAATTCGAACTTCTATTATACTTCCGATAGAACTTTTAATCATATGTTTTATAAATACTTATTCTACTTACAATAGAACTTCTAATAATATTTCCTTTTTATAAACTCGAACTCTTCTTCTCTATAAATTCGAACACCAATTCTAGTTTTAATATGTTAAATGATATTTTTATATTTGTTAGTGTTTAAAATTCTTAAATTCTAAAAAATTAGAAAAATAGATTGAGACGATCTTAGAGCGCCACCTAAACTCCCGCGTATCCTCCTTTATATATATATATATTGATGATTGATGATTGTGGCACTCTATGAAGTATGAAGTATCGGATTCCACGCTTTTGTCCATTCTTTTTGTATGTTATAATCAGTATTATATGCTATACGATATTAATCGTTAAATCGGATATAGGGATGGGTATCGGGGTAATTCGGGATCGGAGATGGGGTCGGGGATGGATGGGGTTGAGGAGTGCTATTCGGGATCGGAGATGGGGAAGGAATAGACTATGATGAAACTTTTGCTCCAGTGGCAAGATTGGAGGCAATAAGAATTTTTCTAGCTTATGCCTCTCACATGAAATTCAAGGTATATCAGATGGATGTCAAGAGTGCTTTTCTGAATGGGAAGCTTGAAGAAGAAGTGTTTGTTGAACAACCACCTGGTTTTGTGGATCCAAAATATCCAGACTATGTCTACAGGCTAGATAAAGCACTTTATGGACTTAAGCAGGCACCAAGGGCATGGTATGAAACTCTGGCTCAATTTCTTTTAGAAAGTGGGCTCAACAGAGGTGCAATTGATAAAACTCTGTTCTATTTCAAATCTGAAAGTGACTTGCTTTTAGTTCATGTATATGTTGATGACATTATCTTTGGATCTACTAATGATAAACTCTGTAAGAAGTTTGCCAAGCTCATGCAGTCTAGGTATCAAATGAGCATGATAGGAGAGCTTAGTTATTTTCTAGGCCTACAGGTGAAGCAAACAGATGATGGGATTTTCATAAATCAAGCAAAATATACCAGAAATCTTCTCAAGAAATTTGGTTTGCTTGACTGCTCATCTGCATCAACTCCTATGGCAACAACAACAAAGTTGGACAAAGACACAGGAACTTCAGTGGATATGACAAACTACAGAGGCATGATAGGGTCTCTTCTTTACTTGACAGCAAGTAGGCCTGACATCATGTATGCAACTTGTCTCTGTCCAAGGTTTCAGGCAGACCCCAAAAAACCACATTTAACAACTGTAAAGAGAATTTTCAAGTATCTCAAGGGCACCATCAATCTAGGTCTGTGGTACCCTAGAGAATTAGATTTCAAGCTACTTGGGTATTCTGATGCAGACTTTGCAGGCTGTAAGATAGACAGAAAGAGCACCAGTGGAAGTTGTCAATTTCTGGGTGACAGACTTGTTTCTTGGTACAGTAAGAAACAGAAATCAATCTCTACATCTACAGCTGAAGTAGAGTATATTGCAGCTGGTAGCTGTTGTGCACAGATTCTATGGATGAAGAATCAATTGCTGGATTATGGTTTGAGGTACAGTAAAATTCCTATTTACTGTGATAATCAAAGTGCTATTGCTATGACAGGTAATCCAGTACAGCATTCAATGACCAAGCACATCAGCATAAGGTACCATTTTATCAGAGAACATGTGGAAGAAGGACATATTGAACTTCACTTTGTGTCTACAGAACAATAGCTTGCAGATATCTTCACCAAGCCATTGAGTGAAGCTACATTTACAAGGCTGGTCAATGAACTAGGAATGGTCTCTGGTTTTGACTAGGGATGTTGGTTAGATTCAAAATTTTACTTATATAATGTGTTGCTCATGTTTCTGTGATCTGTTAAGTGCTATGTGAACTCTATTGGTTAAACTCTGAAATGCAAACTCTGATAGTTGAACATGATTTGTTTACACACTGTTAAAATCTGTCACTATGCTCTGTATGTCATACACTGTTAACATGTTTGATAAACTCTATTAACTCTGAATTGATTATTGTCTGGATGTAAATACCAATAAAGTAATAAGTATGAAGCATGATTCTCAGTAATTAATCATGAATCTTTCTGAGATATTGTGATCTAATCTTAGACTGTGCAGAAAGTTAACACAACATGATACTGTTTCATATTTATAGCATCTCTTAGTTTATTTTATCCTAAACTCTGGGTCTATAAATACTGTGTGCATTGCCTCTCATGAATAACTTATAATGTTGATGAACTCTAAACTCTGTTAGTTATACTCTGTTAAATAAAATGCTATTACTGCTATATCCCCAAAGAAAATGTATATAGGTTGCTAAACTCCTTTGAGATTATGTTGGTGACTAGGATGACCCAGGAACCTACTGGTATATAGTATGGGCTAAAATTCTCTAATTTTTGGTGACTAGTTAAAGACTAGGATGATCCAGGAACTTATCAAAATGATAAAGGGCTAAAATTTTAGGATTTTTGGTGACTGGCTCCAACCTCTAATTACTGGAATGAATAGATTAAAAAAAATTAATTAGTAAAAAGGGGTATAAATAAATTAAATGTTATTGTATATAAATTGTTTACTACATAGTTTAGCTTTCATCATACATTCAGTGTTTACTATGAGAGTTTGTGCATCCAGTGTTTACTGATTTACTTTAGGGATGTTATGAAAAATTAGATGCTCTAAAAATTGATTTGGTAACCTCTGCTACACACACACATATATTCACAACTGTGCAGTTTTTGAAAGGATTATTGTGATAAAGTTGGAGAATTGACAAACGTTGTTGGATTTTGTCTAGTACTCTAAGGTAAATTTTTATTCAGATAATTTGAAAAGTTTGGGGTAACAAGAATTTTTGACAACTGTTTATGAGTGTAAATGTGTTAAAGTGTATTGGTAATGGGAAAGAGAAAACAGCGGTAATTATTGCTATATTTACTGCGCGTGCTTAGTTGGTTCATTGCATGTATGCCACGTGTCCCACTCACCCACTAATGTGTTCCACTCACACATTAATCAAGGAATTGTTGAGTGTTTTATTGCACAAACGATTGAGTTTTGATTTTTAATTACAACTCTAATTACTTTTGTGTAAACGATTCACTTTTATCCACACCCACTCATTTTTACTTTACACACAAACACACAGTTCTCTTGTTTATTCACTTTGGCATTTCTGCAAACACTTTCCATTCATACCATTTTCACAGCTATTCTTTTGATTAAATCTGCTCTAATGGCTACTAAACCTTTCTCTGCTCTAGGGCTTTTGTTTGTTTCTAATAATTATGCAGCCCCACTAAACACTGCGTCAGTTCCAGAGGCATTTCATCTGATGCAAAATTTCTTGCGGGACTCAGAGATTGGTCAAGCTCTGGTTGAACCACCAATACTTTCTGCCACACAGATAGCAACTTTCTGGTAGAATTCAACCTATGATGATGGAGGAGAGAATGGGACTCCTACAATCATCTTTACTTACGATGAGCCAGAGTTTGTGATTACTCCAACAACTGTCAGAGCAACTATGGGCTTCGATACTCATACTTCGTATAGTTTTGCTGGTGATGCTCAACTAAGAACGATGCTGTAAGAGATTGGTTATTCAGAGTCTCTTGACAGGCTTGGTAATGTCAAAAGGCCAAAGCTACGGAAGGAGTGGAGCTTCTTCTTTGACTGCATAACAAGGGCTTTTGGCAAGAAAGTTACAAACTGGGATGCCATTCCCACTGATAGTCTACAAATCGGGTATTCTCTTCTCTATGGAAGTAATTTCGATTTTGGTAGACTAGTCTTAATGAACTTGGGTGATAAATTGTCAGAGACTACTACAGTATATTTTGCTCATTTCTGTCAATTATTATTTACTGCTTGTGTTCCTGGTCTTGCAATTGCTAAGAATGATGTAATTCAACCCTTTAAAGTTGTTAAAAGGATATTCTCTGATTTGATCAATAAGGATGCCACCAAGCAGGAAATACCTGCTATGGTTTTACCTCTTGCCCTACAGAATTTTCTACATCAACCAAAAGACCCACAACAGCAAGCACCACAACAACCAGAACCACAACAGGCTGAGTCCATAAACACTGTACCTTTATCACCACCTGCAACTGCTCAGCCACCTACAACCTCTGACCAAAATCCAATCTCTGACCAACAACCTACAAACACTCAACCTCAAACTCTAAACCCTGAAACCTCACAACCACAACCACAATCTCAACCTGAACCTCAACCTCAATCTCAACCTGATCTACAATCACAACCTAAACCAAAATGTAGAGGCAGACAAAGGCATACAGCAGCGAACACTTTGAGGCATTTCAAAGCTAAACAGACATCTATTGGAGCTGTTTTTGCTAGAAGGAAAGTAAAAACAAGGGCAAACAGGCCTCCATCACCTTCAGTTGTGGAAGATTCTAGTGAAGAAGATGTTTCAGTTGAGGTGCCTCTAGCTAAGAGAAAAAGGTTGATAGTTGATGAATCTGATGAAGAGCAAAATATTGAAGCTCCAGAGGTTATACCTACTGTTGAGGCACCTATTGCAGAGGAAGCTATACCTGCTGTTGAGAGGCCTACAGTAGAAGAAGTTGTAGAGCTCACTGAAAATGTACAGATGGATGAGGAACACAGAGATGGTTTTGCTCCTATGGATGTTTTTAATGATTTCATTCAATTCTCTTATAATTTTGTTGCTCAATCTGAAGCAACTTGTGCAGCTGATCAGCCTACAGTGGTAATTGATGAAACTGTAGCTTCTCATACTGAACTTATTTCTGATGCTCACCAGGTCTCTGAAAAAGGTGAAGAAGTTGAGCAAGTCACCAAGGCTGTAATCTCTGAGCCTGTGGATGAAAACACTGTTGACATTGCACAGCCTATTGATTTTGACAAGCAACCTGCAGAGAATGCTGCACCTGCAGAGACTGTTGCAGAAAATGTTATTGAACATATTGATCCAGTTGTAGATACAGCAGTGGATATTGAAACTGAAGGTAGTGCAGAATCTAATTCTACTCAGAGTGTACCAGTACATACTGCAGGAAAACACACACCTTTTGATAAACATTCAGATGCACATGATGTTGAGGCAGAATATTTTGGTAAATATTCAAGGGATTGGTATCAAGATGATTGTATCTTTCCTGCTGGTCGAGCAGCTAAGTTTGTGAAGAAGGCTGCTAACTCAATTTCCAATCCAGACATTCTCTCTAGTTTGCAAGCAACTATAGTTCAAGTCAAGACACTGAATCACAGGTTTGATGTTTCTCAAAAAGCTTTTACTGATCTCAGGACTAAAGTTGTTGCAAATGAAATGACTATGAAGAGAGAGAATCAACTCAACAATCAGAAGTTCTCTAAAGCCCAAGAAACTCTGTTTCAAAGACTATGCCAGGTTGAACAGAATCGGACTGTTTTATTTGCTAAAATTGATTCGATTGCTACCTCCTTAGAGCTGATTACATCTATTCTCATTCCTGATGATGTCAAAAAGGGGGAGAGAATTGTTAAGTCTAACTGCAAGCAATCTCAAAACTCTGGCTAAGAAGGATGATGTTGGAGATGGAGGAGCAAGTGATAAAGGCAAGGGTTTAAAAGCTGATCCAAGTCAAACTTTGAGATCTGACAAGTCTCTTAAATCACAGTCTGTTGGAATATACACTGGTACTCAGGGTATTTCAAAAACAAGGAGTTTGCTATTTACTGAAAATCCACAGATTGATGAGGAATTGGCTGCTAGAGTCTTTCTTGAAGAAAATGCAGAAGGGGCTACTTTAGAAGATGTTCAAGCTGAGGAAAAGAGTTTGCAAGAAAAACATCTAAAAGCTTTGAAGTCTGGCAAGTTTAAAAAGCAAGAGAAAGCTTCTAGGCCTGTTCTTAAAGGCATTGAAATTAAAGAAAAAGTTGGTGCTGATCAAAGGACACAAAGGTCTAGAAAACCAACAGAAGCTGAAGCTAGGCAAAAGCTTAAAGGCATTGCTGAAGAAGAGAGAATTTCAAAGAAGGCAAGTACAACCTCCGTTGATACACAAGTTGTGTCAAAATCTCTATCTATCCAGATGCAATCAGTATTTAGAAAAGGAACACTTCATGATCCAAATCAGATTCCTGGAGGTCCTATGGATTTTTCAGATAGAAGAGCCTTAACAGGGAAGATTGGAAGAAATAAAGCTGGTCTGGGCTCACACAGAGATAAAAGAATGCATACTGGTCCTAGAGATCCTTCTTCACTGGCTGTTCCAGGTCTTGGTGTCACTCAAGAGAGTTTAGACAGACTGGAATCAGTACAGTTGATCTATCAGAAGAGTTTAGATAAAGATTTTCTTTTGTATTTTATGGCTGATGGGACAGTATACAAGATTGGTGAGAATGATCTTGATTTGAAATATTGGGAAGAATTAGAACATGTTCTGTATCTTTTCAAAGTGAGGAATCGAAGGACTCAGTCAGTTGCAAATGTGCTTAGACAAAAGATGCTTCATAACTTGGCAGTTAGAGGCATGAAATACAACAGTAGTTATGTTCCTAAGTACAGAGATTATCATGGTAATATTATTGAGATGAAGAAGGGTACTACGAAACTGAAGACTGATTTGGGAATCACAGTTCTTGATTTCAACTCACAATCAGAGGAAGTGAAATTTATCAGACTGGGTAATGATATGAGAAGGAACAAAATCTATGATCTGAGATCTGCTATCTATCAGACTGATGAGAGTGATCCTAAGTTGAAAGAGATCAAGGTATGATCTGAGATCTGCTATCTATCAGACTGATGAGAGTGATCCTAAGTTGAAAGAGATCAAGGAGGTTATGCAGATAGAACTTGAAAATGCAGAGAGAAGATTGCTTATAGACTATCTCAGAACAACACCAGATGTTGAGGAGATTAAGGATTAAAGTTTGTAAGAATTTTCTTGTTTTCTGTAAATTTTTGTTAAGTAGAAGGTTAAACTCTGTTTGTATATTAAACACTGTATTTGTGTATTTGTTTTGACATCATCAATTATTGTAAACTTGTACATTTTTACTAATGAACAACTTGGGGGAGATTGTTAGAAATAATTGATGAGATCAGTGTTTAAGAGCTACAGAGACAAATTAGAGTTTAGCTGGAAGCAGTCAGAGTTTAGTTAAATGCTGACGGATGGAAGCGTGACAGAGTTTGATAAACTCTGTCTGGAGGAAGCGTCTACAGGTCAACAGTGATTGAAGATAATTATGGAAGCAATATCTTTGAAGATTGGATAGCTGTCAAAGAGATTGTGTTGACTTAGGAGACGAGTAGCAATCGTGATTGATATCAATTTTATAGCTGATTTGTAGGAGAATCAATTTTACGATTGTTTTATAAATACAGTTAGGTTATCCCTAGAAGGGCATCGTGCAACGAACAATCATTCTTTGTAACCTAAGCAGCTCTCTGTGATATTCTACATCACTGAGAGAGGAGTTATTAATTCCAAACAGTTTTTAATTGTTCATACGCGTATTACTTGTTATTCTTTCATACGATCTTGATTATTATTGTGTATTCGGCCTAACAGGGGATCGGATCGGGATTGGACGGACCGGAGTGAATGCCCATCCTTAATCGGAGATTAATTAGAGAAAAAAGTATTTTAATATAATAATATTATTTAATATATTATTCTAATTCTATTAGTTATTTATTAAGTGATATGTATTTATCATATCATAAAGTATATAATAATTCATATTTATTAATATATTATTTTAATTTTAATCATTTATTATAAATATCTCGATCAAGAAGTACTCGTAAAGATTAATTGGGAATTTTAAAACTCAAATTAGTTAGATATTTTATTTAGAATTAATCGGCAATTAATTGATTGAATCGAAAATTTTAAAATAATGGTTTTAATGGAATGAAATATATTCGTTTAGTTGTTCATTACAGTTTAATCAATTCGAATTACACAGTTGAAAGTAAAATTAAAAATTTAATCAAACGACCATATTGACGTGTTTCTGGAAAACTGATCATACGAAAATATCCGAATAACTTTTATATTTGATTAAATTGCAATTTGCAACCCTTTAGTTCGGACCAAAATCAGTTTGGTACTCATAGTTTGCATAATTGCAGTTTGCATCCCTAAGAATATTTGGGCGTTGCAAATTGCACCCCTTTCGTGTATTTTTACCAAATTGCCCCTGATATTTTTGTAAATTCAGAATACTTAATTATATTTTGATCCCTAAAGTATGAAATGTTGCATATATGAACCCTTGAACAAAAAGTTTCGAATTTTCATAAATTTTTCCTAAATTTTTTCAAATTTTCCCTAAATTTTTTCGAATTTTCCAAACGATTCACGGAAAAAATCAAAAAAAATTAGTAAAAATTCCAAAAAATTTATGAAAATTCGAAACTTTTTTTTCAAGGGTTCATGTATGCAACATTTCATACTTTAGGGATCAAAATATAATTAAGTATTCTGAATTTACCAAATTATCCCTGGATTTTTGGTAAAAATACACGAAAAGGGTGCAATTTGCAGCGCCCAAACATTCTTAGGGATGCAAACTGCAATTATACAAACTATGAGTACCAAACTGACTTTGGTCCGAACCAAAGGGTTGCAAATTGCAATTTAGTCTTTATATTTTGACATGTTTGTCTCTTACAATTGAGAATGATATGGGTCATATTATTCCTAGCCGGGATATTCGACAATGAGATCCGTTGTCCCCTTATCTGTTTATCATATGTGCAGAAGGATTGTCTTCTTTAATTCGTAATTATGAGAATAGACATCTGATTCATGGGATCAAAATCTGTAGACGAGCATCGGTTATTTCACATATGTTGTTTGTTGATGATAGCTACTTTTATTGTACGGCGGAGACTGAAGAGGCAAGAAGTGTATTGGAGTTACTAGTTGTGTATGAGAAAGCTTCGGGGCAAAGGGTTAATAGTTCTAAATCTTCCATATTTTTCAGCTCGAATGTGATCCAGTATAATAGAGAATTAGTTTGTCAAGTGTTGCAAATGGGAGAAGCGGATGAACATAGCAAGTATCTTGGACTCCCAAACATTTTAGGGAGGAATAAATCAGTGTTGTTGGGGTATTTAAAAGAGGGGTTAAAATAAGAATTCGAAGTTGGGATGGGATGGGAAGTTTATAGCTAAGTCAGGTAAGGAGACTTTGATTAAGTCGGTAGCATAAGCTCTTTCTATAAACTCTATGAATGTGTTTTTGTTGCCAGCAGAGATAAATAAAGATATTGAGAGAAGCCTAACAAAATATTGGTGGAACACAGGACAGACAGGTGGTTCTAATATCTCGTGGATGAGCTGGGAACGTATGACAAGACATAAATCTGCAGGGGGGTTAGGTTTCAGGGATTTCAGAGACTTTAATATTGCAATGCTGGGAAAGCAAGGATGGAGATTCTTGACACTTTTATTTCAGATTTATATACAAAATATGATCTATCCATGGCAAATATTTCTTATGTCTATGTCTATTTCTTTCTTTATGTCACTTAAGTATTTTTTAAGAAAATTAATATTATAGCAAATATTTATTTACATGGATAAAGGTAAAGAATTAGCAGAAGAATTTAATAAAACATATTATCAAATGGAAACATACGAAGAAGGAATATCACAAACATTAAGCTTTAAACCTGAAACTTACAAGAAAATACAAGATGAAAAAGAAGAATTATCTGTTAAGAAAATATTTAAAACTAAATGGTTTGAAAGAAATAAAGAAGTTAGGTATATAGCTCAGAAACATGAAAATATAATAGATATAACTAGTATACATGGTAAAACAAAAATAAGTTTAATAACTGATGAAATTATAAAGAGAGAATTAAGAAAATTATCTACTAAAGAAGCAAATAAATACAGAAATATATATTTAGGAGCAGTAGAATTTACAATAAAAGCATATTTTCAGAAAAATATTGATACACCTATACAAATATATATATTAGATGATAGAATATTAGGAAATCTGCAAGATGCCTTAATATCAGTAATTAAAGGAAATTTAATATATCAGAAATTAAAATTTACTATACAACCAGATTTTAGTATATCATTAAAAGATGAACATAAAGAATTAGTCCTGACCCTATATTATAAATTAGATGGAATAAAGATGCCACAAGGTAGTAAAGTAATAAGTATTGAAACAAAAATGATATATGCATTAACAGGTAATCATCATGTAACTAAACAACATGAAATGGACGTGTTAGTACCAAAAATGTATCAAGAAATATTAGAACAAATAGAACATAAAGAAAACTCACAAATAACAATACCTGAAGAAATATATATGGATTTTAATACAAGAACAATAAAACCACCTAATAAAATAATACCAATAATAGAAGGTTCAAGATTAAGTTTTAGAAAGGAATTATCTACCTCAAAACAACAAATAACACGGCAATATAGTTTACCTAGAAGAATAAATTTAATAGATATAAGAACAGATAGATTAAAAATTAAGGTAATAATATTTGATGGAATTATAGCAAAAGATTGCATAGCTGAAATAAACACTGGAGCTATTAAAAGTTTTATACATATAAATAAAATTAATGAAAATGATTGTTGTGTAATAGAACCACAAATTTATAATTATCCTGAAAATGAAAGAGAAATAATAATTACTAAAAGTATTAATTTAAGATTTAAAATACAAGATTTAGAATATAATATAAATATAGGAGTCATAGAATATGATAGTTCTAATGAACTATTATTAGGAAGTGACTTTTTAACTATGATAAATTATAAGATTAATAATAATGGGATTGAGATAAATGATCAGGGAAAGATTAGATTTATAAATAAAATATGAATATACAACAGAAATTAGAAGACAAAAGACACAAATTACAAAGAATAAAAGATGCTTTAAAAGAAGGAATATATTCACAAATAAAATATTTAGAATATAGTGAAAAAGAAACTAAACTAGAAAATGATATAAAGGAATTGGAAGAAATAATAAGTAAAGAGGAAACAAAATCTAAGAAAATATGGATAGATATGGGAAATGGATGGAAAAAACGCATTAATATACCCAAACAATGAATAACCAGAATAATCTTGATAAACTACAAGAATTATGGGTAGAAATAATAGTAAAAGAAAACTTAAAAAATATAATGACAATAATAGATGAAATTAGAAAAGATCAGTCTCAAATAAGACAAATAATAAGAGAAGAATTGGACAAATTATGGAATATATCTGAAGTACCAACATTTAAAATAATGTTAGAAAAACTAACCAAATTAGAGAAAGAAAAGACAACAAACTCACAAATAATAAAAGATAGTAATGAACAATCAGAAATGGTACCCATAAATGCTTGGAGAAGAACCAAAGAACCTATTATGATAGATATAAGTAAAATGAAACCTAAAATATGAATCATCCGATAAAGTATTAAAAAAATTATTTTTATTACAAAAGGAAGGAAAGTTCTAAATGGATAAACAAGAATATAATGTAATAACATTTCTTAGAAACCATGGAAAAGAAATATTAGAAAGAGAGAGATATAAGTATGAACCAATAAGAAAAGAATCAAAAAATATAGAAGCTAATATTACTAAAGAAGAAAAAGAAACTATAGAATATTTAAGATTAAAATTAGAAAAACAAGAACAAGAGTTTGAAAGAGTAAAAGAGGAAAATAATAAACTTAAAGAAAAAACTAATGAAGAATGGTTTAATAAGTATAAAAAATATAAAGACAAATACAAAATTATTAAAAAAGAGCTAAAAGATACTAAAAGAGAATTAAAACAGATAACATATGAATTACATCAAGAAATGGAAGAAACTAAAAAAGAATTAAATTTCTTAAAAGAAGAAATTAAGATATTTAAAGGAAAAGAAAAAATGATTATTGAAGAAAGTTCTCAAAAGAATGAAGAAAATACAACTAGTGATTCAGAAAGTTCAAATGATAGTTCTAATAAAAAATATATAAATTTTATAGAAGAATCAGAAAGTGAAGGAGGATCAGAAGTAGAAAAAGAAAATAATCAGATAATGCAAGCTTTAAGAAAAATAAATAATGTAAGTGCAATAATAAAAGAAGAACATGAAAGTGATGAACCAATACAAACAGAAATAGAAACAGATGATATAATGAATGAAGACTATAAGGAAGAAGAATTATCCGACCCAAATTTAGAAGTAATAACAAGAGGTAGTAACAAAATTCCTAAACATATACCAATTGGACAACATGCGGAATTTAAAGAATTTGTAGGATCAATGTCACAAGGTGTTAATTTAAATGGTTATTTCCTAGATTTAGATAATGTATATGAAGAACAAGAAATTAGTAGAAGAATAACAGATTGGAATCTTGGAACTTATATAGCTTTAATGAGTTCTACACATACCAACAATCTAGAATATATTTATGATCTAATATCTAAGACATTAATTGGAAAAGTTGCATACTGGATAGAATCTATAGATTATCAATTAAGAATTGAAGTTATGAGAAATGCTGGAGATTGGAAATCTATGTTACAAATATTTGATATGATACTAAAAAGAGAATTTCTAGGAGAACCCTGGATAGTAGCTAGAGATCAAGTGTTAGTAGAAAGGAAAATAGAAATAATAATGAATTTAAATAATATGAAATGTTGTAAAATAAATAAATTACCAGAATATACAATAAGTTTTACTAAATTCTTTTATGAAGCTAGATTTCTACCTGAAGAAAGTCTAGTATATCAACAATTATATTATGATCATTTACCAAGTCCATATAATACTGAAATAACAAAAGAATATAATAAATTAGAGCCAAGAGAAAATACTTTAGGAGAAAAAATAAGAGTATTAAGAGGATATCTTATGAGAAAGTGTGAAGAATATAGAATACAACAGAAAGTTAAGAAAGATAAAAAATTAGGATTAAGAGAAATATGTGGATTAACTGAAAAAAGATTAGTATTTGGATGTGATCAAAAACCCTATAAAAAATATAAGAAAAAATATAAGAAAAAGACTCAAAAGTATAAAAGTTACAAGAAAAATTATAAACCTCAAACCTATAATCCTTATTATAATAAATATAAAAGGAAAAAATTTAGGAGATTTAGAAATACTAGTAATACTAGAAATAAATTTAGAAATAAAAGAAAGTTTAGAAGAAAACCTAATAGTAAAGGAAAAGATAAAATAAGTGAATGCAAGTGTTGGAACTGTAATGAAAAAGGTCATTATGCTAATAAATGCCCTAAATTAAAAGAAAAAGGTGTAAAATATATTAATTCATCACAATTTATAATGAATCTAGAACAAATAAAAGAAGATAATGATAAATGGTATAAATATGAAGATTTTTATGTAAGTCAAACAGATGAGGATAGTGAAACGGAACAAGAAGAAATAAATTATTCTACAGATAGTAACTCAGAATAATGGTAGCAATTTATGTGGAAGCATATGTAGAATATAAACCTGAAAAAATGATAAAACAAAAAATATTTATAGATAGTGGAGCAGATTTATGCTTAGCTAAAGAAGGAGTATTAGTACAACATAAATGGAAAAGATCAAAATTACATAGAACTAGGGTGACAGGATTTAATGAACAAAGAAAAGAATTAGATATAATTGCAGAAAATATGAAAATATTATTAAATAAAACAATATTTAAACTTCCCTTAATATATCAAGAAAATAATATGAAACAATCAATATTATTAGGAAATAATTTCTTAGATCATTTTAAAACTCAAGTAGTAACTTCAGATACTTTAAGTTTACAAACCCCATGTGACAAATGGATAGTATTAAAAAGAATATTACCAGTAGGTATAAAAAGGATAAATAACCTAATGATTGATAGAAATAATAATTTGCAAAAATTAATAACTAAATATAAAGAATTATTAAAACCAAATTTTGGAGAAAATCCAGTACAATTATGGGATAAAGAAAAAATATATGCTGAAATAAAGCTAATAAACCCTAATGATATAATAAGATCTAAACCTATTAGATATAGCCCAACTGATCAAAAAGAATTCGAAACCCAGATAAATGAATTAATAGAGATGAAAATTATACAAGAAAGTAAAAGTCCACATAGTAGTCCTGCCTTTTTAGTACGAAAACATAGTGAACAAAAAAGAGGTAAAGCTCGCATGGTAATAGATTATAGAGAATTAAATAAGAAGACTGTATTTGATGGATACTTTTTACCATATAAAAGAAATCTTATTAATATCCTTGGAAATAAAAAATGGTTTAGTAAATTTGATTGTAAAAGTGGATTTTGGCAAATAAAATTAACAAAAGAATCAAGATGTTTAACAGCTTTTAGTGCACCTCAAGGTCACTACGAGTGGATGGTACTTCCTTTTGGATTTAAAAATGCCCCACAAATATTTCAAAGAAGGATGGATCAAGTATTTAGAAAATTAAAAGATTTTTGTATAGTTTATGTAGATGATATATTAATATATAGTGAAACCCTAGAAGATCATATAAAACATTTAGATCAATTTATAGAAATTGTAAAACAACATGGAATATTACTTTCTGAAAAGAAATCAGAACTATTTAAAAATAATATAGAATATTTAGGATATATTATTGATAAAGAAGGTGTACAATTACAAAATCACATAGTATCAAAAATACAAAATTTTAAAGACAAATTAGAAAATAAGAAAGAGGTTCAACAATTTTTAGGAATAATCAATTATGCAGCAGATTATATAAAAGATTTACCACAATTAAGAAAACCTTTACAAGAATTAACAAAAAATAAAAAACCATTTCAATGGATGGAAGAACATGATAAAGCTATTAAAACCCTTAAAGAAAAGGTGAAGAATTTACCAAAACATAGAATTCCTATAGAAACTGATCAATTAGAATTATTTACAGATGCAAGTGATATAGGATGGGGAGCGGTCCTCATAGCCTATGAACAAAATGATATTGATAAAGAAAAACCCCTTATATGTGGATATGCAGGAGGAACATGGAAACCTAATGAAATGAATTATCATATAAATGAAAAAGAATTACTAGCAGTAAAATTTGGAATAAAGAAATTTCATTATCATTTGCTGCCAGTAAAATTCATAGTTCGAACTGATAATACTCAGGTAAAAGCATTTATTACTAATAAAATTGATTTATTACCAGAATTAAATAAAAGAAGAAAATGGCAGTCATTCTTTTGTTGTTATGATTTTATTGTTAAAAATATATCTGGTACTAAGAATGTTCTAGCTGATTTTCTTAGCAGGTACAAAGATGGCAAATAATAATTTTGAAGAATATATTAGAGATGTTACAAATGCTATCACCAAAAACCATGAAACCATCGCCTATCTACATAAGGAAATAGATGTCAAAGTACAAGAAAACAAACATCTGTTGGATTCCTTGAATGAAGCCATAAAAAACCGAATGAAAACCCTACAAAGCCCTACTACAAAACCACAATCCTTTACTTCCAAACTTGCAAATATACCATCATCATCTTCATCAAACACATCCCACATACCACCCACAATATCACCTGAAATCACCATGAGTGATAAGCTTAAATACCCTTCTGAAGTATTGACAGCTTATGAAAAAATCATGAAATTTTATGATTATAAAAAGAACATGAATATCCTAAGAAGTTTAAAACTTAGTAAATACCCCAGATATTTATGTTCTGAGCTGGCAAATCCAGATGTAGTAGAAAAACTATTTACATATGGATTTATTGACAAAATAATGGTAGATGAAACCCTGTATAGTATTTCCAAATTACCATCACTTATGGTTGAATCTGTTAAAGCCATGATAGCATCCTATGGAAATGGAACTTATGGAATACAAATATTTGACGCATCTACAGACTTAACAGGGAAACCTATAGTAATTTGTCAATTATTCAGGATGGGAAAGAAGGAAATACAAGGTGATTATGCTGATTTAACCCTACCACCACCTTGTACCCTTGCAAATTTCCAGAACTGGTTATGCATGAAACGTGCAATTGGTTTATCTACCTTAAAAGGTAAAATTGATGATATGATAAGAGCTGGAAAAGCTAAAGTCCTTGGTACTAGCAAAGGTGGAGCAGTTGAAGAGATTATTACCATTTATTATGATAATGAAACCATATCAAGAGATACAATGGAATTGGAAAAGTTGAAAGACAGAATTGTTCGTCTTCAACATACTCATGCAAAACAAACTATAGAACATTTTCATGTAATCTCAGGTCAGAGAAAAAGACCTGTTCTCGGTACTGTCAGCAGTACTAATGATAATAATGTTACCATAAAAGAAGAAGGATCTCCTGATCCTTTCAAATGATAATAATAAACCCGATGTAGTTAAGCTACAAGGGCCCATGAAAATTATAACAGGCCAAATGTAGTAAAACTATAGAAGGTCCATAATATCATTATATTACCATACTACAAGTAGCAGCTGGACGGCCAGAAATAAAAGGGAAAAGATGACAAGACTAAAGAAGATGGAATCTTTGAAGACGGAAGATAATAACAAGCCAGGATGACAGCTCATAGCAAGATGAAGTGATATGCAACGAAAAAAGTTTGAAAAAGAAAAAGTAAAGTCATGTCAATATTGAAATATTTGTCCTGTAAGAATCTTGTAATAATGATGTAAACAGAATAGGTTATTAACCGGTTATCGGTTTCAATGCAAGAAGTTGCCTATAAAAGGCCTTCAAATCTCATGTAACGGATATCGAAAACTTTCAGCAATAAAATCTCTTTAAAGTTCTTATACACCATGTCTAGCTAAACACCCCTCTCTTCTATAATTTCTACCAAAAATATAGTATCATATTTCCAGAATTATTACTTTAAGATTATAAATAGTATCTGTTAGTCCTATAATTGTTATCTAAAAGCAGTATTTAAGATTAGTAAGTAGCATCTTGGAGGATATTCCGTTGAAGCTTGTAAAGCCTGGCCAAGTAAGACGCCGTGAAGCATGGATGCAGTTAGGCGCAGTGTGGAAGGGTGAGCATACCGGTGATCTGAGGTACTATTACGGTCTGAAATTACTGTTAATAAGGTAAGGATTCTGGACTAGTATTTACTGTTTATAATTGAAATTAAAGTGATTGTTTCTGTGATTATGATGCTAGGGTTTTGGTTAGGAGTTATAGAAGTTTTAAACTTAAACATGAATTTTGTTTTAGTTAGAAGTTTTAAATTAAATTTTAAACTAGTTACTGTGCTAAAACATGCTAACCGTAATATCTGTACTCCTTCCCTTTTTAGGGTTAGTAAATGATGATATCCAAACTGATATTTATTATAATGAATTTAGAATTTATTATTAAAATGATGCTTATTATGATAAGTTTACTACAGTTTATTGTTTTAATAATACTGATTATTATTAAAAATCTATGATTAACAGATAGCTTGGTAACAAGGGTTTACAAGGCCAGATATTTTACGGACACAGACTTCTTGAATTCGAGTCTAGGTAGCAGCCCCAGTTATGTTTGGCGAAGTATACTGGCTGCAAAAGGTGTGGTTTTGGCAGGGGGTGAGATGGAGGGTTGGGACGGGAGAAGCAATTAAAGTAGTGGGACAACCATGGTTGTCAGAAGATGATAACCCGTTCATTACCACAATCTCTCCATCGATAAAGAATGTTTCTCTTAATTCTCTAATGTGCATTGATAGGAAGGAATGGAATATGGAAGTTCTTCGTGATATCTTTAATCATAAAGATCGAAACTACAGATAGAAGGAGAGGGTAGCATGGATACATTGTACTGGACACTGGAAAATTCGGGGCTATACTCGGTTAAAAGTGCGTACAAGCATTTGCAGGCCTGTAAAGGGGGTTGGTCTGGGCAGCTTAACGACAGCATATGGAGAATTCTATGGAAAATCAAAGCACCAGCAAAGGTGCTCCACCTTGTATGGAGGGCACTATCGTGTTGTCTTCCTAAATTGATTCAACTTCAGCAAAAGCACGTTCCAGTTCAAACAAGATGTCAGGTATGTGCAACAGGGGTAGAGACAATTTATCATGCTTTGGTGGGTTGTCACTTTGCAGTGCAGTGTTGGAAACTTTTTGACACGGATATTTATATTGGAGAGGAAACTGAGTTTCATGTCTGGTTTGAAAGAGTGATCGGTAATAGGAATAATGAGCAACGAGCTGGGATTGTCACTTTATGTTGGGCAATTTGGCGAGCACGTAATGAGTTGGTTTGGAATAAAAAAGCATCGACGGTGAACAGGGTAGTTGGAGCAGCCGTGGAGTACCTTACACAATGGAAAACAGCCCAGGTTAGGTCTACAAACGTCTTTTTCCAGCCAATGGCAGATGGAGATGGAGCGATGACTTGGGTAAAACCTCAAAGGAATTCAGTTAAGGTTTCGGTTGACGCAACTAACTTTGAAAACCAGCATGCTTTTGGTGTTGGTCTAGTAGTCAGGGACTGTGAGGGTGAGCTTGTTCAAGCAAAGTCAAAATTATTTCAAGGGGATGTAAGACCAGAGGTAGCAGAGGCAGTAGCTATAAAGGAGGCACTGAGCTGGATCATGAGTTCGAATTGGCCAAATGTGTGTATCGAGTCTGATTGTCTTGTTGCTATGTAGGCAATTAAAAGTAAAACGCCAATGCGTTCTCATTTTGGTGTGGTTATTGAGGAATTCGTAGACACATTCTGCAGTTAAACAATGTTCAATGGTATTTTATAAAACGGTTTGCTAATACAGTTGCCCATGAGCTTGCTAGGGCATCATGTATTCATCCTGATCATAGTTTTTATAGGAGTTCTGTTCCTATCTAGGTGCATAATTGTATTGTGGCTGATTTAAGTGAGCAATAAAATTCCCACATTCGTAAAAAAAAGTACAATTCAAATACTAAAAAATTAAGGGTTTTTTTCATAAATACCCTTATCTATAAATGTTTCTGCAAAAATACTTTGTTTAAAAAGAATAATTTGTAAAAATACTATCTCATTTGCAAAAATACCATCTTAACATCAACTGAATGCAACTAAAAATTGTAATTCGAATTTTCAATTTTTTTACCAACTTCCAGTTCTATATAAGGGCTGCGCAGTAGCATAAAATGGAAATTTAACTTTAGTTTTTAGTTGCATTCAGTTGCATATGCAACTGAATGCAACTAATAATTGTAATTGTAATTTGAATCTTTATTTTTTTACCAACTTCCAGTTCTATATAAGGGCTGCGCAGCAGCAAAAAATAGAAATTTAACTTTTAATTTTTAGTTGCATTCAGTTACATATATGTTTGCATTCAGTTGCATGTGGTTGCATTCAGTTGTAACTGTAAGAAATAGAGAGTTATGAATGCCTCTGCGGGGCCTTGTGGTGGAGAACACCACCGCCGACCGAATTTCGACGAATTTCCGGCGAGGCGAGAACACGCCCGTTGAGCCTTTGATGCAACTTTCAATTTTTGAATCTAATGATTAAGATGGATGCCCTGCGAGACCTGCTCCATAAAATCAATCAAAATCAAATAGATCTAATTACAAAAAACAACTAAAATGAGACATCAACAATCAACAAAGATTTTCCCTAAAAAAATTTGCATTTTCATTGTCATCATCTCCACCAAATCTAAACCAACAGCCTAATATGTGTGTATTTATATGTGTATATATATCTCTGTATGTATGTATGTATAAATATGTGTAGAAAGAGAAGACGAAGAGAGAGGAAGGAAAGAAAGAGAGAAAATTGAAGTTTGGAGATGGGGAACAGTAGCGTGTAAGCATAAGTAAAAAAGAATCATGTTCGATGAGAGAGACATGGTTTGATGAGAGTGTATGAAATGGGAATGTGAGTGTGTGAAGCTGTTAGTGGATGCGGTGTATTACACCGTACTTTTGAAAATAAAATCTTTTAATTTTGAAAAAAGAATATAATTGCAAGAAAATTGAAAGGAACGTAGATTTGAAAAAAAATAAAAATAAAACAATGTTGTATTTTCCGTAAATTCTCAAAAATTAAATAAGTTTGAATAATCAAATATAGAAACTTTTTTAGAACTAATTCTTTGGTCTTAGAAATAAACTCTCATATAAATTTATACACACAATATTTTTGCTTTTTAATTGATAAACTAAAAGGAAAGAAGAGTCCTGACAGGAAAAATAGAGAAAAGAAAACAAAAATAGTTAAAGCCCTAGACATAAATTGTCACAACATGAGTGAGGGTCGTGTAAACAGCTGCAGTCCCGGAAGGAAGTTAGAAAGGGGCAAAACAGGCAATTACCAGCACATGTTATCCTCTTAAAAGCCTCCATCCCCAAAACACAACAAACAAAATATATACAGAGAGGGGGAGAGGGAGAGAGAGGGAGAGAGAGGTTGAAGAATTGGTGAAAAAAATAAAAGGATGGGAGAAGGTAAGCAACTGGTGGAGATGACAAAGGGAATGATGGGTCAAAATGAAAACCCAATAACCCAATTTCAAACAAAGTTTAAGGAATTGGAAAGTGGGTTTAAGAGCTGGCTGGCTAAGCAGTCAATGGGTGTTGAAGCAGCTGTGGTTACTGTTACAAGCGCTGCTCAGGGTGCAGCCATTGGTGGATTTATGGGAACCCTCACCAATGATGTCAATTCTGTTCTTCCTACTCCTCCCCCTAATGCTGCTCTTAATCCCCAAGCCTTGGCTTCTCTCCAACAAGCCCAGGTCCTCTCTCTCTCTCTCTCTCTCTCTACATAGTGTATATGTATATGCATAGAATCTTGAATTTGACAAGTTATGCAAAAGTGCTATATAAGACTAGTACCCCTATAAGTGAGCTTATCAAGTGTAAAAGTTTATACCTTTATCAGTTTGATGGGGCTGATTGTGTTTGTAAATGAATCTGTTTTTCTTGCAAGTGCTGGCACTTTGAGTTTGTGTAGAACTTTCAATTCTGTGATAACTGATAACTGAATTATTGTTATGCTTACAGGCACTTGCAGGGGGGCCTTTGGTACAGGCCCGTAATTTTGCGGTCATGACAGGTGTGAATGCGGGTATTACTTGCGTTATGAAAAGAATACGTGGCAAGGAGGATGTCCAATCTAGGTAAGTTCTTGCAATACCTTAATGTAAATCACACTGCAAAACGATGATATTTTTTACATTTGGGGTGTGATCCTACTAATCTAGTTTGTAGCTTCTTTCATAGCTGCCCCGAGCTAATCTGGGTTGGTAGTTTCTAATTTATATTTTCTTAGTGGGCTTCGAAGGAGTCATGCCACATTGAGGTAGCAGTTTCAGGGGATAGTATTTGGTAGATGTGCTGTTTATGTATGATGACAGGGGTCCAAGTTATCAATGTTCTGGTACATTATTTGTTTGAGATGCTAGAGCACACTGTAATATGGTCTCCTGATTTGCTAATATTTAGCTAATGATATTTAGTTGCTCATAAAGATGCTTAGATATCTGTTTCAATATGTGTTTCTAGTGTATTGTGAACTGCTGGTAACAATGTGTCTACTATTTCATGCTCTAAGTGCCTGTGTATCTTAGGTTTTGAATCTGTTATTGCAGTATGGTTGCAGCTTTTGGTTCTGGAGCTATGTTTTCTTTGGTGAGCGGAATGGGTGGTCCTAATCAGGCTGCAAATGTAGTAACATCAGGCCTTTTCTTTGCACTGGTTCAGGGTGGATTGTTCAAGGTAATTGAGCGAAGGGAAAAAGTTATATATTTGCCTTACTGTATTGTACATATTTTTTTTATATGAATTAGTAGTATCCTTAGCTAAACCATATACTTGTTTGATAATTGTGATTGTTTTCAAATAGCAAATGCAATTGAAGCAGTATCTAAGAATTGCATTACCATCTGCAAAATGAATAATTTCATGCTATTAACTAACACAATCCACATATCTACAATATGCAGATCTGAAATTTTTTAGATGCGTATGTACCAGAAATGTCAAATAATTTATGCAGGCATACACATAATAAATTTTCTTATAATTGAATATGGATAACTGGTAGACATTTTGATGCTCATACGCAATTTGTATGATGTTTATTCGTTTTATTCCTCACAATTAAGCTGGTGGCTGTGATAGTTAAGTCATTGACGAGGGGTCGTACTCATCGTAGATGGAGAGTAGTTGTAAATGGGGAATTTTTAGACATAAAGATAAGATTCTTATGGGAGCGTCTGCAATCAGTATATGTGTGTATCACTGTATACCGTATGCATTTGTCAAAAATGGAGTTAAATTCAAAACCTTACTACAAAAGAAACGATGGAGAAGTTGGAAATACGCCCTCTAATAAGGCGTGTCTGGTAGGTAAAAAAGTCCGTAAAACTGAATTTGAGTATTTTGGATAAACATATCTAAAATTAAGGTATATAGGGACAAGACCCTCAAACAGTTAACTTTGGTATCAATACTAGTGATGATTGGTGTTGAATTTTAGATAGTTTTAAGTACTAAAGCATAGATTGTTATGGATGTTAGTCTTGTTACTACCCGAGTACCCGGGGACTGTGATGCTTGCGCTATAGTGATTCTCTAGTTACTCTATTGTTTTTTTCTCTCGTTTTATAAACATACTCACTCCGTTCCTTCCAATTGTTTACACTTTTCAAGGGGTATTCGACACGCATTTTAAGGTGCATTTCAAGGGGTGTTCGGTACGCATTAATAAAAGATTACATATTTATATAGTTTGAGAACCCTTGACTAATCTTAACACTGAGGAAACTACTCTTAGTCATATTAGCTTATCAACACTGATCAATATTTCTAGTCATCTACTCACCTAATCTATAACCTTTATTAATAAGTGAAACCCCTTTTTAATTGTACTTCGGTACCAAATTTGGTTTCACCGTTATTTTGGTTTCACCCCTAAATTCTTATATTCCCGAGGATTTTGTATTATCTTTTAATAAAATATTTTTTGGCTTCACCCCTAAATTCTTATTTTCCCTAGAATTTTGTATTATCTTTTAATAAAATATAAAAAAAAATGGAATTCTATTATAATTGTAATTATGTAATTATAACTCTACTGAGTTGCAGAAATAATGCATCTATCAAAACCAGGTATGTTGTGTTTTTTTTTTATTGTATGTTGCTTTTTTTATTTTCTTAAAATATTTTTAATTATATATTAGAAAAAATAATACATATTAATAAGTGAAATCGTGTTTGAATGGTATTCGCTACTGAATTTGATTTCATCTATATGATGATTTTACAGCATATTCGTATCTCCCAGAGTTGTTGTAATTCGATTATAATTACGATTCGTATGTCATAACCTATTGATTTGCACAAAACCTTTATTAATGAAGAAACTTCCTTTTTAATTGTAATACGATGCCAAATTTGCTTCCACCCTTAAATTCCTATTTCTCCAAAAATTCTATATTATTCTTTAATAAAATATTGGAATTCTCTTATATTGTATTTTTCTTATTATAAACAATTCTTGTTTTCCCTAGGATTTTGTATTATCTTTCAGTAAAATATAAAAAATTTTGGAATTCTATTAAAATTGTAATTCTGTAATTATACAGCTACTAAGTTGTAGAAATAATGTATCTATCGAAACCATATATGTTGTATTTTTTTTGATTGTATGTTGTGTTTTTTAAATTTCTTAATTATATACTTAAAAAAATAATAATTATTAATAAGTGAAATCATTTTTGAATGGTACTTCGCTACTGAATTTGATTTCATCTATATGATGATTTTACAACATATTCCTATCTTCCAGAATTGTTGTAATTCGATTATAAGTACAATTCCTATATTATAACCTATTGATTTGCACAAAATCTATACTATTATATAAAAGCCGAAACATTAAAAGTTTGGTTGGTTGGTTGGTTGGTACATATTGAATTTACTTATATACCCTTACTTAATTACTCATAAAATTCATCCTATTAACTAATTGATTTCCTTTTTTAGATTAAACATATTACCTTTTCTATTTTTTACTAACTAAACTATCTATCTATACTATTATATAAAAGCCGAAACATTAAAAGTTTGGTTGGTTGGTACCTATTGATTTTACTTATTTACCCTTACTTAATTACAGATAAAATCATTTTTTATATTTTATCTAACTAAATTTTTTCTTTACTAATCAATTTCCTTTTTCAGGTTAAACATGTTACCTTTTCTTTTCTTTTTAATAATTAAGCAGTTTCCTTTTTCAGGTAAAAGATAATATCTTTTATATTTTATCTAACTAAAAAGCATATTATATTTACTATTAATTAATTAATTAATTTTTTTCATTCAAATTATCTTTTCTCTTCTCTCTTTTCTCTAACTAAAATATCTCTTTTTTCCAATTATCACGGGTTACCTTTTAAAAAATTTCTTTTATATTTTATTTAACTAAAATTTTTACTTTACTAATCAATCTACTTTTTCAGGTTAAACATGTTTATTTATTAATAAAGAAAACTCCTTTTTAATTGTAATACGATACCCAATTTGGTTTAACCCTTAAATTCCTATTTCTCCTAAAATTCTATATTATTTTTTAGTAAAATATTGGAATTATTGGAATTCTATTATATTGTAATTTTTTATTATAAACATACCGAGTTGCACAAATAACGTATCTACTGGAAATCATGTATGTTTTGTTTTTTTTTTCTTAAAATATTTTTAATTAAATATTAGATGATTTCAATCATTTTCTAGAAAAACATTTAAGAAACTTGCACTTGGTTGTTTTTTTTCGCAAACCATTTTTTTGCAAATAATTTCAGAAAATAGTAAAATCGCAAAATAAATAAATAAATATGAATAATATTTATGATAATTTCTCAACACTAAATTTGTGCCAAATTCTCTGGCCCGTGCTTTGCAGGGTTATCATCTAGTATGATTAAACTTCGTATTATATTATTGATTTACCGCCTTTACAGGGGGCTCCCTTAAATTAGCAGAAAAGCATTAGCACTTTAAGGAAACTCCTTGCATGAAATTTAGTTTCTAAAATTAATTGTGTAACCTACTTCTCTTGATTGCTCTTCATCTTAGAAGCAATCTTACCTTTCGAAAAAATGCTAAATAGGTATGGAAATCATGTCACACGCTTGCACACGCACTCACATAATATGAAGAACGATTATTTCTTGCATGTTAAACACTTGAGAGGTTCAAAAAGTTGATGTCGAGCTTTGACTTTGTGGTGTGCAGCTAGGTGAGAAATTCTCTAAGCCCCCAGTTGAAGATGTTTTATATAATAAAACCAGAGGCATGTTGTCAAGCCTCGGCCTCCAGAATTATGAGAAGAATTTTAAGAAAGGCTTGTTAACGGATAACACTTTGCCTTTGCTCACTGACAGGCAAGCGGCTGTACTTGATTCATTTTAGATTTGTTCCTTTTTTTTTTTTTTAACTTATGACGTGATTTAAGTATTTGATTGCCTGTAACATAAATCAGTGCTCTTCGAGATGTACGAATCCCTCCTGGACCAAGGCTCATCATTCTTGATCGTATCCAAAGGTCTGACACCTGCTCCATTATATATTAAGTTTGTATATACTTTATATCTGAAATCCAAAACATTCACTCCATCATATTTTAAGTTTGTATATACTTAACAAATGAAGTCCAAAACATTTGTTCTTACTAAAATATCTTTCTGAAGGGACCCTGCGCTGAAAGAAACACGAGGAACATTCCGTTGAAGTGCCAGAGTTCTATATTCCCGGAGTAGATTATATGGAATAGAGATAATGGGAATTTTGTGTTAAATTATCTTATAGTCCTGATTTGTTGCTACTGATATACCTAAATACCTGATTAGGAATTATATGGACAGGTCTGTTCTAGTTTTATTTATTTCTTGGTGAAATCTTCCTATCCGTTTTTTTGTGTTATTGAACACACAGTGACTTTGCCTTTTAGCAAATCTTTGAACCCTCTAGGTGAGGATGGCACCGCCATGGCAAGAGTATTTGGTTAGTTATGGTATTTATTTATTTTTTATTTTGATGTCCGCAACAAAGTTTTGCAGCAAGGATGCAGTACACATAGGTTAGACAATCCCTTGCCTGGACCCAAAAAAAAAACAAAATGGATTGCTTGGCCAAAACAAATTGAAACTGATTATGCTTTAACTTGATCAACTCCATCATATTTTGTACTGTGTGAAGCTGATGTCCCCAGAACCAGTGCCATTTGTTCAGATATAAACTTTGGCAGTTAGTATATGTTTGATGGAGTACTGAATAGCTCACTTGAGAATTGAGATGGGTAAAAAATTGATTACCGGTGATTGAAATAAAGTAGTATTTGGTACTGTACAACGTTGGATCATGTACTTGGAGTCTTGGACCTTGCAGGGCTTATAAGTAGAGCTGTATAAGTTGGGAATAGTCCCTTTTATTTGTCTTGTCCAGATTTATATCATTGTTCTCTATGTAACCTCAATCATTCTCCAAAGTTATAAACATTAACATTATATGTATATCACTATATCCAAATTATATGAATTTTATGTCTATCATACTGGGAATTTCGTGTTAAACTATCTAATAGTCCTGTTCTGTTGCTAAATATATACAGTACCTAGTTAAGAATATATGAAGTGTTTTAGTTTTATTTATTTCTTGGTGAAAGCTTCATCCGTTTTGTGTGTTTGTGTTATTGAACACATTGACTTTGCCATTTAGCAACACTTTAAACCCTCCTAAGCAAGTACAATGCTAGATGTAAAAATATCAATAGCTATTGTTATAATTTAACATTAGAAAGTATTTTTTTATGTTAAAATAGAATTTCAACTCTAATGCTAATTGCAATTTTTGCATCCAAACCGTTTCAAATTTAACAAAAAATTTGTCTCACTCTCCTAACTTTCATTTAAAATACATCAACATCTAATTATGCATCTAATTCATAAATGATTAAATGATAATGTGGTTCACTTCAAAAAAAAAATAATAATACATAAATATGATAAGGATGGGCAGTAGCGGACCTACAGCCAAGCCAGAGTAGGCCTTGGCCTCAACCCAAATTTTAGAGCTTCTTTTTGATGTTATACCCATAACCCATTTATTAATACATGGCCCAGCCCACATACACTCGCACAACCTAATGTCCACAACCATGCAATATATAAAAATATATCATCGACATGAAAGATGACTTTACAAAAAGGCATACATCAAAATACAATCATGCAGACTGAGGCAGAAAAACAAAAAGGCAAGCTCGTCACAACTAGGCCCGATAATTTGACACGTGACACATGAACATGATACGAAACGAAATGAAAAATATGGTTTTAGATTTTGATTTTTGGTACACGAAACACGAAAGTACACGAACATGAAATATTTAGTGTTGGATATGGGTTTTCATTTCGGATACACGAAAGTACAGTAAATAAAGAAGTTTTGCACGACACGATGTATAGAAAATACACATATACGTTTTGCATCCAAATTTTTTTAAATTTATACGTATATTTTTTGAATCACAACAAAGTTATAGATCTTATGTATAGAAAAAAGTTCTAAGGAGTACTGATTTAATTGAAATACTTGGAGTACATATACGTTTTGCATTCAAATTTTTTTAAATTTATTATTTTGCAAACCTTGTTATATGAATATCATAATTTCATTGATAATCTTGAAAATCATGTATGTTTTGCAATATGTTCATCTTGAAAGTCCTTTATGTTTTGCAATCAGAAAATATATGTTTTGTTTTGCAACCCAAATGTGTTTCGCAAAACAATTCTTTTTGCAATATTTTGTTAGCAAAACATACAAAATTTTCAAGATTTTCGAGGAAATTGTAATATTCATGTAATAAGTTTTGCACAATAATAAAGTTTTCAAAATTTTGAATGCAAAATGTATATGTACTCCAATTAAATGAGTACTCCATAGAACTTTACTCTTTATGTATATGGTAATATTATTTTTATAAAAATATATATTTTATACCAAAATATACATATTTACAAGTTTTTATAAAATTTTATTTAAATTTATATATGGAATTGTAAAATATTTTATGTATATTTGATATGAATATAATATTTACTAATAAATTTTAACTAAATTTTATTTTTAATTTTATATAATATATAACACAACACGAAAGTACACGAATTCATTTCGGATGGATACGAGTTTCACATTCAAGTACACGAATTCATTTCGGATGAATACGGGTTTCACCTTCAAGTACACGAAATACGAAAGTACACGACACGATTGCCAGGTCTCACAACTGACATGATCCGAAAAGAAAAATTATAGTGCATTTTGGCCGACTAAATTTTTTAGGTCCGTTATTGGATGCATAAATGCATTTTTGGTTTCAAATTTAAAATCAAATATGCATTTATACATATTTGCATCTAGGGCTGCACATGGGTTCTAAAAACCGACCAAACCGACCCAAACTGACCCTATTTTTAACCGATCAAATCGAACTGTCCAAAATCATGGGTTAAACGGGTTAATTTTTTAAAAAACCCGAACTAATTGGGTTGGGTAAGGGTTTAACAAATTTTGACCCTTACCCAACCCGTTTATATAAAATGCAGAATTTTTTTTTTTGCATATTTTATACATATTATGTATATTTGTGGCATATTTTATACAAATTCTATAAATTTTCTGCACTATTTAAACTTTTTGCAACATTCTGCAACACTTTTAGCAACATTCTGCAACACTTTCTACGAAGTGCAGAATTTTCTACAATGTGCGAAATTTTCTACAAAATTCTTCCGATTAGTAAATTTAACCCAACCCGAACCAAACCGAACTAATTGGGTTGGGTCGGGGTTGGGTTACAAATTTTTTTCCCAATTAATGGGTTGATTTCTTATAAAATCGAACTAATTGGGTTGGGTCGGCATTTGACAAAAACCCGACCCAACCCTATCCATGTGTAGCCCTATTTGCATCCAACTATAGCAACATTTTAAAGATGAATTTTTTAATACTTGGTGTTATGATTTAACATTAATAGAACCAATAATAGCATTGGATTGGATTTGATCAGAGTCTTTGGTCATTTACTGTATCACACTAGGGTGAAGGACCAAAATGACACAAATTCTGATTAAAATGCTCAAAATGGCTCCCCCTGAAAATACTACCCTCCACTAGCACAGGCTTCACGCAAATGGCACCCGCGTTACCCCAAAACGCAAGTATTATATGCACAAACAGTTGGTGACTGGCCCATGAACGCAACTCTTGTTAGCGTTGTAGTACATGACGTAAGTACTGATTGCGTTTTGCTGAAAACGCAAGCACTACTACAAAAAAGCTTAAAGAGACCACCTAAAAACCATCTTAGAGACCACCTCAAGAGGGGGTCTCTAGGTCAGTGGTCTCTTAGGATAAGAGACCTCTTCTTTGAGGGGGTTTCTTAAATATAAATAAGAGACCAGCTATTTAAGAAAAGTGGTCTCCTAGGTAGAAGGAAAAGAAACCACTTATTTAGATTAGATGGTGTCTCTGGTTCTAGTAAAGAAATCACATAGGCCAATAAGTGGTCTGTTTGATTTCACTAAAAAAATCAGTTGTCTCTAAAAGGTGGTCTCTTTGCTCTGAATAGGATTAAATTTCTCAAATTAATATTTTTTTTTATATTATTAATTGTCATTGAGATTATTATTATTATTAATTATTATTATTAATTATTATAATAATATTCTTATATTTACAGAATATTATGAAATAATATTTACGGAATATTATGAAATTATAACATCAATCAAACAATCAATACAGTCGAAATTTGTAACAAAAGAAGATATCTTTGTACTGGACTAATACCAAAGATATCAAACAATCAATCCATTTCCCACTGTTACAATTTTATTAGAGTACAAATAAAGAATTTATGTAACCAAAATTATATTATATAAGATGACGACGATGCAATGCAAGCGTTTGCAATGGAATAAGTGTGGAAATCAGCAGTTGGATCGAACCGTAGGTAGAATTGTTGCTCTCTGTTTCCCTTGCCCTGGCTGAACACGTTGGTGTGCAGGATGTATGGATCACCGCTCAAATTTCCCAGGAATTCGAAGTCTATTTCGTCGTGGGTTGTTCCTTGTGACGACAACTGCAACAACATATATGCATGATTAGTACTGTCCAATTTAATTCTGAATAACAAGAAATTGTTACATAAATAGTAACAAATGAATCAATAGTACTGTAATTGTTACATAAATAGTAACAAATGAACCATAACGAACCAAAAAGGGTCCCGGAATCCTGCGACCTTCATATTTTCCGACAAACGAAAATCATCTCAGAAAATTCTAACTAAATTGTATGTGACATAATATTCACAGGTCTATTCAATTACATAAATGAAATTTAGAAACAATCACAATAAAAAGTTGTCCGGCTAACTCGAATTTTCCGGCAAACTCAAAACGGAGTCGAAACACAAAGCTTTTCACACACACGGACTCAAAACTTCACGATCTATACAAGCAGACACAAACGGAAATTACAAACAATAACTATAACAAAATTTCCAGCGAACAAAAAACTTTCCGATGAAATCAAAACCAATTCAAAAATCTACAAATTTAACATATATCGCCTCAAAATTAAACGATATATTACATATATACCATCAACAACAATTAATAATCAACCAAAATTCAATTTGAATTTAAGCCGAAACTCAAATTACCCAAAATCGAGGCTTGTTGGTACGGTTGGATAGAGCACAAAGAGAGGATCAATTCGGCTATTAGAACTCCTAATTTGGTGACCAATGACAACTTGATTTAGGGGTTTGGTTATTTAGAGGGTTGAAGAACACGGGAGGGGGAAAAAGGTTATTTAGGGCGAGAGAGAAGGAAAAAAAAAGGGTGGGGGTCTGTACGGGGGGTGGTGGTTAGGTAGAATTAGGATAAGTACTTAAGTATAGTATAAGAGAATAGAGAAGAGAGGCCGGAGGGAAAAGATGAGATGGTGTGTAATATTAACGGAGCCCATAGAAAATAAATAATATTAAAAAATGATAAGAAACCACCTTTTTAATTAAAGATGTCTCTTTTCATGTATTATAAGAGATCTCTTTTTTAAAAAGTGAGGTTGCTTTTATTAAAGAACCACTTATTTAAATAAGAGGGTCTCTTTACTTATATTATAAGAGTCCATTTTTTGAAAAAGTGTGGTTTCTTTTATTAAGTAATCAATTATTTGAATAAGGTGATCTCTTATTAGCGGTTCCTTTGCCTATATTTGTAGTAGTGAAGTTTTGTTCACGTTTTTTTTATATACATAAAAGCCTACTTTAAATGGTGTCTGTTAGGTTAGGGGACTTACACACAATTCGAGATTCACAAACAACCAATAATTGACAAGATCTACCAAAGCGCAAAACAAGAACACAAAAATACTTGACGTGGAAACACTCACGCCCCAAACTTATATTATTAATCTTAACAATATCAATAATACATCAAAACAATAACACCTTAACGGTGTCCCAACCCCGATACTTGAGCCAACAATGCACAAGCATCTCCCAAACAATACTTAAGACTACATCTCTTAAGCTTTCACACATATCAAACAAATACAATATGACTACGTATATATAGCCACCCAAAACTTAGCCACCAAGACTTACCATACTTGTTCTACAAGTCTTACCATACTTGTTATACAAGCCTTCCAATTCTTGGCACCTAATTACCTAACTTAATGATCAAGATATACCATATATAATAATTGTCTACACATACAATTATTACCTTACCCATATATATCTTGTACCACCCAAGCTCATAACATCATATTGGGTTGAAACCCAATAATCCTCCCCTTCAACCCAATACCCACATCGGATTGAACGGTAACCAATCAAGCCATCGACGTCCATTCGCCAACGCCTCCCCTCAAACAAGAACCTCCTCTTGTTCTTCCAAACATTGAGTGTCGCTAAAACCCATATAGTGACCCTCCAAACCAAACCATCGTTCTTCACCATAACGATGTATCCATCTACAAAAGCAAGTGCATCAACCACCATGAGTGCTCTTCCACATGTTGAGTCACCCGATCTTTACTTTCACACTTTCACAATCCTTCGGTCTCCTGAAGAAAATCCGTAGTATCATCTAAACAGTTCACCTGGTTGATCAAGCCATTGAAGCAATTGCGATGACCTCTTCCATCTTCTTCCATCTTGAGTCTGAACACATGATTGATCCACGGTGCAAGTCAACCGCCAAACCGCACGTAACTTTGTCTCTAACCGCTTTAGTAGCAATCTCCTTGTCAGCAAATCCTTCTCGAACTTTCCCTCAACCTCTTCAATCACAAACCCAAACCTTGACTCTGATACCACTTGTTAGGTTAGGGGACTTACACACAATTCGAGATTCACAAACCACCAATAATTGACAAGATCTACCAAAGCGCAAAACAAGAACACACAAATACTTGACGTGGAAACACCCACGCCCCAAACTTGTATTATTAATCTTAACAATATCAATAATACATCAAAACAATAACACCTTAACGGTGTCCCAACCCCGATACTTGAGCCAACAATGCTCAAGCATATCCCAAACAATACTTAAGACTACATCTCTTAAACTTTCACACATATCAAACAAATACAATATGACTATGTATATATAGCCACCCAAAACTTAGCCACCAAGACTTACCATACTTGTTCTACAAGTCTTACCATACTTGTTATATAAGCCTTCCAATTCTTGGCACCTAATTACCCAACTTAGTGATCAAGACATACCATATATAATAATTGTCTACACATACAATTATTACCTTACCCATATATATCTTGTACCACCCAAGCCCATAACATCATATTGGGTTAAAACCCAACAATCCTCCCCTTCAACCCAATACCCACATCGGATTGAACGGTAACCAATCAAGCCATCGACGTCCATTCGCCAACGCCTCCCCTCAAACAAGAACCTCCTCTTGTTCTTCCAAACATTGAGTGTCGCTAAAACCCATATAGTGACCCTCCAAACCAAACAATCGTTCTTCACCATAACGATGTATCCATCTATAAAAGCACGTGCATCAACCACCATGAGTGCTCTTCCACATGTTGAGTCACCCGATCCTTACTTTCACACTTTCACAATCCTTCGGTCTCCTGAAGAAAATCCGTAGTATCATCCAAACAGTTCACCTGGTTGATCATGCCATTGAAGCAATTGCGATGACCTCTTCCATCTTCTGCCATCTTGAGTCCGAACACATGATTGATCCACGGTGCAAGTCAACCGCCAAACCGCACGTAACTTTGTCTCTACCCGCTTTAGTAGCAATCTCCTTGTCAGCAAATCCTTCTCGAACTTTCCCTCAACCTCTTCAATCACAAACCCAAACCTTGGCTCTGATACCACTTGTTAGGTTAGGGGACTTACACACAATTCGAGATTCACAAACAACCAATAATTGACAAGATCTACCAAAGCGCAAAACAAGAACACACAAATACTTGACGTGGAAACACCCACGCCCCAAACTTGTATTATTAATCTTAACAATATCAATAATACATCAAAACAATAACACCTTAACGGTGTCCCAACCCCGATACTTGAGCCAACAATGCTCAAGCATCTCCCAAACAATAGTTAAGACTACATCTCTTAAACTTTAACACATATCAAACAAATACAATATGACTATGTATATATAGCCACCCAAAACTTAGCCACCAAGACTTACCATACTTGTTCCACAAGTCTTACCATACTTGTTATACAAGCCTTCCAATTCTTGGCACCTAATTATCCAACTTAGTGATCAAGACATACCATATATAATAATTGTCTACACATACAATTATTACCTTACCCATATATATCTTGTACCACCCAAGCCCATAACATCATATTGGGTTAAAACCCAACGTGTCACCTATTTTTATTTTTATTTTTATATGCATCCACGTGATGTTTGTGCCGTACGAGAACAAGGTTTTGTGAGAGTGTCATTTTGGACATTCAACCGTAAAATTGTGCCATTTTGAACATTTTCTCTAACAATATGGCAGGAGTTTTTCGTTATTTATTATCTTTAAACAAAGTTTTGCAGACATGCAGTAAACTCTTTCAAAAAAAAAAAAAGATGCAGTAAACGTAGGTTACACAATCCCTTGGCAAATATAGTATATAAATGGAGTACTTGGCAAAAACAAAAAATTAAGTTGGTACAAGTTGACCATTTGATACGAGTAATCTAACGTGCGGGTAGGGATGGGCATTCACCCCGGCCCGCCCGATCCCGATCCGTTCCCCGCACCGAATGGGGTGGAGAATCGGGGATTTTTTTGGGAACGGGCCGGGGAGCGGGGACAATTTTCAAAAAAAATCGGGGAGCGGGCCGGGGACCGGATTCTAGGTTTCCCCGGTCCGATCCCCGAACCCCGAACCCCGCCCCGATTCTCAATCCCCGACTCGATTTCACCACATTATAATATATATAACTATATATATTAATAATCATATATCAATATATACGAATTTCCAATACTTTATATTGGAAACAAAATGATATTTTAATCTTATATGTTTGTCTTTCTAGTAGTTAAATAATTTCATTTCCATGTCATATTATCCGCGGACCCGTTCGGGCCGGGGAATAAAAAATAATCCCCGACGGGGATCGGGCCGGGGACGGGGATCTGGTTTAAATTCGGGGATGGGGGCGGGGATAACACTCCCCGGCCCCGAAGTGCCCCGATGCCCATCCCTACGTGCGGGCCGTGCGACTAGCTTTCCACAAGTGTGGGGATCTGAAATTCTAGTAATTATTTTGTAATCTTATTATGGGTAGTTTGGTCTTCAGCCTGTTTATTAGCTGTATTTGTCTAGTTCTCATACTTGTCTCGTCGATAATTACTGTTCCTATTAAGAATGAAATGGACCTATTTTCCTATTCGGATTATTCCAATGTTTTGTCTTTTAAATTTTCAGTAAAAAGAGATTTATCTAATAACAACGATTTTAAGGATGTCCAATATTTCTTCTTTTTCCAAATATTTTTACGAATACGCTTTTTTTGACTCAATAATTTGAAAGAAACAGAGTTTACTGCTGCCAGCATTTTCAATCTAAACTTGCGATTATTTGCCTTGTCCCGATTCAAAGTTTTATTTATAAATATTTTATTTTATACTGAAAATTTCTATAACCTCAACTACTCAGGTATTCTCCATAAAATTATCTAAATTATATGAATCTAATGTTTATCTTTATCACATGCACTTGTAATTTGTAAAGCTGTAATTTATTACAATACTGTTATACAAGCATTTTATAATTAGTGGAAAGTAAGAAAATATTAAATTAACCACCATTCCCAAGCAGTTACTTTTCTTCAAGTCGATCGGGTAATATTATTAAATTATTGCGTTTTTGGTAATATTTGGTGTTTTCCTGCCGAACAAAGACCAAATGACGCAACAACACAAGAAAAATGAAAAAAGTCTGAGATTTTAAACCAGAAGCAACTGCTAAGGTCAAACAATAATAACAAGAAGATTTCAGATAGTCCAGAGATCAAAAAATTGGATCATAAATTACTAGATCAAGATTCAAAAACAAAAATTATTCTGAAACAACGTCGAAAACGTTAATTAATTTTCAACGTGACTTGGTTGGTAATATTATTACAGTGAGTCGGAGCTGGAAAGGGTGGGAAGCGAAAGAGAGGCAGACTGGAGAAGGTTTTGAGCAAGCGAAAGCTGTTCCATCAAAGCAGCCATTCTTAATCTGTAATTTCTGGCTTGCTCCACAGCTTCTGCTTCAAGCTCTCCTAGCTGACAACACAGATGCTCCTCTGCTTCTTCAGCTACACGCAACCTGTGAAATGTTGTACGTAGCTCTTGCTTCATCATCTCCTCTCTCTCCTGACTCTTCTTCAGCTCTCTCTCTAGCTCTTCATTCCTCTTCCTTAACATACCCGCCTCCATTCTAGTAATTCTTGTACTGTTACAACTTACAAGAAATATTTCTTGCTTTTTTGTTTGTGTGTTGGTTTGGGAATAAGCAAAGCCAGGGGAAGTGTTTTTATAGGCTGAGAGAACCTATGTCCAGGTTCAATGTATCTCGTTTGTGAGTAGTAGTAAAATTCAAGATTTTATTCAAGGGCGTCTAGATGGGTTATTGTTTTTGTTCAACAAGGCGCGTTATGTAAAAGGAAAATAAGAGAGACGCGAAGGCTTGGTCGTGTCTTGGGCTACCTTAAAGGCCGGAAACACTCCACGTTAATTTGAGATGTGTATCATTTGGATTTGTTGATTTTGTGTGCACACATTAACTAACTTGTTGTGATGGACTCGATGCGTATTGGCTAATTGGCTAGTAGTTGTCAATGGCCCCGGCCCCCACCCCATCTAATCTACCCTTCTTCAAACGTCTTACGTCCATGCAAAGTTATCTTCTTGATAGTTACTTGCATCCGCAAACTCTTCTACATTTTAAAAATTACTTCTTGAGTAGTTGAAATATACTTTTCATTCCACTGCATGAAAGAAACAGGGATATCAAAATTTCAAAGATTTTGTTGGTTACGGAAACTAGTATTCCCTCTGTCCCTCATGATAGTTTATATGCGGTTTTTTCACGAAGATAAAAAATTATGATTAATATAAGTGAAATAGTGGGTGCAGTAGTAATTTTATTGTTAAATAAGTGAAGTAGTGAGTGTAATAGTGTAAAATGTTGAAAAAGTGGAGTGAAGTAGTGAATATAAGAGCATCTCCAACGGGGTTTACTAAAATTGGTTGGCTAAACCTGTAAGGTATTTGCTGAACTTGTAAGGTGTTGTACTTCAATGAGGTTGGTTATATTAATAAAATTTATATGTACAGCTTTGTTACAGTTCTTGATAGGTTCGATAAATTTGACCAACTTGGAAAGGTTGGTTATAATTGAATGCTTGGAGATTCAAAATTTATACAAATTATCTAAAATATTTGTCACTTAGGATTTTTTTTGCTAAGGGGCTCTTCCATTGGAGATGATTTAATAATGTATTTTATTATTAAAAGTTACTATTTATAGTATGTAAAGAAATGAGAGGGACGTCCCAAAATAGAAACGATAAATAAATGAGAGAAACGGAGGGAGTAGTAATAAAAAGTCCAAAGAATACCCCGAACATTAAATTTTAAAAATGGATTTATATTTGCTCCGAAGATTTATTATTTTAGACCGATTTTTAGTACATAGGGCCTCTTCGTCTAATTTAATGGATTTTCTTAATTTTTTATCCTGCGCGATATCTCTTTGTATATATAATAGAGCAACAAGGGGATAATTGTGAGCCAATAAACCCCCTGTGAAATTACAGTTATGCCCTTACAATTTATAAAATTACATGAAATGCCACTCTTTTATTTAAATGGGAAAAAATGAGTTTTTGTGATGAATCGAACCTAGAACCTCCTCTACACAAGTTATCCTACCAACAACTGTGTTACATGAACTTTTTTGTTTTGAGTTAAAAAATCTTTTACATAAACCCGACCTCTCCATTATCTTATTTTTTACTATTATTTTAAAAATATTATATTTTAGCGTTCACAATATGGTACATATCCATCCATTCTTTCTACGTATAATAAGAGAACAAGGGGATTTTTAGGGGGTTTTTGAGCCAATAAATCATCTATGAAATTACAGTTATACCCTTACAAGTTATAAAATTATATGAAATTTCACTCTCTTATTTAAATGGAAAAAATGAGTAAATTTTATTTTTATGATGAATCGTACCTAGAACATCCTCTACACAATTTATCCTACTAACCTTTGTGCTGCGTGGACTTTATTATTTTGAGTTAATAAACCTTTTACACAAACCCGACCTCTCCATTATCTTATTTTTACTATTATTTTAATTTTTTAGTAAAAATAACGGTGACTCATATTATTTTAAAAATATTATATTTTAGGTTTCACAATATGGTACACAATCTATCTATTACTATAAATTAAACCACAACACAAGTGCAAAAAGTGTCATTTTAATGGTTGTAAACTTACGATAATATTTCTATATGTTTAAAAATTACAAAAGCACCATCCCTTTAATATTTATGCAAACAGTATATGAAATATGTTGGTGTTGGGAATCAGCCCTCTCGTAATTTCGGATTATAATTCTATGCGACTTATATATCTTGAAGGAGCGTACTAATTTTATCTGAAAAGTATTGTATGATGAGTATTATTCACATCGATGATATGTCTTTTTATCATTGTTCTAAAAGAAATTGTGTTATAACCTATACAATATATTTATATGCTATAAAACATCCTTTTTTATGCTCATATGATCTATACATAAATAAAATAATACATAAATTAAAATAAAAATACTGATATTATAATATGTATGAATATAAAAAGTTCAATTATATTCAAAAAAATACTTAAATGGTAAAATTATACAGAATTTATAACAATTGCTAGAGGATGATGGGTTATTATGCTAGTTGTATATGGAAATATAACTTGTGAGTTGTGATCCATTAGGCAAAGTTTTTTTCCTCTTAAATGTAATTTTGTTCTACTTTAAAAAGATGCCTGAAATCAAATAAACGCAGATTAGTGGTAGGGGAAGGAATCAAATGAGCATATACTCGTCATCATTTACTTGTGTGGCTGTGGTTCATTAGCAAAAGCAATTCCACTGCCTTTTTTAATCCACCTTTTATTTAGTGGCTGATTGATGATATTGACTTTTTTTACATGTATATTTAAACTTTAAAAATTACTACAGCACAAATTTTTAAATGAATCCTCACCCAATCGCATCAAAAACAGGTGTCTACATATCATTTTCGCGAGCCAGGATCCTCTGTCCCCTTCTGTGTCCCTTTTACAAAATAGGTGCCCCTGGCGAGGCCCATTGTAAGGAAAATGGAAATAAAATATTTTATTTCCATTTTCCTTACAATGGGCCCCGCCAGGGGCACTCATTTTGTATAGGGGACACAGAAGGGGACACAATGAAGGAGACAGAGGATCCTCACCCATTTTCGCCGGCTTTATTAGGAGTGACGCAACCACATACATACACATCCATTCAAAATGGGTCGACCCATGGTCGAGTCCGTTATCCATGGTCAAAGGAAGGCCCATTATAGTCTGGACTAGTACTTTTGATCCAATCCAATTTTGGATATCAAACGCCGGTACTCCTTTCTATTCAGTTACCTTATTTAGGGTTTAGGTTATAAAATTTGAATTCCCCGCTTTATTTATCTCCGGTTAATTCAGATTCAAACCCTAATTCCAGTCCATTTTTAATCTCCGAAAGCTGGTATATACATACATACATACATGGATACATGTCCGGTCTGTTATCTGCAACTTCCTCTGCCTCAACTCGAAAGGTCAGATTCAATTACTTTGTTCATTTCTACTAATTTTTCATTTCAATCTCTCTCTTTTTTTTTATAATCAGTCACTATTATTTATATTTGTTTATGTAATTGATGCTGACAGTCATGTAAATAGTCATTTTGAGGATGAACAAGTTGACCGAGACATCGAATTGGCCAAACAAATTTCTCTTGCTTACTCAATTCCACCTCTTCATTCGGTATACATGATTCGTGTTTTTTTTTTTATCGAAATTTTGCTTGCTTTCGGTTTTATTACGTGTTTGGTTGTCCGTTTATTTTCGTGTTATAGTTAGTTAAGGTTATGTGTTTTTAAGTAATGAAGTGATCGTGTGCTTTTTTTTCTTTGTTTAATTTGCTGTGTTGTAGGCTGACACTGCCATGGTATTAGATGATAGGGGGAAAAACACTGAAAGTATATCGTCGAGGTGTGAAAGTAGTAATGCTGGTCGAGGGATGAAAGTTGATGAAAAAATATTGTACTTATGTGAATTACAAATGAAGGAAAATTTCTATGAGGTTAATGATGGTTTGATGAAATTATTGCAAACACGACTAGAACAAGATTACGGGAATTCAACTAGTCTAGTTTCGGGTTATGTTGATCATATACAGAGTACTAAATCTGAGGTTGCTGGATGGGGGTGTGGTTGGCGGAATATTCAAATGCTTAGTTCTCATTTGCTTAAGCAGAGACCGGAAGCGAGGGAAGTTTTATTTGGTGGATGTGGTTTTGTTCCTGATGTTGCCTCACTACAAAGATGGCTTGAGTTATCATGGGAGAAGGGTTTCGATAAACCTGGCTCGGAGGATTTTGACAAAGAGATTTATGGGAAAAGAAATTGGATTGGAACTACTGAGTGTGCTACGCTTTTTCGTTCTTTCAGGATTCGTGCTAGGATAGTTGATTTTTGTAGCAAGGAACTGGCATCAAAGACTTCTTTTCATGGAAAGGTTTATGGACCAATGGATAAGTACATTTCTAAAGGGGATTGTAGTACTTCCCTAGTAGGTTCGAGTGGGAAGTGGAAGCCTAATCATCACAGTACGAACCTTGGAAAGCTGAGGGGTCAACATTCTCTTATTGATTGGGTTTGGAATTACTTCTCAGACAATAGATCTATTCAACTGAACAAGAATCAAGTCATTGCCAGTGAGAAACCGTAAGTGGATCCAAAGCTGCACTTACCTGACTTTGATTTATGATGTGTATATAAAGAATTTATTTTTCAAAATATTCAGTTGTCACGTACCTGCCACTCCTTGGTGATAAAAATATTTTTGTTACTGCAACAGACGGCATACTGATAAATTGGTGTCTCATAAAACAGGCCCTTGTACTTCCAGCATGATGGTCATTCAAGAACCATTGTTGGGATTCAAGTCACATTGCAGCGGAAAGGGGGGCAAGAATACTGCCTTTTAATCTTTGACCCTGGACATGTAAGACGTTTATTTTAAATTTTTTTTGAACAAGATAACTGGATAACGGTTAGTATAAATAAACAATATGCTAGCATCAGTGATCAGACCACAACATTGTGTTGTATCACAAACCTTAGTATTGTTACAACATCTGACCAAGTAGTTTCTAGTTATGTGTATTCTACTTTTAAACTATTTACCAGGCTTCAAGGTGTTGTGAATAAATTGTTACTTGACACTTGTGTTAGTGGGAACTCTGAGGTTCTAGATACGATTAGTATGATCAAATATTTATATTTACCTCCAGCTACAAAACATATGTAATGGCTGACTTGAGTTGATCGTTTTAATGTATTGACTAAATTTTTACGCAGAAAAATACAACTCGTTGCTGTCAGTTATGTCATTACATAATCTTGTCGGGTTATTTGATTGTATAAACTTGCTTCTACAGGTAACTCGAGATCTGGAGAGGTCTCTCAAGGACAACAAAGGTTGGCAAAAGATGATAAAAAGAGGAATTCACACGCTACGGAAGCCTCACTATCAGGTCCATTTATTGCTCAAGTTTGACTGCCACCTGTTTTATTTCATTTATTCGATCACCTAATTGACCTAGCATTTGCTACAGATATGCTATATTGATCCTGGAATAGCTGGCGCAGAGGAGATGGAGGGGCTTAAGACCTTAACTAGTGATCGTTTTGAGTATTGAGTTTAAGACTCTTGAATTTTCTCAGGCATTTACTTCTACTTTGCTGATTTTGTCAAATATAAAAATTAAATCAGGTAGAAGATGCCACCGTTTCTGCCTTGTACTGCTATTGTAATTATGTAATATACAGGTTTAAAATAGGTCTGGTAGTGCCAGAAAGAGAAACTTCAGTCTTCAGGAACTGTAACATACAAATATTAGTCATGCATCTTTCTGCAATATCTATATGAAATTTTCCCAGTTTCAAGTGTACCGAGATAAAGAGAAGGTGATCTAGTTAGATTACTGGCTGTGTTATGTGTGTGTCGGTATGTCTCTGTGTTTCGTTATTAGGAATAGTTTCAAGTGTATCGAGATAAAGAGAAGGTGATCTAGTTAGATTACTGGCTGTGTTATATGTGTCAGTATGTCAGGAATTTTAGCCGTGCAGACTCATTCTGAGAGCTTCTTTGGTCAATGTATGTGAACTTTGCGTCTGGAGAAATGGATAAACAATTTCTTGGGTAAGCACCCACCTAAATAAATACATTGGATTCGTTTATAATAAAAAAGAATACCACTTTATATATCTCCTAGCACTAAAGTTAGACAAATAAGACTGTAAAACCACGTAAATGATCTGTTAACTTAAAATTGTTACGTCTATCAGCCTAACCATGAGGTTATTACTCTCTCAACTTCCGTAGCAAATATTTTGTAGATTATTCCAGTAATTTATCCTTTTCATAGGATGTGTAACGGTGTCCAAGAGGTGTAGGTTCAGCGATAAATGATAATGCATTTATATCATTTTAAATTAACATTTTTACATATCAATTAAAATGCATTTTTACATTAAAATAGTTCAGTATATTTGAACAATGTTTTTTGGTGCTAGTATTTTTCTACGACGACTATACATTCATTTGTATCAGAACTCCATCTGTTCTAAATCAATAGTCTCCTTCAAAAAATATGTGCCCTAATGAACTTTAAATGTTATCTGAAATTTTCATTTCTACCCATAATTATTTAGTATTATTATAAACTTTATATTTACACCAAGATAAGTCAACACTGAGAACGACAAATAATAGAAGGCATCATCGAATAAATAGTCCAAAATACAATTTGTTAAATAAAGAGATGAACACTAACTTGGACAAATTTACTTGCAAAAGAGACCACTAGTTTGAGACGGAGAGTAATTTCATTACTGATATGGATAATTTATATGACTGCTGAACACAAGCTTAAACAACCAATTTATGCTGGTAACTGGAATATATTATCCCGAAGATCACATTATTCAAATCACTGAACATAAAGATAAGACTTTGGTCCAAAGTGGGAGACTGAGTAGTACAGAACTATGTTCAGATCCAATCTAAGATATATAAAGATGGAAATGCTGACACTACGAAAACCAGAAAAATGAAAATCACATCTTTTATACTAGTCTAGACTCGATATTAGTCTTTCCCAACAACGGGTTCTTGTGAGTCAGTGATTTAATCCTTGCTCTTTTCCTTTCTTCATTTTTGCCTTGAATCGAGATTTCGTCAAGAGAGTTTGCACAGTATTGACGAAATTTCCAACTGCCATAACTATTAAAAGGATTCCACAGGTAATTACCTACGATTACGAAGAGTAAATTGCAGATCACGTTTTCATCACAAAGAAACCAATAAGAATCAACTTCATCATACACAATAAAGCTTAAATGATGGGATACATCTTTAAGATTCTACACTAGTGTTTAACCCTTGTAATTTCTCACCTGCCACTCAGAAACCACTCCAACAAATGCAGTTTGAAGCAACAATACTCCAACATATGCTTCAAATCCCTAAGAAATAAGGAACACATTCCATTAAATCAAAATGCATGTGCAAGGCGGGGGGAAATAAGAAAATGAAATTAAACATAACCTGGCAAGCCTCAATAAAAGATATACGTTTCTTAGTTACACATGTACATTAGTGCATTTTGAATCACCTGTAATATGAATAGGATAGGGCATAACAACCATAATTGACCATCTACACCGGCAGTTTCTCCCCACACAACATCCATTCTCTGAGCCTGCAATAAAAAGGTATCAAATATTTTTCCCATATTAAGTATTAATTTATACTTTCAGCGATGATAATGAATATGTTGGACTGTACATCATAACGGTTAAACTTAAGCACAAGGTTGATAATAAATAGAAGCACATCCACATAGTGGATCAAGAGATATGTTTGCAAAGAAAATGGAAGAGGACTGTGTGTAAGAAAGAAATTTACAGACTATATAGCAAAGAACTTCAAGTGGGAACCTATACCTTCCCCAGTGCAATACGAGTATAGAGTCTCTGCCTTTGATATCTATTTTGTAAAAGCATAGAAACTCCTTGCATGATCGCCCAATACAGGAATAGTTGTACACCTCTCTGCAATATATATTTTTCAATAATTAGAACAAAGTTGCAATGATCGAATGACCCAAAATTACTAAACTTGCCTGCTTTTGCGAACATTCAGGTTGCTTTTCTATCTCCCAAGTCATACTAATAAGTGCCATAGCCATTGCACAATAGTGATGATATATCCACCTGAAAATGCAAGTTAAAATGAAATACAAAATATTCTTACCATCTTCAAAAATTTACTTTATGCTTTTAGAGTGGTGTATTGAAAAAGCAAACTATTTACCGTAAGAATGCTGATGTAACTTTGTGATAAAAATAAAATAATGTTTACTTGACTGTAAGAGAACATCCTTATCAGATAAAATGGAGGAATATGATATGTTCCCAAGTGATTTTGAAGAAAGTTTTTTTTTATGTTTAAATATATATGATTTTGAGTATCTTATAAAGTTTGATATGACACAGAATTTTCTGTTTTATGATATTTTGGATGTTCTAGTATTTGTAGACGGATATTTATTAATTAAGTACATGAAACTTGAAAGTCCCCTTTACAATATGTACACAATTTATTTTTATAGAAGCAGATGCCATATGACTAGTAGGTGAGGGGAAGCGGTACTCTCTGAGAGCACAAAACTTTTTAAAACAGTAAAAGTAATAATAATAAGGGACATAGCTATCCACTTGAAAAATATCGACTTGAATTACCATGGACGAATATCACTTCCGTTGACTCTTAGAATGTTCTCCCGCAAGGCCAAACCTGTGTATAGAAAAAGCAACCAAGCCTGCCAAGGCATTTCAGTTTGTTTTTGTCTGATGAAGTAATTACAAAAGGCAAAAAAGATATTAAAAGCCTAAGCATGTATTACCTGGTAAAGCTGAACTGGTAATGCAGGCAAACATCCATCCCATGTCCATGACCTTAACCAAAGTAGCAGTAGGGGGAACACAAGAAACAGCAGTGCAGTTCTATCCTGTCAAATATAGGTACTAAAAGTAGTCAATTACAAAAGTGTGCCTTGAGAAGAATATTAAAAACAAGTATAATATCTAAATCTTAGTATACTAATGGGCAACAAACTTCTTTCAAGACTTGGTACAAAAGTGCCGTTTTAAATTCAAGCATCTTTAATTGAAGCTTTGTATAGGCTCAGTATTGTGGAAGGCACAAACTTATAAAAAGCACAAGAGTTAATTCAAAGCACAACTCGCAAAATGCATATAAGCACATAATAAAATTAGTAAAAATAATTCTAACATATACACAAAATTCATACACTCCTAAAACATTGTTATTGCTGGTTGAGATAGTTGACAATACAGTATTATAGTATGTGGCATAATCTCAAGACACACGAAATAGGTCAAGTCATCAATCAAGTTCAACAAAGCAAATGCTTCAAAATCGTTTAACTGGATCTCAAGGCACTCATAATTTCTCCTTACCCTTTATCATATTCGTTTACTGGAGTTAATAAGAAGCTTTATAAGCTGTGTTTAAAGTGGATGTGTTGTTTTTAAAGATCTAGTATGATAACGTGTCTTCGAATTCGAAAGAAATACACACATTGTCCTAATGAAGGTACAAACACTTGTTTGTTGAATTTTAATGAACTGGCAAAAACATATCCTATTTGACCTAAAGGTGACCAAAGAGCTAATCCTTATAATTAAGGATAAGAATCGGCACCCCCAACATCTTTTTTATTTATGAGGCTATATGAATGCATTGTTTAGTTAATAGTTGGATTAGCTTTAGCAAGTGGTGTTGGTTAAGAGGTTAGAGTGAAGGTTGGCAGAAACCAGGGGCGGAGCCACAGTATGCCGAGCATACTCAGCCGCTCACCCTGGATTCTAGATTGTTAGGATTTTTTTTTTAATAGTTCAAGAGCAGCTAACTTCTCTCTGGCAGTATACATGTGGATCCTTTTTCACTAAAGCACTTTGCCCTGAGTTTTCCATGTTTAATACGTTTACTATTTTTATACTTAATTATTTATTTTATACTAACTATTATTGAAAAATGAGGATAAATTTGATTTCCAAATTTCAAAATACCTTAAAGTTACCAATTTTTTCCCTCAACAACGAAAAAATCACCATTTTTTATCAACTAGTTTTTAGTTTGGTGTTCAAATTTCTACTATGTATTTAATGAGTACTACTAAAGTCGTCTTATTAATTTTTTCTTATCAAATTGATCAATTTTAATTAATAATTAAAAAAGCTTATCATCTTACAATTTTACCATAGATCAATGTAATTTTTTATAGTAATATATATATATAATGTTTTGTATTATAATTATATTTAATTTGACCTTAATAAATAAACGAGCTAATTTGAGTGACCTGGAATGAGATGGAAGGAAGTGTCTTTGGCTCACCCTGAACTTCTACCCTGGCTCCGCCACTGGCAGAAACTGCTTGTGATAGAGCATTATAGAAAACTGATAAATAGTATTTGGTTTGAAGTAGTTAAACTACCAGTGAACTAGGAGGGTTGTTAAGCAGCACATTTGGTGCAGTGATATTCAAGTAATAATTAATTACGCATCACAAGTAGGGTTTGTGCAAATAAATAATACAGGAGTATAATAAGAAATCAAATGCATGTCACCTAGTGAAACATGGACAAGGAAAACAGTTGCGATCTTGTGAGTGAATGATGAAGACATAGTAATGATACCAATGGGGGCAAGAGGAGGAAAACCAAACTTACTTTGAAGCTATTGTATTCCTCCTTCACTTTCAATTGGACATCTTTACGAGTAGCATGAACATTAAGCGGACCAATAAACATCCTCAAGAAACGTCCTGGCACGAAATCAAAACAACACAGTTACGGTGTGAGCCAGAAATTCAACCAATAACTACACATTTAAGTATGCATCCATAGGTGCAGAAATGATAAGGAGCAACAGAGGACCGTGAGATTTGGTTGGGAGAAAAGCAGCAGCATCTCCCTGGGCCAGTAAATATCTAGCTCTGCCTAGCTCCTCTTCTAACTATATACAAAAGCATCAATTCAAACATATACACAAGCACAAAATAGCTATAAAAAAAAATTATATAAATTTCTTAGAATGCGAAAATTTATTACTACTAGTGTAATGATTATTTTATTCTTAAATTATTTTAGTTTCGAAATCCTGGTTCCGTCACTGAACACGAAAAGGGAATAGGTAGTACCTTGAGGGCGTGTTTGGGGTCTAGGTTTCCTTTCTTGAGGGAGGAGGAAATAGAGGAGCGTAGATGTTTGATGCTAGCATCCAGAGAAAGGGCACGCTGACGAAGAGAGGCTTCTTCGTTACAAGATCGAGATATTAAGGAAGTAGCTGATTCTTGTAACTCTTTCGACTGCTCCGTGATTCTATGTACTTCTTCTTCCATCTTGCTGTATAATTTGATCAAACCTTGATTTTTCGGGAGTTCTTCTAGTGAGTAATGTTGTTGTACAATGAATGAAATGTGGTCTGGGGAATTGGGAGCCTAGGGAACTGTAATTAGTTTACTACTTACTGTACAACCTCCTACGTGTCTGTCTGTATTTATAGATACTCTATTATTCATTGTGGTCGGGTGCTGCCTCACCCCGGTCACCGCTCACCATGGATATTTATTTTTGGGTTTTTCTGACGTGTATACAAGAGCATATTGTATTAAATTGGTCACTCATTGAGCGTGTTTGGCTTAACTTAAAAAATGTTACTTATCACTTAAAGTGCTACTTACTCACTTTAAGTGAAAAGTGATAATTTTTACTTAAAGTTAGGTGTATCTGTTTGGCTAATTCCACTTAAAGTAAATTTATTTTTAAAAAATTAATTTAAAAAAAAGAAATTTATATTTTTTTGAAAGTATAAAATACAAATATATGAAAAGAATACAATACAAGTTAAATGGTGACTCAAATACATAAAAATTGATATACGAAAAAAAATAAGTGGAAAAAAAGTACCTCCAAGCTACTTTTTTTTTTTAGCCTACTTTCCACTTTAAGTGGCTCCACTTTAAGGGGAGACAAACACCTCCATGCAAACTTTAAGTGGAAAAAAAAAAGAAAAAGGGGGGCCAAACGGGCTCATTATCACATACTCCCTCTGTTTTTTTCTTTTTTCTTTACGTTTGCTTTTTGCACGGAAACCAAGATAGTGAATGTAATATTGTTAAAATAAATGAAGTAGTGGGTGTAATAGTAATTTTATTGTTAAAATAAGTGAAGTAGTGGGTGTAATAGTGAAAAGGTGGAGTGAAGTAGTGGATGTAATAATGTATTTTATTGTTAAAAGTTACTATTTTTAGTAATGTAAAGAAATGGAATGGACAACCCAAAATAGAAAGTGTAAAGAAATGAAATGGACTGAGGGAGTACTATGTCATTTCGTTAATTTCCCATATCTCGACTAAATGGAAAAGTGCATGAATTTGTATTTCACAAATCTTAAATAAACTTAAATTTCACCTCTGATTTACCATAACACCAAAAACGTCTTTTGGATTTTGTGAGGTCCGTAAAGTACGAATTCGTGCAATTTTCCGTCCAATCAAAATATAGGAAATTAACGGAGTGGTACATATTATAATATATTTATTCGTTAGATGTTTTACATTAGAAGTTTTTTGATAAATATATTATTAAAAATAAATTTTTGTAATTTTACTTTTTTTTAAAGAAAAATTGTTTGTAAATTTATCATCTTAATTACAATTATACTAATTTCTTTTTCAAATTTGCAAAAATATACACACTCTTTAATTAACAAAGCTGTTAATATTGCCTTTGAGCCCCAATATTTTTTAATATATGTTGATTAGCTGTTGAGGTCGCATCACCTGAGTTTAATAAACTCTAGCTACATTCGACGGTAATAATACATCTGTTCATCACATGAGTTTGGCCTCTCTCCTTTTGAAATTAAAGGCCTGCGATCTCGATGGTGATATTTGTCGGAGACGACGTCGGAGAAGGAGAAGGAGAAGGAGGTAGAAATCGTCGGAGGGGAAGAGAAAAAAAGGTAAGTACACAATAATTCTAATGTCGATGATGAAAAATATGATGATGATGAACAGTTAGTGAAAGATTTGATTGAAGAATTGATTACAATAGTTGAAAATGGGGTTGTACATTACGATTCAGCCGCTTTACATATACATGATGAGGTTGTATAGGTATAAGTGGTGAAAATGAATTGAAATACCGTAAATCTGCAAGGAAATGGATAAGATCGTATATTTGCAAGTAGAAGTATAAATAATAGTATATTTAGTAAATACTCTTTAAATTATATGGTTTTCAAATTCGTGGTCTAAACGAGATTTTCGAACATAATGAGTGACCATTTTAATATAAAATCCTATAATAAAAAATGAGTTGTCAAATTTTGATTAATTTTTACTTATTAATAATAATGGACCCTTGTATGCATAAAAAATTTCACTAATAAAAAAAAGGATCCTGTTAACCACATCCCTTAGGGTTATGGTTAAAAATTAATGTAGTACATGGATAAATGCATTTAATACATCAATTTTGCACTTAATATATCAATCTTACACGAAGTTTAATATAATTATTTAGCAATTTGAGAGATTTTTATTGTTGGAAATAATGTGAATGCAAGGGATCCACTATCATTATTCGGGAAATTAAATTAGTGCTGCATAGAAATATTGGAAAACTAAAAATAATTAAATACGTATGAATAAATGTTGAAAAAAAAAGTCACCTCATAAAAATACCATAAAAATAAGTAATTAATGTGTGTCAAGAACACACTAGAAAGACCCTTTATTTTTAATTGTTGATGTTTGCAACATTAATATTTTATTTTTATTCGTGGTATGTTATTAATCAGGTTGAATAACATTAAAACGGTTTTTTTTTCAAAAAAAAAAAAGAAGAAGAAGAAGAAACAATTGAGATCTTCTATCAAACAATTTACGCAATACTTCCTTCGTTCCTTTTTATTAGTCATTTTAGATTTTTCTTAAAATTTCTTTTTATTTATTACTTTACATTTTAAAGCATACTTATTAATTATTATTTTACGAATTGTCCCTGTATTTATACATTTATTTTCATTTTGTTTCTTGATACATTGAATCATAAAGCTATCTTCTTTCTATATATAACTAGCGTAATAACCCGTGCGAGGCACGGACCATCCTTTAGCAATTGTTATAAATTCTGTATAGTTTTACGATTTAAGGTTTTTTAATATAATTTCACCTTTTATGTTCATACATATTATAATATCAGTATTTTAATTTATGTATTATTTTATTTATGTATAGATCATATGAGCACTAAAAATAGGATGTTTTGTAGCATATAAATATACTGTATAGGTTATAACACAATTTCTTTTAGAACAATGATAAAAAGACATATCATTGATGTGAATAATACTCGTCATACAATAATTTCCAGATATAATTAGTACGCTCCTTAATATTTATTTCTTTAAATATCTTATCAAGATATAAGTCGCATAGAATTATACTCCGAAATTACGAGAGGGTTGATTCCCAACACTAACATAATTTCATATATTTTTTGCATAAATATTAAAGGGATGGTACTTTTGTAATTTTTAAACATATATGGATATTATCGTAAGTTCACAACTGTTATGCCCAAATTTGGCATAATAGCTAAATTGATTTAATTAGCTAAATTGATGGTTCATAATCTATGATGGGCCTAGAGGATGAAGATTGGGTCACTAAAGCCCATTATTGGAATCAGCCCAACGTGCCTTGGCAAAGGGATCGCTACAGGGAGCACAGAGCCTCGCTGGCGATGCCTGTCAAGGGATCGCTTCGCTTGTGCATCACATTTATCACTTATAGCAAGATCACTCCTCTGGAAGGCTCATAGCGAGGCCTCCATGAGGTCGCTTGGGCAGACTGGGATCGCTTCGCATGGCCAGGCCTTCATGAGGTCGCATGCAAGGGCCCTGATGGATCTTTTGTTGAATAAGTCTATCCGTTCAAGGTCATGGGCTTCTACAGCTGGATCATGAATTAAGGATAAGATTGGTAACTCATTGCCATGTCAGCCCTAGATACATGGGCTTGGACCTTGGCTTATCTCTTAAAACCCTAGCCCGTCTAGGTAACTTGTGGCCCAAGAACTACGTCAGGCTTGATCCCTATAAATAGGGTACGTAGGCACCTTGATACGGTATGACAAACAGTTTACCTGAAATCACCTATCAAGCTCAGCCACATTCATACACACAAACCCTAATCACTCTTCTTCTTATAAACAAAATATCCGTATTTTGTTCCACCAATCCAGTAAACCTCCGCAAACATTGTTATACCAATTTCTCCCTATAACATCTGGCGCTAGAAGGAGGGGACAGTCATTGACTGGGAGAACGATGACTAAATCTCACAAGAAGAGGAACAGAGAGGGGGAGACCCCGGGGTCGCATAGGAGGAATAAAGACGACCCCCAGAAGAAGAACCCATCAGAAAGCGAGGCCCGTAGAGAAGGAATCGTGGAAGAGTTTGAGGAAGAATTTGAAAAGGAGCAGACCCCCCCTGTTGTCCAACAGACAGCCTTGCCTGGCGAAGTCATGTCGTTCTTGAAAGGCCTGGGCGATCAAATGGTCGAGGTGAGGGCCTCGGTGGCCAAAATGGAGAAGCGACATAATTCTAGAGGCTTCAAGAGGAATATGAGGACAGGGGATCGAACCCACCAAGCAGAAAGTAGCAAGGGTCCCACCAAGAGGCTAATTGGGGACTTTGATGATGTAGTGACAGATCGAACGAACCCTGATTGGGAGGAGGAAGTAGCTACGAATGATAAAGAGGGATCGAAAGCGAAGCCCGCCTCGTCGGAAGGACGGTCCGTTAGTGTCTTTGACCGTGTTGGAAAGAAACTTAGTGAGCATGATCTTCGTCTCAAGTTGGAAAAGCTCAAATCTAACAAAGATGGAGGTCCCAAGGATAAGAGTAAGGGCTCTCAACCCGCATCTCCTCGAAAAGATCGTGAGCGGTCATATCGTCGCAATGACAGACCCCCCTCTCCTCGCAGAGAGCGCGAGCGGTCTCATCATCGCGAAGACAGACCCCCTTTCAATCGAGAAGGAGAACGATCCCCACATCGCGAGGGAGACCCCAAAAATAAGGAACGCAGAAATGATCAAGAAGCGTCTAGTGCCCCTAAAAAGACTCAGTCTCATCATGCAAGTACTGGAGGAAAGAAGGATGGGAACAAAGAGGGCAGGATTGGTGACTATAAGCTGGAAGAGTTGAAAAAGGCCCTAGATGCAATGGATAGTGAGAAAGGAATTTTTAGCACAATGGGCTCTACTTCGCCCTTTACACATGAAATTCGGACCGCTCCATTACCCTTAGTATTCCGAGGTCATCACTCTGATATGACCTACAATGGGAATACTGATCCAGCGGAGTTCGTGGTTCGATTCAACAACGAGATGGATGTATATCAGGTCTCACTTCTCGCGAGATGTAGGTTGTTTGCGGCTTCGCTAAGAGGAAGCGCACAGCAGTGGTTCTCGAAGCTAGGAACCCTGGTTGTCATTGATTCATGGGAGCAGCTCGTGGACATATTCATTAAACAGTTTCAATCCTCAATGCTCTATGCACCTCCTGTGTCCACATTGGCAAACATAAAGCAGAGGGAAGGAGAGACTCTTCATGATTACTTCAAAAGGTTCAATGCAGAGGTACCTCGCGTGCGAGGTGCAAATGACGAGGCTGTAAAAAATTTCCTCATCGCTGGGGTAAAAGAAGGAACTGACTTTTGGAAGAAATTACAGGAGCAAACCCCCAACACACTCTCAGAGTTACATAAGGTCGCTGAGCCCTTTAAGCGTGTTGAAAAGTCGCTTGCAGATCTTAAGAAGAATGGTGAAAGGGGTAATTGGAATAAAAACAGGGGAACGAAGAGGAAGGACTCCAGAAGTCCTAAACGAAGGCGGGATCGAAGTAGGAGCCCCAGCCCGAAAAGGAGAGAGCGCGATCCGCCTAGGCGATCCCCGCCTCGAGCTCGCCCTGCCAGAAGCGAAGACAAATTCATCCCTCTGGTGGCCCCAATTGATCATATCTATGCAGTCAATGCAAGCAAGGGAATATTCAGGAAACCTGCACAAATGGGCCCAAAGGGGACTGCGGACACTAGCAGGTATTGTGCCTTTCATGAACAAACAGGGCATGATACAACGACTTGCAGGGAACTCAAGCAACAGGTGGATCAATTAATTCGAGATGGGAAGTTAACTGAGTGGGCTGTTCGCGAGGTAAAGAAACACAATCCCAAGTCTGGTCTCGGTTACAATCAAGCCCCACCACCCGAACAGAATCCAATCATCAATGAAAGAGAAACGCGAGGAGGAAGTATTCATGTGATAATTGGAGGACCCCATATTGGGGGAAACAGCAATAAGGCCAGGGAGAGGTACGCTCGCGAAGCTAAGGAGCGACCCCTCACTAATGTCCACCACCTGCAGGAACGACCCCCAAAGCTTTTTAAGGGGGAAGACACAAATATCATGTTTACTGAAGAGGATGCAAAGTGGGTGCATCACCCCCATTCAGATGCCCTCGTTGTCCGAATTCGTATCGGGTCACAGAATGTTTACAGAGTCCTTGTGGACAATGGGAGCGCAGTGAATGTCCTGACCTACGAGGTCTATCAGAAAATGGGGTATGTGGACAAAGACCTTATCCCAACAGTGGGACATCTTTATGGTTTTACTGGAACTTCAGTTAATGTCAAGGGTCTCATAAGGCTCCCCGTTACTTTAGGGGACGAGCCCTGCATCACCACCCAGCTCGCAGACTTCATGGTGGTTGATCAACCTTCGGCCTATAATGCTATTGTGGGGAGGCCGATTCTGAAGGAAATGAGGGTGGTCACTTCTATTTACCACCTATCTATGAAATTTCCCACTCCGCATGGGGTTGGATGTGTCAAAGGATTGCAACATGAATCTCGTGAATGCTATAACAAGGCCCTCAAGTCAGCAGAAAGAGGAAGTAATTCTATAATTGATAAAATGGAATGCGAAGAAGAAAACCGACCTCGCAAGACAACTTTTGTACCTCCAACAGATGTTAACATGATCTCAATTGAAGAACTCTCAGCTGATTATTTTAATGATATGGGAATTCAAGTAGAACCAGTACCAGGTGCTTTGATGATGGGGGCCTCGCAGCCAGTGATGGTTCTCCAAGAAGGGATCGTTGAAGAAGCCACCGATAGTGACAGCGAGGAGAGCCCAGAGCAGGTCGCTGTGCGAGCCCGAAAGGGAAAGTGGGTTCGCAAGGAAACATCTACCTTGTCAGAACTGCCAAATGGAATTACACAAACAACAACCGTTGTTACAGAGTATGGGCATGCGAATACCCATTCTTGCGAGGCGGAATCAAGTCAGGTTCGTGAATATGATCTAGACCTTGATCCTCGCATCCCCGAACATGTAGAGCGAGCCGGGGCAGCTGAAGATACAATTCCTATCCTTGTTGATGAACAAGATCCCTCTAAGGTGTTAAAGATAGGGTCGCAACTCAGTACTGATTTGAGAAAGAGGCTTGTCGCATTTTTGAAGAAAAACCTTGATGTGTTCGCATGGTCTCATGAAGATATGGTGGGGATTGATCCCAATGTAATGTGCCACAAATTAAATTTGGATCCAAACAAGAAGGGAGTCAGACAGAAACGACGACCTATTAGTGGAGAGCGAGCTCAGGCTCTCAAAGATGAGGTGGACAGGCTACTCAAAGTCGGGCTCGTTAGGGAATCATTCTACCCTGATTGGCTCGCGAACCCTGTCCTCGTGAAAAAGCCAAATGGAAAGTGGAGGACTTGTGTGGATTTCACTGATCTTAACAAACACTGTCCCAAGAATAGCTTCCCACTACCAAGAATCGATCAGTTAGTGGATGCGACGGCTGGGCACGCACTCCTTTCCTTTATGGATGCTTATTCTGGGTACAATCAAATACCCATGTATGGTCCCGATCAAGAACACACCTCGTTCATCACAGATAGAGGGCTCTATTGCTACATAGGGATGCCCTTCGGCCTCCTCAACGCTAGGGCCACTTACCAGAGGCTCGTTAACATGATGTTTGAAAAGCAAATTGGAAAGACAATGGAAGTTTATGTAGATGACATGTTGGTCAAGTCTAAGGAGGCTGGGGATCACATCTCTCACCTCGCAGAGATGTTTGATATATTAAGGAAATACAGGATGAAACTAAACCCCCAAAAGTGTGTCTTTGGGGTTGAATCAGGAAAATTTTTGGGGTTCATTGTCAACCATAGGGGAATCGAGGCAAACCCTGCAAAAATAAAGGCTTTGATGGATATGCGATCTCCAAGAAGTGTGAAAGAAGTTCAGAGTCTAACAGGAAGGATCGCAGCCTTAAATCGGTTCGTTTCTAAATCATCAGATAAGTGCCATGAGTTCTTCAAGGCGATTAAAAGAATTGGAAAAAGCTTCGAATGGACCCCTCAATGCGAGGAAGCCTTTCAAAATATTAAGGAACAGTTGGGCTCGCCACCTGTACTCTCTAAGCCTAAGGATGGAGAAACACTCATTCTCTACCTCGCTGTGTCAGAACATGCGGTCAGTGCAGTACTGGTTCGTGAGGAGGAAAAGGTCCAATATCCTGTATACTATGTCAGTAGAAGAATGTTAGATGCTGAGACCCGTTACACAAACATGGAAAAGCTAGCTTATGCCTTGATTTTGGCCTCGCGAAAGTTACGGCCTTACTTTCAGGCTCATAGCATTGAGGTTCGCACAGCCTATCCATTGAGACAAATAATGCACAAACCAGAGTCTTCAGGAAGACTGTTAAAATGGACAGTGGAGCTCAGCCAATTTGATATTGAGTTTAGACCTCGCGGTCCTATAAAGGGGCAGGCACTTGCGGACTTCATTTTGGAATTTCCCCCCCAAAATGAGGAAGATAACTTGGCTATTGTGGCGACACCAGTGGACATGTCTAGCGAGGCCAAAAAGGAAAATTCCGCCTCGTGGTGGGAATTGTATGTGGATGGGGCATCTAACAAAGGAGGAGCTGGGGCTGGGATCGAGTTGGTAACTCCGGAAGGCCGCAGGATAAAGAGTGCAGTACATTTTGCCTTTGAAGCTTCTAATAATGCAGCAGAATACGAGGCCCTCATCATTGGTCTCAAACTTGCATTGGAGATGAAGGTTGAAAACCTCACAGCCTATAGCGATTCTATGCTGGTAACATATCAACTTTGGTGTGGATGGCAAGCTAGAGGGGAACAGATTGAGCTGTATCTGCGATGTGCACAAAGGTTGGTTAAAAGGTTCAATAATATCAGGGTGGTTCATATTAGAAGAGAAAAGAATCAAGGGGCAGATGCACTGGCAAAACTGGGGTCGCGTCGCGAGGCCACCTTACTTGGAATTATACCGCTGGAAATTCAAACAAAGCCCAGTGTGCCAGAAGAATTTGTCATGGAAGTAGCGACCCCAGGGGTAACTTGGATGACTCCAATATGGGAATATGTGAAAAGTGGAATTTTGCCTCAAGATAAAAGAGAAGCGAGGAGGGTCAAGTATCAGGCTGCTCGCTATGTTATTTACGATGAGGTTCTGTATCGAAGAGGGTTCAATACCCCTTTGCTGCGATGTGTAGACGGTGAAGAATGCACCTATATTCTGAGAGAGGTGCATGAAGGAATATGTGGCAATCACTCGGGGGGTAGTTCGCTGGCACAAAAGATCCTTCGTCAAGGGTATTATTGGCCTACATTGAAAAGAGATGCATTTGAATTCTCAAAAAGATGCGATGCCTGTCAGAGGATCGCCAATTTCAGTAACGCCCCTGTCTCTCAGCTCACCTCGCTAACGAGCCCATGGCCCTTCGCTATGTGGGGCATTGATCTAATTGGAGAACTCCCAAAAGGTAAAGGAGGACTTAAATATGCAGTTGTGGCTGTTGATTATTTCACCAAGTGGGCCGAGGCTGAGCCACTTGCAACCATCACTGCGAAAAAACTCAAGGACTTCGTGTATAGAGCTATTGTGTGTCGTTATGGGATCCCTTATCAGCTCATTTCAGATAATGGGAAACAATTTGACAGTAAGGAGATGAAAGAATTTTGTGAGAATCTGGGGATAAAAAAGAGTTTTTCAGCTGTAAGCCATCCCCAAACAAATGGGCAAACTGAGGCCATCAACAAAATCATTAAGCATACTTTAAAGGCTAAGTTAGAGGAAAGTAAAGGCAACTGGCCTGAGGAGTTACCAAGGGCCTTGTGGTCATACAACACGACCCCAAGGACCACTACTGGGGAAACCCCATTTTCTTTGACTTATGGTTGCGAGGCCATGATCCCAGTGGAAGTAGGCTCAGGGTCGTTTAGGAGGGAACACTACAACCCCGATACGAATGAAGTAAATCATAGACTTTATCTGGACATGATAGAAGAAACTAGAAGCGAGGCCCAACTACGCCTCGCAGCTTATCAACAGCGAACAGCAAGGTACTACAATGGGAAAGTACGAGCACGACCCCTACAGACAGGTGACCTAGTGCTCAGAAGGGTCATGCCTAACACTAAGGTCCCGGGTCATGGAGTTTTTGGTGCTAACTGGGAAGGTCCTTACAAAATCTATGCTACAATGACAGAAGGAACCTATTATCTCAAGGATATGAAAGACAAGAAAATTCCACGAGCTTGGAATGCGGAGCACTTGCGTAAATACTATCAGTGAGGGCTTCGCCCCTGGCAGCCTCTATCTATTTAGCATGAATAAATTCATACAAAATACTGGGGGGTAGTGATCATATAGACACCTTCCCTTTATGATGTGATGATCTCTGGGCCTCGCCCCACGTTTCTGTTGTTGGGCCTCGCCCCACTCTTCATTTTACTGGGCCTCGCCCCTATTAATAAAACTGGGCCTCGCCCCATTTATTTGCATATGAGTTTACTTACTGAAGTTGATTCTTATATTGCGTATAAAATACTTGCTTGTTAGCAATTACATTTTAAAATCCAAGCCATCTCAACGATGCAGGGATCATATCTTATGAAATATTTGGGCTTTGCCCCTACTTTATCAATTGCAGGGTCATGCACCTACCCTAAGAAAAAAAGAATTCACAGACTAGCAATTGCGAGGCTAAAGCAACGATAATTCACATTATAAGGGTCGCAATGCGATCCCAAAAAAGTTCAAAAGTTATCGGATAAAATAATATTACATCTTGCGAGGTATTCAAAGGGTACCCGCATCCCTAGTTCAAGAATTCAAAGACATCAATGTAAAGGGGGTTCAAGCAGCCTTGTCGTGGCGAGTTTTGGCTGTCTCCTCTGCGAGCCGCGCCTCCTCAGCGATCCTCGCCTCCTCAGCGACCCTGGATTCTTCTTCGAGCCTCGCTTCCTCAGCATCCTCTTCAGCTATTTGCTTCTTGAGGGTCTCGGCGAAGTCAGCATTCCCAGGCCCAAGTTGATCCCAATCAAAATCTGGGATCGTTCGGATGAATTCTTTCATGAAAGTAACTTGGCCTTTGGCGAGGAATATGCTTTCAGCATTGTCCAGGGAAGCTTGAGCGGCAGTCAGATCGTTCTTCAGCTTTGCGATCTCCTCCTCTTTCTTCTTCAGGGTCGCCTCGCTTGTTTGCTACAAATCTTTAAAAGATTTTTCAAACTCATTTCTTTCCCGGCGGGCATTTTTGAGCTCTGTGCGGAGATTAGCAGTGTCGTGAGAGAGTTGCTTTTTGAAGGTTTCCTCCAAGGATCGCTTGTCTTCCGCCTTTTGGAACTCAAGAACCTTGGCCTTGTTCTCCAGCCTCATAAAATCCCTGGTGTGAGCAGATTGGCGAATGAAGGCTTCGGCTAAGCACTTTGTTATCGCAGCCGCATTCTCTTCAGGGGTCGCTGCCGACCACCAGTGGGAAGTTTCAGCCTCTTTAGCATATTTGGTCCCTAGAGAAGCAAAGAGATGCTGTCCAGCGGTCCCAGGAACAACTCCAGAAGGAGGTCGAACAGGTCCATCCTTCTGTTCTTCTGTTCTGGGCCTCTTCAACGAAGCTTGATCAGGAGAATTCTGGGCAGCATCGCTAGCAATGATGGGCTGAGTTGTAGGATCGCTAGCCACTTTCAGCAGAGCTGTGGATTTGGTGGGAGGAGTTTTCAAACTTGAGTTTCTCTTGGCCGCTACACCTTTCTTGCCTTTCGGCTGAAGGAATGGAGGAACTGGGCCGCTTTGATTCGACATACCTAAACAGTAAGACAAAGGGCAAGTTAATAAACAGTTCAATCAAATATATGCGAGGACAAGTATGATACAGTTGCACAAATAAAATAACCTAATAAGGCTATTAGGTATACCCTCATCTACTATCTCCACGTGAGAAGACGAGGCCTCTTCTTGCGCTTTTCTTTTTCGCGAAGATCGCCTCGCGGTAGAAGGCCCCGCTTCGGGAGTAGATCCTACACCTTCCTTAAGAAACCCACAGTCGATAAGGTTCTCTAAGGATAGGAGGGTTCGAATATTTCTTTCTGCGGGAGTGGATTTAGTTAACACTTCATCAGCACGGCGCTTTTCTTCGCCCTTTAGAACGGTGCGAACTGGACCAACTGCGATGCCAAAGGAGTTGTTAAATTCGAATATTTTAAAAAATAATACTGAAGTTCGTTATTTGAAGAGATGTCTCACCAGGCAAGTAGTTGAAACTTGTCTTCACCCTGGGGACCTCGTGAACATACAGAAAGGGTTCCTTCCACGAGCCAGCATTGCTAATTCCTCCAGGCAAGAGATTCTTTTTGTTGAAATCAGGCCATACGGAGAAATAAACGTAGCCAAAATCTTTTTCTCCGCATCGCTTGAGTTGGAGAAAGTAACCCATAGTCTTCGCGTCCATGGGTGGGTATCCCAGCTTGTGATAAAGGATGTAGAGGGCAATCATGGATCTGTACCCATTGGTGCTGATTTGGATGGGTGCGAGGTAGTATGACTCGCAGACATCTCGAATAAAAGGGTGAAGGGGCGAGGAAACACCAATCTTCATCAGGGGCACCGTCAAAACCATCCTTGGTACCCTGCCACCATTCTCCTCATGATTAAAGCGATAGCATCACATTTTCTTCTTGGGTAGGATAATTTTACCCTCGGGACGGAACTTCTCAACCCCTTCTCTGATTGTCCTCTCAGTGAGGGTAGAAGACATGTCGCGACAAGCGAGTATGCGAGGCTTGCCTGGTTTAATCTTCGAGCCCGGCTCGATATCTTCAGGGCGAGGCCCATCAACGTATATAACCCCTTCTAGTTCTGGTTGAGGAGTTGGTACATATGGTGTAGGAGATGCTTCAGGGATGTAGTTGTAGTCTTTAAAATTGACAACCCTGGACACCTCATCGAACCCACCATCATCTGAGGATGGTTCTTCATAATCATCGTCATCAGAGTTAGCTTCATTGTCTGCACCTCCTTCGATGTCATAATAGGCTTCGCCTAATGAATCTACTGGAGAGTCACTAATGGTTATGGGAGAGATGGGTTTGGTTGGAGGTAAGTTACTGAGAATATGTACCACTTGCGAGCTGAAGGCTTCTCCTTTCTTCAGGAGAGCCTCTATCTCTTGTTGGTCCTGTGTTCTTTCAAGTTGGGGCTCGCTCTGTGCTGGGAGTATATCTAAGGATTGATCTCGTGAGCTCGATAGACGTTTGGATCGCCATTTGTTTAGGGGCACTTCCCTGGTATATTCTTCATGTGACCACAGAGGGTCAAAATATAGTTTGAAGGAGCTTTCGCTTGTACTTGTTGCTTTTGCGATGTTAGTAGCAGCCTCGCTGCTAATTCGTATGTTTGGAATAGAAGGTGTCTTTGAACTGTCAGTTGACATCTGCAAAAGAGGTTGAGTAATTCAGTGTGTGCCCTTACAGAAAACAAAGGGGGATAAAGGGAGAAAAGAATAAATAAATAGAGAGGTTCTATGTGTTCCTAGGAATCGCGTCAGGATCTATGAAGGGAACGTTTCTACACTTCCAAGGGAAGGATCGCAGATCTATCTCAACGAGGTGGGATCGCTACTTGAAATTAACGTGATGGGGTCGCGTTAAAAATGGTGACATCGCATACGATTAAAGCTATCTAAACATGCAATTGAAATGAAGAACAATTATTTAAATGCAAGAAGAGAGGAAAGACTTACTTTTTCTTGATGAAGATTGAAGAAAATCGGAAGAAGGTTGGGATCGCTTGAGAGATTCTTTGCGTTTGATTTGGGAGCAAACTGGCAGCACTTTGACAAGGTGTTTGTGAGAATGAAAAAAGGAAATGATAGTGACAGGGTATATATAGCCCTCAGGAGAGAGAAAGGTGTGGGACACGTGTTGCAATCTCAGCCATTGGACACACATCTCAAGACACAACAGCTGTCAAAACCCTTCAGATTCTTGGGGTCGCGACTACTCCAACGGTTATATCTATTCTTGGGATCGCTTCGTGGTGACAATTGATGATTCTTGAGTCCATATTGCATCTCTAATGGCAAATTGGACTCGGGGGGTAGTTGTTATGCCCAAATTTGGCATAATAGCTAAATTGATTTAATTAGCTAAATTGATGGTTCATAATCTATGATGGGCCTAGAGGATGAAGATTGGGTCACTAAAGCCCATTATTGGAATCAGCCCAACGTGCCTTGGCAAAGGGATCGCTACAGGGAGCACAGAGCCTCGCTGGCGATGCCTGTCAAGGGATCGCTTCGCTTGTGCATCACATTTATCACTTATAGCAAGATCACTCCTCTGGAAGGCTCATAGCGAGGCCTCCATGAGGTCGCTTGGGCAGACTGGGATCGCTTCGCATGGCCAGGCCTTCATGAGGTCGCATGCAAGGGCCCTGATGGATCTTTTGTTGAATAAGTCTATCCGTTCAAGGTCATGGGCTTCTACAGCTGGATCATGAATTAAGGATAAGATTGGTAACTCATTGCCATGTCAGCCCTAGATACATGGGCTTGGACCTTGGCTTATCTCTTAAAACCCTAGCCCGTCTAGGTAACTTGTGGCCCAAGAACTACGTCAGGCTTGATCCCTATAAATAGGGTACGTAGGCACCTTGATACGGTATGACAAACAGTTTACCTGAAATCACCTATCAAGCTCAGCCACATTCATACACACAAACCCTAATCACTCTTCTTCTTATAAACAAAATATCCGTATTTTGTTCCACCAATCCAGTAAACCTCCGCAAACATTGTTATACCAATTTCTCCCTATAACAACAACCATTAAAATGACAATTTTTTGCACTTGTGTTGTGGTTTAATATATAGTGATAGATAGATTGTGTACCATATAATGAAACCTAAAATATAATATTTTTAAAATAATGCGAATCACCATTATTTTTACTCAAAAATTAAAATAATAGTAAAAATAAGATAATGGAGATGTCGGTTTTATGTAAAAGGTTTTTTAACTCAAAACTAAAAAGTCAATATAGCACAGTGGTTGGTAGGATAACTTGTGTAAAGGAGGTTCTAGGTTCGATTCACCACAAAAACTCAATTTTTTTCATTTAAATAAAAGAGTGGCATTTCATGTAATTTTATAACTTGTAAGGGTATAACTATAATATCACAAGGGAATTATTGGCTCAAATTATATCCTTGTTGCTCTATTATATATACCATTATTTTTACTCAAAAATTAAAATAATAGTAAAAATAAGATAATGGAGAGGTCGGGTTTATGTAAAAGGTTTTTTAACTCAAAACTAAAAAGTCAATGTAGCACAGTGGTTGGTAGGATAACTGGTGTAGAGGAGGTTCTAGGTTTGATTCACTACAAAAACCAATTTTTTTCCATTTAAATAAAAGAGTGGCATTTTATATAATTTTATAACTTGTAAGGGTATAATTGTAATTTCACAGGAGGTTTATTGGCTCAAATTATGTCCATGTTGCTCTATTATATATAGAACTAGCTTTATCGCCCGTGCAAGGCACGGGCATGCTCTAGGTGTGTTTGATTTGGCTTTTTTTTTTTGGAATGCATTTGGGGCATTTTTGAACGTAGGCAAGTGTGAGTGTGAGGTTTGTCTGTGGTGCTGCTGGGAGGAGGAAATTTAAGGCTTAAATATGTACCCTTAAAGTGGTAGTAAGACTATAATCTATGAGGAACAAACATTCACCTTGTCTGCATACTCAATCAAAGCCTGGAATGTCATACAAAGGCAAGCCATGAGGTGAGGATGAAGCACATATGTAAAAGGCATAAATTTCTTTGGCAAGCAATATATCTCACAAGTCTCCAAGCAATATTTATCCAGTTCTGACGGCTATATGTTTGTATAGAAATAGTAGAGTCGTAACTGGTTTGCCTACAAACATAATGAAAACCATAAAACAATAAAACAAGATTAGTAGGGATAAGTTACAAGACATGAAGGAGGGAAAAAGGTGTAAATTTTTAATTTTAAGTAAACAATGGTCAGAAAAAATTAGTAGATAATATGATACCTATTATCAAGTTGTATTTTGTTGCGTTCCACTGTTATGCCTGTGTTTTGCCGACGATACAAGGTGTACCCATCTGAATCAAATGTAGTGGTGGTGGTGGTGTATGGCTTTGGGTAGTATTTGGTGCAATTTCCATTTATCATACACTGACACTTTGGATTGGCCTCTCCACAAGGGCCGTGCATCATAAATTGTGATACGGCTTCGTATCCCACAACATCATTTTCTTTGTCCGGAATCTCAGCGCTCGGCATCAATATCTTCTGGTGATATGAGCTTGTCACCTTCAGCCATCCAGAAAACAATATGAGCATGTGGGAGGCCGCGTTTCTAGAATTCAATTGTGTAGACAACTGCACCAATGAGGTAATGTTAGTATAGTGGCAGAAAACCTCTTCTGATTCTATATTCCTATGATGAAAACCTTTTCTGATTCTATATTCCTATGATGAAAACCCTAATGTACCAGCATTACTAAATAACCAGTTAGAGGGGAAATAACCATCAATTTTAAATATTGCATCATTTTATGGCCAGCTGGCCTAAATTAATTTATTCTCATTTTTTAAAAAAAAACAATATAAAAACATAACATCACCCTTCCCAATCACCTGCCTGAAAATCCCAAGACAGAGTGCTGTTGGAGTAAAAAAGTTTTAAATGGCACTAAGCAAATATCACCAGCTAGCAACAACTAATTCATATGGTAATGTGATGAGCTTGAGGGTAGTTGTCACCACTAAAACATAGAATACTAAAAACAGAGCAGTTTCAAAGAAATATCCATGGGTCTTTCTCATCTTTTATCTAACCATTATTGAGAATAGTCCCATGAAACCAATTTTTCCAAGAAAATGCTGCAGCAACCTATCTGATCTGATTCTATTTTGAAGTAATGGGAACCCTAATATATTATCATCATTAAATCACCAGATATAGGAGGAATAACTATTAAATATAAATATTACATTTGATCATATGACCATCATTCACAATAATGTACCCAACCTGTTATTAGTGCTCCCATTGCGCTTATAACCTAATAAGTAATATCACTTTGTTCATGAAGATGGATACCTTTCAAAAAATCAAATATAATACACCAGAATTGGATCTGAATGTATGGCATGGCAAGTTGAATAATGAACTCATTAATCAATGCATTATATAGAGATCTTAGAATGTAAATCAAGTCAATTTTCCTATGAAACAGCTAAAAATCCTTTTGTCATTCTCTTGTGCTATGATGGGAACCCTAATATACCATCACCAGTAAATAACCAAGTACAGGTAAAATAATCATTAAATTTCAATATAACAACATTATATTCCCTCATGGATTAAAACATAGGACACTAAAAATAACCATTAAAATTTCAATATAACAACATTATATGCCCGACTGGACTAAAACATAGAAACCTAAAAACAAAGCATCTTAAAAGAAATATCAATGGATTTTTCTCATATTTATTTCACTAATATTGAGAATAGTCCCACGAAACCAATTTTTCCATGAAAATGTTGTTGCAACTTATCTAACATGATCCTATTTTGAAGTAAGGGAAACCCTAATATATTATAATCATTAAATCACCACCTATAGGAGGAATAACCATCAAATTTAAATATTACATTTGATCATATGACCATTATTCACAGTAATGTACCGAAGCTGTTATTGCTGCTGCCATTACGCTTATAACCTAATAAGTAATATAACTATGTTCATGAACAAGGATACCTTTAAAAAATCACATACAATACAGTAAACTTGGATTTGAATGTATGGCAGCCTTGGCGACAAGTTGAATGATGAACTTATTAATCAATGACGTATACAGAGAGCTTTGAATTTAGATCAAGTCAGTTTTCTTATGAAACAACTAAAAACCCTTTTCTGATTCTATAGTGCTATGATGGGAACCCTAATATACCAGCACCAATAAATAACCAATTAGAGGCAAAATAACCATTTAATTTAAATGTTACAACATTATAGTCCTGGCTGGCCTAAATTAATTTATCCTAATTTTTTAGGAAAAAACACCAAAACAGAGAACTACCCTTTTCGACCATCTTCCTGTAATTCCCTGGCAGAGTCTGCTTCAAGCCAAAAAGCTAAAATGCCAGGAAACTACTAATGGAAAAATAGCAAGATACTAACGGAAAGATAGAAGTGGCTCAGTATTTTATTTTAAAGATAACACTATCGCATCTTAATCTTACTCCTACAAACTATTTCCAGTTTGGACCCTTTTCTTGACTATATATAGGAAAATATGCATGGGAAGTTTGGCCCTCGGTAATAAAATGGCCTGGACATCAGAGTCAAGACTAAAATGATAATTTGTTTATAAAGCTTGTCCCAGGTTGAAATGCTAGCGAGTTTGAGGCTTTTCGAGATTAGCTATCTGAATTCGAGTGCTTGAGAGCAGCATGAATTGAATGACAACCCTTATCATAGGGATGGTTTAGTTAGAAATCGCGCATGATTGGCATTGTTGTAGTTAAATTTTAAATCATTGCTAACTAACCCCCTCTCCCCGTATTTCCTTTTAAAAGGCATTGATGTTCCATATTCTAGTATCACTATTATTGTGAGTTTGCTTACAACTGGTGCTCAAGCTGGAGTTGTATAAATGCCCTAAAACTGACTGGAATTGAGTTCATGGGATAACCTAGGCATTAATTATATTGTGAAGTTAGAACTTATTTTCCAAATAGTTCAAGATTTATTAATCCCATACCAAATATAATCTAAATAGTTTAAAATTAATAAATTTGTCAAACAGAAAATAATGCATATGAGAGCCACTACACCCGTCTGCCAGAGCTTGAGCCCTGTAATCTTAACGCACTCCAGTTGCCCCCTCCCACCCTCAATCCCTTAACCTTAAAAGTATAATGCAATACAGTTACTAATCCAAATATCAGTTTACTAATTCAGAACTAATTTTACTAATAGCTTAAGATCCACTGAGAGTTGCTACATCCGGCGCTCCAGCTCTCCTATAACCTTAAAGCACTCCATTTGTTCCCTCCCACCCTGAATCCCTTAACTTTCAAAGTATAAATGCAATGCAATCACTAATCCAAATTTCAGTTTATAGGATTAAGGCTCTCTGTCACAAATTTTCTAAAGCAGCCAATTTAATTCACAAATATGAACATCAATAGAAACATAACATGAAAATCCAGCAAATAGGCTAAAAACAATCATACCACATAAGCAATGCACAAATATGATCACGTAAAGAACGGCCAATAGGACCTGGCACCTATCTCCCTCTATGTTTGCCAGACAAAGACGGTACACAGCCTGTACCATCCAGCGAGGTACTGGGTGAGCGCCTGGGTACACCTGCAATATAAATTGCCAAATCAGCATACAAGGGACCACCAAACCTACAACCAAAAAAATTGAAATAAGAAACTAAGCAATGACAACATTACCCACGGCACGCCGAGCATTCCGTTGTTGCACAGCTAGCCGACGCGCGTCAGCAACGGGCTCTGTAACAACAATCCTGTGGCGGCCCCTCTTCCTGAACGGCGTCTCCATCTGTGCAGTTTTTACGGGAGGGAGGTGGAAAATTTGGGGGACATAGATGCCATGATACAATGCACAAATTAATTTAATAGAACATGGGAGGGAATTAGTCCGTAGTTACAATGATGAAGGTAGCTGAAAAGATGATGGGGGCAGCGGAGAAGATGTGAGCAGAGAATTAATTGGGCATAGAGTAATTGGGTATAGATGCCACAGAGTTAATTGGACAGAGATGCCATTACAGAAGGTAGAAGATAGCTTTACAAATCAGGGATAGAGTTGTCATTACACACAAAGAATAAAATGTTTCACAAAGGTGAAGATAGCTTTACAAATCAGGGATAGAGTTGTCATTACACACAAAGAATAAAATGTTTCACAAAGGTGTATGTTGCCGTATAAGATATATAATAGAAGAGAATAGAAGAGAAGAGATAGGAGAATAATAGAAGAGAATAGAAGAGAAGAGATAGGAGAACAGGTACGTATCAAACCTACATCCTGAGCAAATAAATTAGCTCCCGAACCTAACTCACTTATAATATTTAAAAAATATTGTTGTTCCAAGGAGTTGAACCAATGACCTCTCATAATGAAACTAAACTCACCAACCAATTTGGCTAGATATACATTTATACTTATAATGGAATTCAGTAATCACATACATAAATATTTTTGGGTTATATCATGTTTAATATATACTAGACTATTCATTTAAGATAAAATTACTTATATTATAACTTGTGCACATTATTTTTTATAATTATATATAGACTAACCCATCTAAATAAATTTTACAGAAAATTTTGTTATATTTTTGAAATGGAGAAAATAATTATTATTTTGAGATAAATTGTTTTGTTCATAATCTCATATATGAAATGCATAGATAAAATAAATATTCTTTGAGATCAATTACGTATAATGTTAACAATATCACATATGAAGTGCTCGTGGTTAATTTTGTTGTGAAATTTAATAGAAAAATGCACTAAATTAAAATTGGTTGGTCAAATTAGAATCAATTAAACTATAGGCATACTAAAAATATGAATTTTAAGAAAATTTATAAAAAAATATACAAATGCGATTTGGATTACATATCGATTATTGGTTAATAATTACATATAATATATAGTTTATTTATAAGACGGTGATAAATACTATACAAAATGTAGCAAATTAATTAGCGAAATAAGAAAGATATGAAGTTTTGAAAGGAAATTTGAAACATTTATATAGATTTGTACTCCATGTCGGTTATCAGTTATCGATTAAATAACTAAATAAAATATATCATTGAGTTATGAGACGATACTATAATTAAGATTACGTATATAGTGCTATATAACATAACAGTGTATCTTCTTCTATATATAATAGGAGAACAAAGGAAGTATCTCAGCCTTTAACTTTAATAAGATCTTGTATATTACAATAATTAAGGTCTTGTAATCTTTAAAATGTATTGTAAAATGTCTAAAATTTCAAACATGAAAGCATTCAATAATTTGTTGCATGCTCATTTTCTTTTAAATGATTGCAAAGGCATATACTTGCCTATTGGTGGTCGTGGAAGAAGTTGCTTTGGCATCAGAAGCCACAACGGTATCCTCCCACACTTTTGGTGATCTTGCATTCCTCACATACGTGTTCCAAATTTGTTTCATATATTTCTAATGTATAAAAATATCACCAAAATCGTTCAAATAATACACATCTTCGCGATGTGCAACAATGCTAGAAATGGCCTGTGCATCGCACGGGCTATTATGCTAGTTTAAATAATTTTATAACATCATTAGTAATATAAAAGTATATTAATTACATTTCCCTTGATTTTTACAAAATTTTTTAAAACGATTAATAAAAGAAATGGAGAGAGTAGTTTATATTCATCTTTCAATTGTTCATTCCCATGTTTACCGATTGTTTTTTCTTTTCCAGACAGAACATAATTATTTGACAATTATACATGGTGTTTCAAAAGGACAATCAACTCATGTTCTTGTTCATTCATTCATTTAATTTTACCTTAAAAACAACAAAGAAACAAGACTTAATTAGCAAAAAAAAAAAAAAAAACAAAGAAACAAGACTTCACTTTTTCTTTCAAAATATTACTATCAACATAATAAGGCTTTTCCAACAACAAAACTAGTAGAGTATACAATTATAAACAAGCTCGTGTTCTTGGCAGTGTTCTAAAAATGGGTCTAGGCGGCCGATTAATCACCGTCTAAGTGTTAGGCGGCCAGAAAACGCCAAAAATGATGTTTTTTGATTAGGCGACGCCTAGACGGACTTAGTTAGGCGGGAATAATCGATTAGGCAGCGATTAATCGACCCTAGACGGTATTAGGCACGATCAATCGGTCAAATTTTAAAAAAATAGTCAAATTAAGAATAAAATTTTAAAAATATAAATTTTTTAAAATAAAAAATATACTATACACATGAAAGGGTAAATTCACTCATCATATTTAATAATAAAATGAAGATATTTGTATTTTTACTTATATAAAATATATTTTTAAATATTAAAATTAAATTATACAAAAAATTATATTTTAATACATCCAATTAGTGTTCCGATTAATCATTCCGATTAATCGCCGCCTAACCTATTAATCGCTAGAAGGTAGGCTCACGGCCTAACGATTTTTAGAACATTGGTTCTCGGAGCCTGCTGGATGTTTTCTTTGAATAAATAATCACAAATTTGTTCAATCAAAAAATAGAGCATACAAACTGCACATTATTTTCTTTCCCCCATTAGCCCAATGTACCCACCTCCACTTCCTCAACTGCAAACCTGTTCATTTTCACTAGAATAACCAGATTACTTCACTGCATAAATGGAGAACCGCTGAACAGTCACCAATTTTTTGACTGTTTGTCCATTGCCACAAAATATAAGTAAAGCAAGTGAACTGAACACCAAATCGACAAAATGAAGGAGCTAATCCCTATAAGAGATCAACTTGTACAGCCTCGTCCAGAAACCAACCACTTCTGTAGGTGCTGTCTGCTCTACGGGCTCAACAAACTTTGCCTTTTCACTAAGTGCTTCAAACGAATTTACAAGGTTTTGAAGCCTTGCCACAAACTCAATCAGCATTGATGTGAATGTCGCCAATGACAATGCACTTGCACTTTCATATGTCCTTACTTCACGTTCATTCACAACAACGTCGTCGTGAATAGACAGCCGAGAAGGCCAATGCATCTGCTGCTTGAACACTTCCCCACCTTCAAATGAATCCAATTGGGCAACGGAGGGATTGTACAGATTCTGAGGATCCCAGTTTTTCAATGTGTGAGTTGATTTTAAATGCAGAGCTACTTCACTCAGTGAGCTTATCACCAAGTTTTGGTTTTCGTTATCCCGTAGTTCTTGAAATTGATCAGGACTGTCAAACTGCTTGGGCATTCTGCTACTTGCCCAGCTCTCGGCATTGATCAGAAGATATGATTTTTTGTCTATCATCATTTGCAACTCTTCAGCAGCCTCGTGCACTTCCTGCAGCAAAACTCCAGAGCCTAACTTTTCCATTTTCTCTAGCTTGTTCCCTAGCTCGCGTAGTACTCTAGCTCCTGCAGTACCAACTCTTTGAATCTCATTGCTGAAAATCTGTCGTAAGTCAGCTGATGCCTACAAAATTGATTAATGTAAACCCTATAAGCAACATAACAAAGCTCAACAAATAGCTGATAAGGTCTGCGGTGGGAAAAGAGGAAATATCATGTTCTTAGTTTAGACCTCCGGATGCATGACTTTCAGTTCTCATAAGATGGTGTTCAGCAATAGTTAAGATGGTGAAAAGGATACTTGAGTTTTAGTTAGTCATAAGAAAAGCTACAACCAATTTAGACATTTTTACTGGCGCCAATTGTTTTAGTGTCTGCTTCACTGCCAAAACGTGTTCTAGGCTACAGCGGTGCATTAGATGCTTTGCCTACAATCAAGCAGTATATCAACTCCATAAATTAGCACTACCTAAGCTTTGCTGTGTGACAATAAAACTATCCCATAATCATTTATTAACACTAAATTAGCTTGCAGTGTGAAAATCATCCTCAAGATTACTTAATACTTAACTAAAGAACAACATCAGTAGTCTGATGATGCACAAGCACCAAGACATTGATACAAAAAGGCTGGGTTCACTAGCATGACATTGCATTCATTAAGAAACATGCTTCAGATATCAGGAAAAAAAATCTAATACATTGAGGATCATAAATCTATTTATTAAGATTACTATGAACTTCACCTGTATCTCAGCAAGTATACAACCATGCATTGCCATGATCATAAATGCACAATGTCTCAGCGCACCACTAACTTTAACATAGTCACTCCAAGGATATCTGAACATCTTGTAACGTCCATGAGGTGGTTCCCACACAGCGAAACTCAACTGCAAGACGGATATAAACATACATAGAACGTGTTTCTTATCTATCTTCTGTCAAATGCACATACTAAAGTAAACCTAAACCACGTACCAAAGATTCCTCTTCACTAGTGGACTGTACAGCGGATCTATATCCACTGTACAATGGATCATCAGAAGCTTGATATGTAAGAATCTTGGAAGGGATTCTCTCATATTCAACACATTGCAGGTATCCCTTGACACAACCTGCAGTTCACATGAAAGATAGAATTGAGCGACTTATATTAGAGTCGAATCAACACCCAGGCAAACGTAAAGACAAATGTAGATATAATTCTTGATCTGACCTTCTAAGGAAGTTGCAACACCATTAAAGTTTTTCGCAACTAATTTGTGTAAATCCTCACCAGCCCAAATGGGGTAAACACATACATTTACAAGCAAACAAACACCAGCACCAACAGCAATTAACAACAGACGTGAAACAGCCGTTTGCATAAATTTTCCACTCCCAGACACCAGGACGATACAGTATGTCAGCAAGAATACCCGGAACCCATATTCGTATTGCTTCATTGCCGGATACAGTTTCAAATAGCTTGCACAGAATCCTTATGACCAAAACAAAGTAATTCGTTAACATCAGATGAATCTTTAATTTTTCCCATTACAATTAAATCTACAGTAGACAATTAAATAATAACATTGAGATGTAAAGTCAATAACTTGTGCTACATACAGACCTGCAATAAAGATGCTAATTACAATTACAACTTCTTGAAACTTTCCGGCCAATAAGGATAATTCAGCAATACAAAGAGCCAGTCCTCCCGCTGAAAACGTTCCAAAAGCGCGATTAAATCCTTTGCTAAGTGTGGCCCCTGCATTTTTAATACAAATCCCAAAAGCAAAACGAATCAAACACACTAGTAACCGAGTCAGATTGTTAACTCATAGTTGTAGAGAATTGGTTTCATCATTCATTTAAGACTAGAGGGCAGCGGCGCAAGCCATTTGCCTTACACAATCAATTCCATAATCATTCAAAACACATATTTATTCATTTATTTAGCAAAAAATTCACATAAATTTGCAAACAAAACAGGTGTGTCAAATTTAGTTGCATACCTATGCTGAACTCAAACACAACAACCACAGTAAGAATAGCCCAGATGGAGTATTGACTTATGTAATTAAGTGGTTCTTTGAAGAAGATAAGAATTGATACAAAAGCCAGAGCCAATCCCATTTTAGCTGCAAATATGACTTTTCTTCGATCAGACCTACCCATTTCATAGGCTTTGACAGTAGCATCTTGAACATCATTTCTCAACTTGATCAACTTATCTTGAATATCACTAAACCAAGTGAATCTTGATTGGTGATCAACAGTAGAATAGGATCTGCCATAGCCCAAGTCAGAGTAGTTTCTTCTAGACAATAATCTTTCTTTGCTTCTTTCTAAAAAACTATGCTTTAAAGATCCAATATTTCCTGCCATTGCTTTCTCTTTAATCTTAATGATTGATCATACAAGTAGTGTTGGTCACAACTCTATGTACATGTCAAGTTTATGAGATTTGTAATGGCTCTTCTTTTTATCTTGAAGACAAGAGTTTTTTAAGTATAAATATTATTGTAAGAAGCTAACAAAAGAAAGCCAGAAAGTGAAAAACCTTTGACACTGGAAAAATAGGAAACTTGTGAAATAAAGAAACAAAGAATGTCTTCTGTACAATCCCAAAATTAACTTGTAATTCCAAAATTAAGCATGTAATTATTTCGGTTACTTTTTTTAAAAAATTTTATAAAATAAATATTATCATTTTCAAATGTATATAATACTAATCAATTATATAAACTAGTAGTAACATAAAAGTTAAAAGTTGATTTTATTTATAAATGATAAAATTATTTATAAGAGTAAAGTGCACTTTGTGTACATGAAGTTTGGCCTTGACATCACTTGCAATACCGAATTTTAAAACCGAGCATATGCAATATTGAACTTACAATTTACTTACACGTTGTGTAGTGATTCTGCAATGAATCTCTTAACATACTTTTCCTTGATCAAATGTTGGAATTGTAAATTTGAGCAAAATTTCCTCTCCCAACCCATCTCTTTCTCCTTCTGCCTTTCATTCGAACCCACCGCAACATCTCCCTCCTCTTCTATTCGCGCAGCCATCCCTCCACCCACCTCACAACTTCGTCTCGCCGCTTTCACACCGCGCTATCACCTCCGTTCATCCCTTCTACCACCGCCCTCTGTTTTTCCCAGCCACTGCCCCTCCCATTTCCTCTACAACTTGTTTGCTTGTAGAGTACATTCCGTTTCTTTTATTGAAAACAATTGAACTATTCTTTTGTGAAATTTGTAATATTTTTGTTGTTTTATTGTCTAAAGGAATTATTATGATTTTAATTTTGTAAAGGATAGCCTAATTCTGAAGTTGATAGCACAGCAGATCAAGTTTTGACAATTTTACCCCTGTAAAATTAACGGAGTTAGTGCCAGACTGACGGCGATACACAACGTGTAAGTAAATTGTAAGTTCAATATTGCATATGCTCGGTTTTAAAATTCGGTATTGCAAGTGGTGTTAAGGCCAAACTTCAGGTACACAAAGTGCACTTTACTTTTATTTATAAAAGATAAGTCAAAACCGGCCGAACCATTGCCTTTTCCAACAAAAAAGTAACAAAGCTAATGTTCATGTTGGAGTCTTAATCCTTCAAGTAAATAACCACAAACATGTACAATATAAAAAACATCAAAACTGCACCTTAAACTGATCAATAGATGAACCAGATAACTTTGTTGTATAATGGAGAGCAGTCACCAATTTTTTAAATGTTTGTCCACTGCAACTCGAAATTTAACTCAAGCAAGTGACCTGAAATAAAGAATAAAGATGGACACAAGAACTAATTTCTGTAGTAGATTCAGTTGTACAGCCTCGTCTAGAAACCAACCACTTCTTTAGGTGCTGTTTGCTCAACAGGGTCTGCGAACTTTGCCTTTTCACCAAGTGCCTCAAACGAATTTACAACATTTTGAAGCCTTGCCACAAACTCAATCAGCATTGATGTGAATGTCGCCAATGACAATGCACTTGCACTTTCACATGTCCTTACTTCACGTTTATTTACAATGACATCATCGTGAATAGACAGCCGAGAAGGCCAATGCGTCTGCTGCTTGATCACTTCTTCCGTATCAGATGAATTCATCTGGGCAACATAGGGATTATACAGATTCTGAGGATCCAAGTTTTTCAGTGTGTCAGTTGATTTTAATTGCAGAGCTACTTCACTCAGGGAGCTTATCACCAAGTTTTGGTTTTCGTTATCCTGTAGTTCTTCAAATTGATCAGGATTGTCAAACTGCTTGGGCAGTCTGCTACTTACCCAGCTCTCGGAATTGATCAGAAGATATGATTTTTTGTCTATCATCATTTGCAACTCTTCAGCAGCCTCGTACACTTCCTGCAGCAAAACTCCTGAGCTTAACTTTTCCATCTTCTCTAGTTTGTTCCCGAGCTCCCGTAGTACTTTAGCTCCTGCAGTACCAACTCGCTGAATTTCTTTGTTGAAAATCAGTCGTAACTCAGCTGATGCCTGCAATATTGATTACTTTAAACCTTACAGGTAACAAAACAAAGCTCAACAAATAACTGATAAGGTCTGGGTTGGCAGAAGAGGAAATATATCAGGTCTTTGGTTTAGCCTTGGGGATGCAGGACTTTTCAGTTCTCATAGTCCCTAACTATACTACTCATATTAAATCAAAAAAATTGAAGAATACAGATACTCACAAGCATCCACTAGCAAATTTAAGATGGTTAAAAAATTACTTCAATTTTGGCTAGACATAAGAAAAGCAATGACAACAAATTAAGAAATTTTGTTGGTACCATATGTCTTACTGTCTGCTTCATTGCCAAAAGGAGTTGTAGGTTACAATAATGGTTCATTGAATGCTCTGCTATATAAAAAAAATCTTGCAGTATATTAGTAACTCCATAAATTAGCACTAACCAAGTTTTTCAGTGTCACAAACTAACAATAAAACTACTATGTGACAAACTGACAATAAAACTATCTTTTAGTAATTGATTGACTCTGCCTAAGCTTGCAGTGTTTAAATCATTCTCGAGATTACTCAATTAAATAACAAGATCACTAGAATAGTAGTCTGATGGTACACCACCACCGGAACCAAGATACTTAAGCAGGCTGGGGTGACTAACACGATTTGGCATTCTTTTATTAGACAGGCTTCAGATATATCAAAAATATTCCATGTATTGATGAAACTAGAAATTGTAGAAACCATGGAAAGTACTCTAGATAATTGGTAATCTCAACTATGCTGTTTCTTGTACCTAGAGAAATCTTGCTGTTACATCATATCTTCGACATGGATATTACTTATTGGGCATTCGTGTTTTGGTCCAGAGTTTTAGGACGTGTCCTCTCTTCCCTACAGAAGACGCCCTTTGTTTTCAAAGAAGGAAAGTCAGCTTTTCAGAAGAACACTACAAGGAATCGAGATCTTGTTATTTACAAATTGTCTTTGAAGAAGCGCCCTAAGGGAAGGAAGAGCTTCCAGGAGCTTGCCTGGGTGATTGAAGGCCTTCACTCTTTATGCTTATGGGTTATACTCGTAGGGGAGTGACAAGTGAATCTTAGTGTGTGTTTTGGGAGCCTTGTTCCTGTATTCAATGGGTTGTTCTCATTGAGGAACTTTAGAGGTAATCCTGCACTTTACACTTGTAATGTTTGGGATCACTTGTCCTGTAGTCTTGTGAGTTATCCTCATCGGGAAATAAGAACGATCCCTAACATTTGAGGTAAGTCATGGCTATACCTACAACTACTTTGGAGGGAGACAGTTGATAGCAGGAAATCCGTGAAGTCCTTAGACTGTAGTTGAGCCTTGGGCCGTTGTGACTAGACCTCATCGTTGGGTATTCCTAGAATGAGTTGGAGTCTAATTTGGGAAGGCAATTCCGGAATCCGAGTTAGAGTCTAATTTGGGAAGGCGGTTCGAGAATCTTCTACTGGGCCTCGGAATGAGATACCTAGCCCATCCAGGTAACTTGTTCCCCAAGAAATACGCAGGGCTTGATCCTCTATATAAAGAGGAACGAAGGTACATTGTAGGGGAAGAATGCTTTTGAGAGCTCTGAGGCGGCAAGCATAAACCCTAGCAATCTCAATCCTTAATTGTTCACAAACACCACACTCCGACGACTTTTCTGACGAAGGACTACCATTCGAGATCTTGATTCCGGCTACGAACCTCGAATTTTGTTAATACCAAATTCCTCCGTTAACACTTGCTAATATATGAAATTATACATGGTGAAAGATAGATTTCATGTTTGAGTTGCAGTGTCCAGATTAGAAATGTAAGGAAGGAGATACTAAAGAAGAAAAATATTATGTGAAAACCCTACGGAAATCTTGACTAGTGAAACCATGAACTTCACCTGTATCTCAGCAAGTATACAACCATGCATTGCCATGATCATAGATGCACAATGTCTCAGCGCTCCACTAACTTTAACATAGTCACTCCAAGGGTATCTGAACATTTTGTAACGTCCATGAGGTGGTTCCCACACAGCGAAGCCTAACTGCAAAACGGATATAAACAGATATAGAACAGAATCATTTCTTTTCTTGTCTATCATCTGCCAGATGCACATGCTAAAGTAAACCACGTACCAGAGATTCCTCTACACTGGTGGACTGTAGAGCGGATCTATATCCACTGTACAAAGGATCATCAGAAGCTTGATGTGTAAGGATTTTGGAAGGAATTCTCTCATATTCAACACATTGCAGGTATCCCTTGACACAACCTGCAGATCGCATGAAAGATAGAATTGAGCAACCTATATTAGAATTGAATCAACAGCCAGAAAAAACGTAGACAAGAAAAATCTGAATCTGACCTTCCAAGGAAGTTGCAACACCTTTAAAGTTTTTCGCGACTAATTTGTGCAAATCCTCACCGGCCCAAATAGGGTAAACACATACATTTACTAGCAAACAAACACCCGCGCCAACAGCAATTAACAACAGGCGTGAAACAGCCGTTTGTACAAATTTTTCACTCTCCGACACCATGACAATACAATATGTCAGCAAGAATACCCGGAAACCATATTCGTAATGCTTCATTGCGGGATAAAGTTTCAAATAGCTTGCACAGAATCCTTATTACCAAAACAAAGTAAATCTTTAATATCAGATGATTCTTTTCTTGCTCAGATTAAGACTTATCCTACCTACAGTAGACAACTAAATAATAACATTGAGATGTAAATTAGTCAATAACTTGTGCTACATACAGACCTGCAATAAAGATGCTAATAACAATTACAACTTCTTGAAACTTTCCGGCCAATAAGGATAATTCAGCAATACAAAGAGCCAGTCCTCCAGCTAAAAAAGTTCCAAAAGCACGATTGAGTCCTTTGCTAAGTGTGGCTCCTGCATTATTATTATTACAAATTCCAACAGCTAAACGTATCAAATACACTAGCAACCGTGACAGATAGTAAATTGATATACTAAAATGCAGGGGACAAAACGAGTTCAAGTACTGGTAATTGGCAGTTCTGATTTTCCAGGACCAGAAGTTATAGGCTTTTTATTGTGGCTAATTTGTTATGCATGCATACTAATGTTATGACTAGTAGGTCTATGACCGTGGAGAATTGGTTTTGCCATTTGCATAGGCTGGCTTGCCTTGTGTGATTAATTCAATGATCATTCAACATATTTACGTGCATGAAAGAAAAGCGGGTGTTGAATAAGTCGCATACCTACGCTGAACTCAAATATAAGAACCACGGTAAGAATAGCCCAGATGGAGTATTGACTTATGTAATCAAGTGGTTCTCTGAAGAAGATAAGAATCGAAACGAAAGCAAGAGCCAACCCCATTTTAGCTGCAAATATTACTTTTCTGGGATCAGACCTGCCCATTTGACAGATATTAATCGCAGCATGTTGAACATCATTTTTCAACTTGATCAACTTATCTCGAATATTACTAAACCAAGTGAATCTAGATTGGTGATCAACAGTAGCCTTTCGAGACAATAGCCTTTCTCTGCTTCTTTCTAAGAAGCTATGCTTTAAAGATCCAATATTTCCTGCCATTGATTTCTCTCTATTCTTCCAGAAAAATGATGATGCTATAGAAACTCAAGGTAGCAGATAAGTAGCTGGATTGCCCAAATAATGAGCCAAAATGATGTTCAAAATTTAGTTATTGTGCAAGGGACATGAGGGCCATTTCATAGATAAAACGCAGGACAAGGATGTAATTTCAGAATACCTAATCCTTTTATTTAATTAGTGAAATTTGAAAATGTGTGTCCATTGACAAATTGCAGAGCTATGGCTATTACAAAAGATAATCAATATTTTTGGTTATGTCGAATTGGTATGGAACCAGACCAAACTAGTAAGGGCCCAGAGTCCTCTATTATGAAGTGGCCACTCTTGACTTGTTTATACTGTTTGGCCTAGATTAAAATAAGCATTTTTATGGACTTGTTTTCGGTTAATAATTTCATATTTTGATAAAAAAAATTCTATACAAATATTTAATGTATATTTGAGATTCGATTATTTAATGTATGTTTGAGATTCCATAAATTGCAAAAAAAATACTTTTTTTCAAGAAAAAGCTAAGAATTTTAAAGTATTTTTTAAAATAAATCAACTTTTCTGAAAAATAAGATCCCAAACACCCCTATGTTATCCACATATTTGCCATACCTGCCTGGCCCTGGGCGGGTTCTGTAATGAACTATGGTTCAGTTTCTACTCATAAGCCCATCTCCAATTCAACATCAAATTTGTACTTTTACACCATTTTGGTGTAAAATTCCTCTCCAATCCAACACTAAAACTTGCACCATTTTGGTATCACACCAAAATTTACACCAAATTTGGTATTACACCAAATTTTTAGAGTTTTTGTTAATCCCAACTTTGCCCTTGTCCTCCTTCCCTAAAACAAATTTGTTCCATATGTATCCAACCAACTTTATTACTTTTGTACCTTACTTTTGTACTTCAACAATAAAATAACTTAGATAGTACAAGAATGGTGTAAAATTTAGAGTAAATGGTTTGGAGTTGAATTTGAAAATATTGTTGGTGTAAAAATCACACCAAAATGGTGTGATGGGTTGGAGATGCTCTAATAACAACATGGGTGTGGGGCTGGGATCAATAATGGTTTAATTATAATTAGCGGTGGTAACGTGTAAGAGCATCTCCAATGGCGTTAGTTAAAAATGATTGGCTAAATTACATAAAATATTGATTATGTAAAATTTGTCGAACCTGTAAGACATTGTGTTCCGAGGGTATTGGCTATAATGATCGGCTATATTTTAAAAATGGTATGTTATTAATATTTCAAGTTGTTATTAATGGAATATATAATTTTAATATAGAAATAAGTGATGTGGCAATTCACTACAGGTCCCTAGAGGTTCGACAAATATAGCCAACATCAAGAGATTATCTATAATTATAGATAACAGTTTTGTCCCATTGGAGTGTAATTTTTTTTACACATTCTTTATAATTTTTATTTATGGTAATTCATTTTAAAATTTACCTAAGGGGTCTCTCCCATTGGAGATGCTCTAACAAACCAAAAATCGGATAAAAAAAAAATAAGAAAACCAATCCAATCCATATATATATATGTGGCATTTCTTAATTATTTCTCAATCGTCATGCATACACACTTGATGTTGTTTATCTCCTAATTTGCTATTTTGTTTTTTTTTTTAAAGAATCTCCTAATCTGCTCTTAATCACTTAAAAATAATAAACATCTACTCCGCTGTTTATAATGAACCAATCATTCAGGAATCTTATTGTACAGCATCGGACTTTTTTTTTTTTGAAAGCGTATAGCATGGGACTTGTTAGTTGTTACATGTGTTGTATGATGATTAATGACTGTTAACCACTCTAAACAAAAACTAATCACCACTCTAGAATGTCACTAAATCTATAATCGCAGTTGACTGCCAGATGTTGTTGATTTACTTTGCTCAACAAGTAACAACTATTGTATGCTTTTATATGGCGCAAGGATTGCTATCTGAAAACTAACAGTGACACTCTTTCTTACTTTTTAATAATATATATTAAGCACTCCGTAAGCATTCTCTTTAGTCTTGCATATTTGCATACATTGTCACGTGCAAACAAATTTGTTTGCATATTACTCCCTCTGTCCCTCTTGATTCTTTACACTTTCCTTTTTTGGTCTCCCACTATTTTTTTACATGAGAAAAATGGCCCTGAGGTTAACCTCAGTTAACCTCAGACCACTTACCTGAGATTAAAGTGTTTTCTAGTACAAATAGTGAATGGCAATTTTTGTAATAATAAAATCTATATTACTGTATTTACAAAAATAGCCCTGACTTGTAGTATATTATGTTTTAACCTCATGCTACAACCCTGAGGATGTCCTCAGGCCCATGATACTCTTTTTACATTACCCAAAATAGCAACTATTATATATTACTATATTACTTGTATGTATCTGCTTATACAAGTTACAAATATACTAATACAACTCCGTACTACTAATCAGTCTAAGTCACACGTTTAATCATATTTTTAATTAACCCACCCGCCCACTTGCCCCTCTCTATGTCACTTTCCTTAGTTATTTTATTTAGTTTATTCACTTGCCTTGGTCTTTGTGCAAAACTGTAATGTAAAGAAAACACAGGGACAGAGGGAGTATTTAGTTTTCTTTTGAACAAGTGAGAGGAATTGATATGGCGATGTTATCAACAAATCTCGAGGAACTATATTAAGGTTGACATTGGAGGATGAAGAAGATGGAGGGGTGATAGTGGGAGAGGAAGAAGTGCGAAAGATTGGACAAATGTTTGTATTGATCGGTCGTTTTTTAATAGAAAAGAATATAAATTTAATGCATTGCAGAACGTGATTGCTTCGCTATGGAGGTCTAAGGAGGGGATGGAGATACATGATTTAGAAGGTCATTGGTATTCGTTTGTGTTTTATCACTTTCTTGATATGCAGAAAGTGCTAGATGAAGACCTTGGACGTTTGAACAGAGTTTGTTGCTCTATCATTGATTGCGAGAGAAGGAAGACCCACAGGCAGTCGATCTAAATTAAATGGATATATGGGTTCAGTTATACGATCTCCCGAAAGGTTTTATATTAGACAAAATTTTATAGAATATGGGAAATTATATTGGTGCATTTGTAAAATCAAACCCCTGCAAACATGAATGGTTCGTGGAAAATGTATGTCCGGATTAGAGTTACCATGGATGTGGATAAGCCATTGAAACGTAGAATGAAGATTAAACATGAAGGAGGTACTTGGAGCTGGGTGAATTTCAAGTATGAGCGTCTAAGTACATTTTGTTTTGTCTATGGTACGTTGGGTCATTCAGAAAGAGATTGTGGAATTGTTTATGCCAACCCTGATAAGGAAATTGAAAGAGCGTATGGGGTATGGTTGAGAGCGCCAGTAAAAAATATGAAGAGCCAAAATGTGGGAGCCAAATGGCTTAGAAACGGAGCTGAGGATGGTGGTACATGGGCAACACCAGATGTGAAATCGAAAGCATTAATCACCGTATACGGTAGTGATAAGGTGGAGTCAAAGTTTTTCATGGAGGTGGGTGGTGTAGTTCGCGAAGTTTCAGGAGAGAATGAAGCAATTCGAATTATTCGCGTGATTCGGGGAAAGAATCAGGGGATAATGATAATTCAAATCAAAAGGAGAATAAAATGGAGGGAATAACTCTGAAAAAATTCCGGATGTACTGGCTTTTAAACGAAGGTGCGTAGAGAATGAGGAGCATACATGTATGGACAGACATGAGCAAATTAATAATGGGCCTAATTCACATATTGGGCCAAAAAACGGATCAGAGACGGGACCTGTTATGCAGGCCCGCCTAGAACAATGAGTTGATAGCATGGAACTATCGTGGGATGGGCAACCCACATACAGTTAGGTTTCTTAAGGAAATAACCCAACAAATAAAGCCCAATTTTATTTTCCTTTCTGAAATTTTAGTTAAAAGAAATAAAGTGGCTGAGATTTATAGAAGTCTTAATTTCGCTGGTTGTTCAGTAGTGGATGCACAAGGTCACAGTGGTGGATTGGCCTTACTTTGGAAGAATGAAGGGAATTGTGTGATAATGGAGGAGAATAACCATTTTATTGATTTCAAGGTGGAGAATGATCAGGTGGGACGATGGAGTTATACTGGTTTTTATGGTTGTCCGGAGAGGGAAAGGAGAAGTGAGTCATGGAATTTGATTCATGGGTGAGCTGGAAAATCGAATCTTCCATGGTGTATTATAGGTGATTTCAACGATATGATGTATATGGATGAGAAGCGTGGAGGCGGAGAGCATCCAAAAAGATTGTTGGAAGGTTTTATGAAAACAATTAATGATTGTAACCTAATAGACTTAGGTTTTAATGGAGAAAAATATACCTGGGAAAAGTCGAGAGGGTCTAGTAGCTAGGTTTAAGAAAGGTTAGATCGTGGACTTGCTACACATGAATGGCGAGAGTTATTTCTGGATGCGGAGGTTAAGGTTTTAGAAGTGGCTCCGTCTGACCATCTGCCCTTGAATTTGCAGCTGAACAAGAAAGTTTATGTGCCAAAAACTAAACGATTTCGCTTTGAAAATGTGTGGATTCGGGAAAAAGAGTGATTAAACCTGGTCAAAAATAGTTGGGAAGTCACGGAAGGGGATGATATTGTGAACAGAATTCAGTTTTGTTGTCTCAAATTGGAGGAGTGGGAAGAGAATCTGAATACAGAATTCAAACAAAAGATTATGGATTGTCGATGTAGGCTTCGAAGGTTGCGAGCTAGAAGAGACAAGCATGGTATCGAGTTGTATAATGCAGTAAGGTGGGAGTACTTAAATCTGTTAGAGAAGCAAGAAATTTACTAGAAGCAATGGTCAAAACAGTTTTAGCTACGGGAGGGTGACCAAAACATGCGCTTCTTTCATAAGTATGCCTCAAAACGGAAGAAAAATAATTACATCCAGCATGGCTCGATGGCGTGAAATCAGTGGGTCCCAGACCCAAATAGTTATCGATTTTCATAGGACAACAATTAAGACGATGAGGGGGAATGAAGGGAGACACCGAGTGAGATACAAGATGATATTACAGGTTATTTCTCGAGATTATTTCAAATTGCATCTCTGGAGGGAAGTTTGTCGGATAGGGAAGTGGTGGAGAAAATCACAGATGAAAAAAATGAAGCTTTAATATCAGAAATAACAGATGAGGAAGTGAAGGCAATAATTTTTTAAAATGATCCGGATAAATCACCAGGTCTGTATGGGCTTAATCCTGCATTTTTTCAAGTTTTTTGGAGTATAGTTGGAAGGGATGTAACCAGATTTTGTAAGGAGTTTGTAAGTACATGGGAGTTACCAACTGAGGTTAACCGAACACTGGTGTGTCTGAACCTAAAGCAAGGCTACCAACTTCGATGACAGAATTATGGCCCATATCATTATGCAATGTACTGGTGCGAATCTTGTCCAAAGTTTTGGCAAATAGACTGAAGCTTTGTTTAGGAAATTTAATATCAGATAAGCAAAGTGCTTTCATTGAAGGGAGATTATTAACAACAATGCATTGGTTGCTTTTGAGGTTAACCATTATATGAAGCAGAAAACTCATGGCAAGAATGGAGTAGCATGATTAAAAATTCACATATCAAAAGCATACGACCGTTTGGAATGGAATTTTATTCAGAGTATGACGGAAAAGTTTGGTTTTAATGTAGTGTGGATTGATAAGTTAATGAGTCTTATTCGATTAGTTTGTTATAGTTTCTTACACAACAGGAGTGAGCTTGGTCAAGTTATTCCTCAAAGGGGGGTGAGACAAGGTGACCTGATTTCATCGTAAATTTATATCATGTGTGCCGAGGGGTTGAATGCAATTATTTGGCACAATGAAAAAGTGGGATTGTTACATGGGTGTACAGTTGCTAGGGGAACCCCTACCATATCACATTTGTTATTTATCGACGATTGTTACTTCTTTTTTAGAGTAGTTGGATCGGAGGCGAATGTAATGAAGAAGATTCTGAATCGATACAAGGAGTTGTCAGGTCAAGTGGTGAATTTTAATAAATCCACTATCACGTTTTCTCTGAATATATCACGGAAGATGAGATGTTTGTGCCCAACAAGGAGTTAATGAGGTTCAGGTGCCTAGAAAATACTTAGGCATGCCTATGTCTATAGGTCGGAAGAAAAATGCAACATTTACCTTTTTATTGGAGCGTGAGCAGAAGCTTCAAGGATGGTGAACTCAGGCTATCTTTAAAGCAGGTAAAGTCACGCTTCTTAAAACAGCGGTACAGGTGATTCCAAACTTTTAGATGAGTCTGTTGTTAATTCCTATGGACATTTGTGAAGGAATTGAGAGGAAAATGAATGCTTATTGATGGTGTAATGATAGCACGGACAACGGTATAAAGTGGATGGCATGGGACAAGCTTTGTGTTGCTAAAGAATGAGGAGGAATGGGCTTTAAGAAATTGCGGGAGTTTAATGGGCAATGTTGGCGAAACAGGGATGGCGTATCATAAATAATATAAATTCGTTGGTCACGAGTTTGTTGAAAGCTAAATATTTTTTCGTAAACTGATTTCCTAAATGCTCGGTTAGGAGGAAGGCCAAGTTACGTGTGGAGAAGTATTATGGAAGCACAATCTGTGATTAAGTAAGGGTGTAGGCATAAAATTGGAGATGGTAAGAGTACGAAGGTCTAGGACGTTCCATAGTTGCCATGTATAAATAATGTGTATTTAACTACTGAGATACCTATTAAATTAAAAGAGGTGACAGTGCATAGCTTCTTGGATGAGAGTCAAAAGAAATGGGATATTTTTAATAGAAGAGATAGAGTGTTGATTCGTCAAATTCCTATACCGATGAGTAGTAAAGAAGACTCATGGTTTTGGCATCTGGATAATAAAGGGGAATTCACGGTTCGAAGTTGCTATAGGAAACTGCAGGGTGAGCATGAATACTCAGAAAAGAGTTTCTGGAAAAAGCTTTGGTCTTTAAATTTGCCAGGCAAAGTGACAATTTTTTTTAGCGTGCTGCTCGCGATTGCCTCCCTATAGCTGGTGCTTTACGTATCAAACATGTCAATATTGAATCGGCATGTTCTTGGTGTCAAACTCATATGGAAGATGCTTTACATGTTCTTTTCAACTGTCAATTTGCACAGGAGATATGAAGATTAATGGATTTGAAAACTGTACTTACAATACTGCCAAATGATAAAGTGAAGGATGTGATAAAAAGATTCTTTAGTGAAAAGACTAAGGATCAGTGTGTTCTTGTGGGCTTAATCTGCTGGAGGCTTTAGCATAGACGAAATAAGTAGGTATGGGAATGAGTAAGCCATTCAGCTTTTAGAGTGAAAGTAATGGTATGCAATTTGTTTACAAATTAGAAGAGAATGAAGTCTGAGCATATATGTTTACAATCACAACAACATGTGAGTGCTCGAGTGTGATGTAAACCACCACTCCACCAGAAGGGTGGATAAAAATTGATATGGATGCTGCTTGCCAACCGGGTTCAAATTTCATCGGAATTGGTTGTGTTATTAGGGACGACAGAGGATGTTTCTTGCGAGCTTTTATTAATGTGGTACCAGGTAACATGCAGCCAAGGAAGGCTGTGTTGAGTATTGAATACAGTAAAAGAATACAGAGGGGGGGGCTGAATGGATTCTTGAACTTTTCTTTGGCTCGAGTCTATGTAGCAGATAAGTGTTTGTGTGTGCAAAGGTGTAGGTGCGGATAAAGAACAACACAAGACACAATATCACTTTAATCTAATGTATTATTAGATAAAGGTTGCTACAATCTATGAATACAAATGATAGTATTCTCAGCTTCATTTTTCTCAGAGAGATATAGCTTACAGTGTATGAAAAACTTGACTCCCAAAGTTGTTAGTTAATGACTAAGGAAGTGAGGCTGTATCCTTATAGAACATGGATACAACCTACTTACTACAAATAAGGTAGCTAAACAAATTACTTTCTAGTCTGTCTATCCTTTTTGAGTAAGTGTCCAAACGGTTACAGATTTGACTTTGCAAAGCCTGTTCAGATCCACTTCTTTAGCCCTTTGTCTCTTCTATATCTCTCCAAGCTTCCTTGTAGGCTTTCCAGAGCACGTTACAGATTGTGGTCCATAAAGTGCATTGGCTTGTTGCAGGTTTCAGACTTGTACAATTTCTTCAGTATTTTGTCTCCAAGAATGTATTCGAGAAGTGACTAAGTAAGTGATTCGAGAACTAGAATTGACTTGATCGATAACTCTGAGTTCTCGAACACTGTTATATTGACATATCGAACCACTTCTCGAATAGCTCTTTTCTCTGGAAATCCTTGAGTTCTCGAATAGAGCATTGTGACTTGTCGAATCCCTGAGATCTCGAATAGCTTTCTGAGTCCTTGAGATATCGAATGGAACTTTGACTTGTTGACTATTTGAGAACTCGAATATCACTTTGACTTGTTGACTTCTTGAGTTCTCGAATAGAGTAGTAGACATATCGAATCTCTGAGATATCGAATGAGATATCGAACAGTGTATTCAGAGATATCGAATAGTGTCTTGAGATATCGAATCCCTGACTTCTCGAATGCTGGACTTCTCGAATAGACAAATATACTTCTCGAATTGGTACTTAGGCAAATTCTTCATTTCTTTAAATCCCAACTATGATTATTTGACAGTCTTCATCTTCATGCTTGAGGCATGAACCTTGGAACTTTTTTTAAGCATTATTCTTAACTATATAAGTACAGTTACACAACTAGGATTTGGTGCCTATTACAAGTACAGAACAAATAGAAACTCTACAACTAGAGGTTCCCTCAATTAAGAGGTCATGTAAGTAATACAAAGCATTACAGACAATTAGGCTTGTTATTTGATGTAAACAGGCATGCCTCTGTGACTAACAATCTCCCCCAAATTGTGAGTAAGACTCTTAGTCACAATTTCATGTCTGATAACAAGCCTAACATACATAAAGATAAAACTTTAAAAGTAGAGGTATGTAGATTGATTGAAGAAAATACATAGAAGTATTCTTACAAGTTATGAGAAATTACTAGCCATATCCTTTTGGATTCATCTCTTGAGCTTTGGCTTGCAGATTCTCATTTTTCATCTTTTCTTCAGCTTCTTTAGCTTTCTTCTTTGCATTTTCTTCCATGGCAAGAATAATGTCTTCCATTGCAGTGAGTTCTTCAATTAGAGGGGAGCCTGATAAATCCTTAAGTACTTCATTCAGCTATTTCTCAGAATAGGAACTGATGTAGTCCATTCTAATCTTTACATTTCTACCATATTTCTTGTACTCAATGATGTAAGGATTAAACTTGACTCTCCACAGACCCATTGCTCTTAATTCATCAGCCTTAGCTTCCATTGCAGCAAACTCCTCCTCCTTTTTCTTTAGTAGCTCTTCACTGTTCTTTCTCATTTCTGCCTGGTGATCTCTCTTCATTTTGACAAAGTCAATTAACTCCAGCTTCCATACCCTTTCCACTCTGTCTTCAGAATTCAACATTGCAATTATCCTTTCTATGTCATATAGCCTGCCCCAGTGCTGGCATGTTCCTTGTCTGAATTTCTTCTGTCTTCCATCAGTATACTTAATTTCAAGAAAATCATCAACAATGGCAACATGATAGATTCTTTGAGCCCATAGGAACTGCAGTTGGTCTTCATCATAGTTTTCATCCAGAGGTGGTAGGTTTAATCCTGGAATAATTGTCAGTGCCTTTGACTTGGATAACTTCACCCTTCTTGCAGCATGCTTGAATTTAGTCCTTTTTACTTGATTGCTAGGCAGAAATTTTTGACATTTGTTGGTAGACCATAGTAGTATTCCATTAGCAGTTTTCTTTCTGAAACATACACATGGTTTCTTGACTTGAATCTTCTTCTCTTCTTGAGGTGGCAAAACAGTTGCAGAAGCCATCGAATCAGATTTTGGTATGTCATTACTAACAGTATTCACCCTAGACTCAGAGTCTTGTGTTGTGGTGAGGTTACTGCTAGCAATGCCTAAGGCTTGCTGTTTTCCAATTTTCATCTAATAGACTTTGTCTCGGTCATCATCATATTTCTTGTCATCCTTCTTCTTCTTCTTGTTTTCATCACCATTATTACTCCTGTGATGTCTTCTCCTTCCATCACTTTTATCTTTATCCTTGTCTTGATCACCATCCTTGCTTGGGTTGAACTTGGCAGACTCAGGTACAATGCCAGTTGCAATGTATGATCTGAGATAAGATATAGATTCCAATTCTTCTGTTGTTCTTACACCCTTCTTCTTGTTCAGCTTCTCAATGATGGCAATAGTGAGAGGTTTGTTCTGAGGGACTAGATGCTTAGGAATGATTAGATGCTTGATATCATCAATTCTGGTTGCAGCTTGATAGATGATGGTTCTAGGATTTGTGAATACTTCAGGTAGCCTTGAGGGTTGATCATTCCTTAAGTCATCAAAGAGACTCTTGTTATTTTCATTCCCTTTTTCAATCAGTCCAAGGAACACATGCACTTCTGAGTGCTTTAGGCTTTGTAGAGTGTTAAAAGTCAAATGCCATATTGTTAGGTCGAATACACAATATGTAATCAAGTATTGTATGAGTAATTAACAAGAACACAAGTTTTAACACTTAAAAACTGTTTGGAATTAACAATTCCTCTCTCAGTGATGTAAAATATCACAAAGAGCTGCTTAGGTTACAATCAATGAATTTCTCAATGTTCGATACCCTTCTAGGGTTAACCTAACTGTATTTATAAAACATACAGCTTCGTACAATCAGTAATTGATTCTCCTATAATTAAGCTATACAATTGATATCAATCACGATTGCTACACGTCTTCTAAGTCAACTCAATCTCTTTGATAGCTATCCAATCTTCAAAGATATTGCTTCCATATTTATCTTGTATCAATCTTCAAACACTGTTGACTCTCAGACGCTTCCGCTACAGAGTTTAACAATCTCTGTTACGCTTCCAGTCAGTGTTTAACTAAACTCTGACTGCTTCCAGTTAAACTATGTTTTGTCACCTTAGCTTCCAAACACTGTTCTCATAAATCATTTCTAACAATCTCCCCCAACTTGTTCATTAGCAAGAATGTACAAGTTTACAGTAAATGATGATGTCAAAACAAATACAAAGTCTACAGTGTTTAACAAACAGAGTTTAAGCTTTTACTTAACAAATTCTACAGAAAATAAGAAAATTCTTACAGACTTCAACTTCTAATCTCTTGAAGATCTGGCATTGTCCTGAGATAGTCTATAAGCAATCTTCTTTCAGCATTTTCAAGCTCTATCTGCATGGCTTCCTTGATTTCTCTCAACTGAGGATCATTCTCATCAGTCTGATAGATAGCAGCTCTAAGATCGTAGATTTTGTTTTTCCTCATTTCATTTCCCAACCTGATATATTTCACTTCCTCAGACTTCACATTAAAATCCAGAACAGTAATTCCAAGATCTGTCTTCAGCTTTGTAGTCCCCTTCTCCATTTCTATCAGATTGCCATTCCAATCTCTGTACTTAGGAACATACTTACTGTTGAATTTCATACTTCTTCTTGCAAGATTTTGAATCATCTTTTGTCTGAGTACATTTGCAACTGACTGAGCTCTTTGATTTCTTACTTTGAAAAGATACAGAACATATTCTAGTTCTTCCCAGTATTTTAAATCAATATCCTTCTCATCAACCTTAAACACTGTTCCATCAGCCATGAAATATAGCAGAAAATCCTTCTCTAAACTCTTCTGATAAACAAACTGTACTGACTCCAGTCTGTCTAAACTCTCTTGAGTGACACCACGACCTGGAACAGCCAGTGAAGAAGGATCTCTGGGACCAACATATTGTCTTTTGTCTCTGTGTGAGCCTATGCCTCCTTTGTTGTATCCGATTTTACCAGATAAGGCTCTACCATCAGTGAAATCCATTGGAACTGTAGCTGGAGCTGTAGCTGCTAGACTTGAATCATGAAGAACGCCTTTTCCAAACTTTGATTTCAACTGAGAAGACAATAGTGGTGTGGTCACAACTTGTGCAGCAACAGAGGTTGTGTCTTCATTCTTCTGTACAACATGTGTATCAACAGAGGTTGTAACAACATTCTTCAACTTTTGCTTAGCTTCTGCATCTGTTGGTTTTCTGGATACTTGCACCCTTTGATTAGTACCAACTTGTTCTTTGAATTGAATACCTTTAAGAACAGGCTTTGCAGCTTTAACAACTTTCACACTTTTCTTCAACTTATCAGACTTTAAAGCTTTTAAATGCTTTTCTTGCAGACTCTTTTCTTCAGCTTTAGCATCTTCTAGAGTAACTCCTTCTGCATTTTCTTCCATGAAGAGCTTAACAGCTAACTCTTCATCAGTCTTTAGATTAGATATTAATTCCAAACTCTTGGTCTTTGAAGTACCTTGAGTTTCAGTGTTTATTCCAACAGACTGTGACTTAAGAGATTTGCCAGATCTCAGAGTTAGTGACTCAGAGTTTAAAGCCTTACTCTTGTCATTTGCTCCTCCATCTCCAGCATCATCCTTTTTTATCAGAGTTTGAGAAATTTTACATTTTGACTTAGCAACTCTCTCCCTGATATGTTAAATTATGTCTAACCGCAAGCGCACGGTGTCTATTGCTAGTACAGATGGCAAGCGGGTCGAATCCACAAGGAGACAGGTTCTACTAATTCCTTTTCAGTTATCGCTAATTGTTTCAAGGGTCAAACGATTATTGAAGAATTATTAATTAACTAATTAAACTAAATTAACACTAATTAAGCAGATGATAAACAAATTATTTAAAACCTAGGGCAATCAGGTCCACCATGCTTACACAATTGGCTCTTAAGCTAAAGCAATCAATGTGATCCTATAACTAGAGTATGTTAATCTCTCTCAAGCATTAACACTCTCGAAACATTCAACACAATTAACCACTTTTAGTAATTCAATCAATCAGGTAATTAGAGTCAAGTTAATCTTTTCCAAGCATTAACGCTCTCAGAAATCCAATGATGCTCTCGCACTCAAATTCAATTCTGCTAATCGTATGTGTGCCTCTAGTAAGTAAATCTCTCGATCCATACCCCTATTTGCATATAATTAATCCATGATATCGGCCGATTACACAAATTAATGATTAAAACATATCAATCAGAATTAACCATAACCAATCAAACCACTATGAAAATCATGCCAATATTAGTGCAAACATGGCTTCCCTTTAAGCCCTAGAAATAACTACTCGCTACTAATTAAACAAGTAAAACAACTAGTAAAACAAGAAAACATAATTAAACTAATAAGAATTGAGAAGAAATTCAGATAAGAAAACCTGCAATCATCAATCTTGTCACAAGAATGAAATTCATGGTCTCCTCTCCAAAACCCTAGCTCCTAAGAGTAGGAGCACGTATGCCTCCCTTCTAAAATAATACCCTAGATGTGTTTATATAGGCTCTAAAAGTCTTGCCCAATAAAAGTATTTTAATACTCTAAATAAATTACAAGTAGGATTCCATAACTGAATAGGATTCCTTAATTAAAATTCGTCACTTCTTTTTCTCCTCTGTTTCTGGGCTCTTCCAGTTGGATTTTGATTACTGGACCACCTCTGAATTAAAGAAAATTCCACAAGCTTCGCGTGGACAGTTTACGGGCCTCAAACGGACTTCTGGAACTCAAGATATGGCCAAAACAGTGTAGAACAGCCCATGTAGCCTAATAATACGAATTTTCTCCTATTTTATCTCCAAAATAGCTCTTTTTGCTCCAAATCCTTCCAAGTTATGAAATCTTTATTTCCTACAATAAAACAATAAAATATATTAAATAAAAATCCAAATCAATGCAAAACACAATAAATATGAGAATAAAATCATCTAAAATATATATAAAAATATACTCTATCAAACATCCCCACACTTAGCATTTGCACGTCCTCGGGCAAATAAGTGAAATAAAAACTAAGTCCTAAAAAAAACATCACTTTCGTAGATGACACGATTGCATTGAGCATATGCAACAAGCCGTTAAACCCCTAGGCAGCCCTAGTAGGACGAGTGTTGTCTCGTGAGGGTTTATAGTGAATGTACCCACAAAATTCATCCAACCATGAAAAAGATCAATGCTAACACAACACCACACACACAAGTCCTCTCATGCCACATCAACTTAAGAATCAAAGTAAACATACGATGTCTTGGTGTCGAAAGTGCAAGTATTCACGTAGTCTACTCAACCAACATGCAGAAGGTCATAAAAATTCATGTCAAGTGTAAAAATCGTTGGTAATCATGCTAAGCCCACAAGAAACACATCTTTAAGTCTAAACCTGGGATCTCCTATGCCAAAACAAGTAATAACTCACCTTTCACTCAAAAACGAATATTCACTCAAGAACAAGGTTAAGTGTATCACTCAATTCCAACAAAATCATAAACACAACTTGACACTCGCAATCAATCTCACTCTCAACACAACATACATCACTGATGACAATCAAAAGGTCTTTATTCGGGTTGTAGCGTGGGCTAGGGACCAGGTATGTCAAGTAGAGCTAAAACAGGTTAAATGTCAAAAGCTAGTACCCAACAATATAATTAAAACAACTCCCATACTTATTAAAACCAATGAATACTTCCCCACACTTGAACTTTTATTATTTTCCAATAAACACCTTGTCTAGTCGAATCAATGTAGGATCACAAAAGATAAGAATGCTCTCATATTTATTTTTTTTTCTTTTTTTTTTCTTTCTTTTTTCTTTCTTTTTTTTTTCTTTTTTTTTCTTGAGAGCTAAAGAATAAACACAATGATCCATAGATATTTTTATGAATTTCGACTAGCAAGCATCAACCCAAAATTAATATTCCCCAAAAGTATGATCATCAATAAAACCCCCCCTTTTATGAACACCTTATTACTCCCTTAAGCACGATACTAGTCTTTGACAATTTAGGTTCAAATTCAATGTAAGGCCAATAGAATAAAAAGGATAATGGCAAGTAATGTGGTGTGTCACCGAAAGAATAGGATTAAGCTCAACGGATTAACTAATTGATCATGTATAAAAGGTGTGGAAATATGGGAAATACGAGGTTAAACCTAAGTGCCTTTATCATCTCATCATCAAGTAATGTCATGCATTTCAAGAAAGATCTCAAGTAAGTGCTAGCAATGTAAACAACATGTGGACACTCAAGCAAACGAAAAATCATGCAAAAGATATGCATATAGGCTCAAAACTCACTTGGTGTGACAAAACATAATCAATCCCAGGTAACAAGACTCTCTAACGCACCTACTTGTACTCAAAGCATGTAAAACCAAGTCATCTTGCACATATTCATGTCATTCTAATCACTAACAACATCCAATTAAGTCTACCAGCTTCAACTTGCTAGTGAAAGTGTGTGCACAAGAACAAAGCACGTCACTTCTCATACAAAAGCGTCAATAAACACAAGAATTCTACGCATGCATGGGTGTATCAAGCAAAATACAACAACTAATCAAATTGCATGGCTAGAATTATTTTTGGTATTTTTTAATTTTTTAATTTTTTTTTTTTAATTTTTTTTTTTATATATACACTACGTTGAGAACACCTCCCCACACTTAAGCGGTTCATTGTCCTCAATGAACAAATATAGAAAAGAAAAGAAAAAAAATAAATATAATAAATATACAAAGAAAGGTGTAGAATACTCCCCTAGTGCATAAGCATGAAGTGGCCTTTGAAAATATTGAAGAAGTATGTGCTTGCTCAAATTTAATTTCTACAAGGCGCGCCTTACATATCCTTCCCCATCGCAACTCAACATGCTTGTTAGGCAAAAATCCCCTGTTTCTGTAGCAATTTCCCAACACTAGCACCATCTCTCCCAACTCACAAGAAGCTCAACCAATAATTTTCAAGCAATATCACACCAAAAATAGCCCAAATTCCAAGAATAATGCAAAATTCCAATTTACAAGAACACAAATTCGTAATAAAAATAAGATTAGAGAAAAAGATTTACCCAATACGAATCGAAGAGGTGAACTTGCAATTAATTCCTCTTTAGAATTGAATTTTTAGAGATTTAAAGAAATAGAAGAGGAATTGGATTTGTTATGGATAGGTGGGTATAAATATAAGATGATGGATAGGTGAAATTTAAAAATTTAGAGTGTAGGAGAGATTTGGGAGGGTATGGAATTGATGTAGGCTAGGTATAAGAATTAAGAATTGATAGAATAAAAATTAGAATAGGTTTGGGTGTGTTTTTGTGTTGCAAAACAACAATTTTCGGGGAAAATAAAAAAAATTCTGGGCAGAAGGGGTCTGTAACGCAGGAGCAACCTGCGTTACAGGGTTGCAGACTGCGGCTAATGCAGTAACGCAGGCGCAGCCTGCGTTACAGGGGGGCAAATGGCGCTGAAGGCAGTAACGCAGGCGCAACCTGCGTTACAGGGGTGCTGCCTGCGCGAAAATCACTGTTCATTTTTTTTTTTTTTTTTTTTTTTTTTTGAAAAAACAACAAAAAATTTTTTTATTTATTTATTTTAAGAGAACACATACAACACAAATTTTTTTTTTTAATAAGAAAGTAAAATAAAAAACCTACTAACCTTATAAAAATCATGGGTTGCCTCCCAAGCAGCGCTTCTTTAACGTCAATAGCTTGACGTCCTCAGAAATACTCCGATGGAGACGGAATATCCAATTTCTCGATCATAAACTCGCCACCACAAAAAGTATCAAGAGTGTTAGTGATTGTCTTTATCCTGCAGAAAGTCTCCAAACAAGCATTAGTAAAATAAAATATGTCATTAATAAGCAATAGAGAGAGTGCTTGTGCAGTTTTGGAAAACTTTGTGATAAAACAGCGATAAAATTCAACACCACGAAAATAACTAACTCCCTTGACATAAGGTGGAGGTTCTGGTGGTGGCTTTTCTTCACTCCTCACTTTCACTGGAGTCATTCGGACATCTTGGCTTATCACATCATTGGCTAATAAGACACTTCCATCTTCTCCCTCTTCTCGAGCTTGAAACGTATGAGCCACTTTGTATGGATCCTCAACCAGAATTTGAGAAATATCATCTTGGACAATATTTGTTATCACATCAACCTTGAAATAAATAGTCTTGAGCAAAGAAGCCTTGTAAGTAGAGGCTAAATCGAGAGCAAATTTATCAATACATGGTAGCTTAGGCACAGGTTGTGGAAGAGAAACAACAACCATCTCTGTATTGCTTTCCTTTGTAGCCTCATCATCAGTCACATTGTCCTTGGTAGCAGCAACATCATTGATCTCGTCATCGGTGGCATGCTCCTTCTCTTTATCAATGGCCTCATCATCAACATCCATGGAGAAACTTTCATATTCCTGATCGCTTGTGAGATTGATAGCAGTCAGGTCCTCTTCGGATCGGATAGATGATGATGGTAAATAGTCGAGCTGCCCTGTAGTAGAAGAGTTAGCCAACTGTGCAATTTGAGATTCAATCGCCAAACTTTGAATTTCTAATCCTTTGATCTTCTCGGCTTGTTCTTCAGAACTCTTTAGCAATTTATTCAAGATATCCCACATCTCATTTGTCTGATCAGCTTGCACATCTACACTGGATTGAGAAACATGTAGATCTTCTTGTAGAGGAGGATATTGATATTCTTGCTGTGGCGGCTGCTCATATGACTGATAATATTGTTGCTCAAACTGTTGCTGATTATGATATGAAAAATTTTGAACACCATTGTCCTGGTAGTAGAAATCTGGTTGATTCACGCATTCTTGATCAAAAGTGTTTGAATACTGATTGTACCCATATCCTTCTTCAAAAGAATTCATTTGTCCCAACTGAGCATTCTGAGAATTATAGACATTGTAATAGCATTCCAAACCATAATGACCTTGGACACCACAAATTGGACAGAAGTTGTAAGTTTTAGGGGCCACTTGTGACATCTCATTGATACTCATTGGACGCATAGTGGGCTCTGTAGGGTTGAATGAGGCAATTTCTTGAATGCGTGCCTCCAACATGGAAGAGAGTAGTGCAAAAGTATCAACTTCACCCATTGCAAACCTGTAAACTCTCAACAAAGCCAAGAAAACGAAGTAAAATCTGCCTCAATTGGAACAAAGGTTCCAACGAGACAATGGAAACAATCTAAACAACTAAATTAAAATCAATAGAAACTCGCTGTCTCCCCGGCAGCGGCGCCAAAAACTTGATATGTCAAATTATGTCTAACCGCAAGCGCACGGTGTCTATTGCTAGTACAGATGGCAAGCGGGTCGAATCCACAAGGAGACAGGTTCTACTAATTCCTTTTCAGTTATCGCTAATTGTTTCAAGGGTCAAACGATTATTGAAGAATTATTAATTAACTAATTAAACTAAATTAACACTAATTAAGCAGATGATAAACAAATTATTTAAAACCTAGGGCAATCAGGTCCACCATGCTTACACAATTGGCTCTTAAGCTAAAGCAATCAATGTGATCCTATAACTAGAGTATGTTAATCTCTCTCAAGCATTAACACTCTCGAAACATTCAACACAATTAACCACTTTTAGTAATTCAATCAATCAGGTAATTAGAGTCAAGTTAATCTTTTCCAAGCATTAACGCTCTCAGAAATCCAATGATGCTCTCGCACTCAAATTCAATTCTGCTAATCGTATGTGTGCCTCTAGTAAGTAAATCTCTCGATCCATACCCCTATTTGCATATAATTAATCCATGATATCGGCCGATTACACAAATTAATGATTAAAACATATCAATCAGAATTAACCATAACCAATCAAACCACTATGAAAATCATGCCAATATTAGTGCAAACATGGCTTCCCTTTAAGCCCTAGAAATAACTACTCGCTACTAATTAAACAAGTAAAACAACTAGTAAAACAAGAAAACATAATTAAACTAATAAGAATTGAGAAGAAATTCAGATAAGAAAACCTGCAATCATCAATCTTGTCACAAGAATGAAATTCATGGTCTCCTCTCCAAAACCCTAGCTCCTAAGAGTAGGAGCACGTATGTCTCCCTTCTAAAATAATACCCTAGATGTGTTTATATAGGCTCTAAAAGTCTTGCCCAATAAAAGTATTTTAATACTCTAAATAAATTACAAGTAGGATTCCATAACTGAATAGGATTCCTTAATTAAAATTCGTCACTTCTTTTTCTCCTCTGTTTCTGGGCTCTTCCAGTTGGATTTTGATTACTGGACCACCTCTGAATTAAAGAAAATTCCACAAGCTTCGCGTGGACAGTTTACGGGCCTCAAACGGACTTCTGGAACTCAAGATATGGCCAAAACAGTGTAGAACAGCCCATGTAGCCTAATAATACGAATTTTCTCCTATTTTATCTCCAAAATAGCTCTTTTTGCTCCAAATCCTTCCAAGTTATGAAATCTTTATTTCCTACAATAAAACAATAAAATATATTAAATAAAAATCCAAATCAATGCAAAACACAATAAATATGAGAATAAAATCATCTAAAATATATATAAAAATATACTCTATCACTCCCCCTTTTTGACATCATCAGGAATGAGTATAGATGTAATAAGCTCCAAAGAGTTAGCAATTGAATCAACTTTATCAAACAAGACAGCCCGATTCTCTTCAACCTTTCCTAACCTGGCAAATAGAGTATCTTGAACTTTAGAAAGCTGTGCAGCTTTGATTTTTGACTCTCTTTTCATTTTCATTTCTCTAGTCTATATCTCAGTTTTCAAAGAAGCAATTTGTTGTTTTGTTTCAGCAAAACTTCCATCCAGAGTTTTGACTTGTACCACAGTTGCCTTTAAGCATGATAAAAGCTCTGGATTTGAAATTTGACTAGCAGTCTGCTTAATGAAATTAGCTGCTCTCCCTTTTGGAAAAATACAGTCTTCTTTATACCAGTTAGCAGCAGATTTAGCAAGATGCTCTTCTTCAATTGCATGAGATGGACAAGGCTGATCAAAAGATGTATGTTTGTTATCAGTCTGTGCTGGTACACTCAGAAAAGAATCAGAGTTTGCACTGTTTTCAGCTTCATCTTCAACACTTGCATCATTAGCTTGAGCATCTTGTAAAGAACCACTGTGCTGAGCTTTGTCAGCAACAGTTTCTGCAACAACTTCTTCAATCTTTTCAATATTCTCCTCATGTTGCACAGGCTCTGCAACAGAGTTTGGATTTGTAGCTTCAACTGGCATAGATTGAGAGTTATCCTTAGTTGCTTGTCCAACTTCATCACCTTTGTCAGGAATTTGATAAGCATCAGATATCAGCTCTGTGTGTGATGCTACAGTTTCAGGAAGAATAACTGCAGGCTGATCAGCTACACCAGTAGCTTCAGTGTGAACAACAGGTGAGATAGGATCAAGGATTGGTTGAAATGAGTCAAGAACATCATTCATTGATGAAAAACCATCTCTGTAATGTTAACCTCTGCAGGCATAGCATTTGCAATCACAGTATCCTCTGCAGGTATTTCAACCTCTGCAGGTATAACAGTCTCTGCAGGTATATCATTCACTGCAACCTCAACAGTAGGTGTTTGCTGTGAAACCACCTCTGGAGCTTCAAGAACTTGCTCATCATCAGATTCTGAAAGAATTAATCTCCTTCTCTTGACTTGAGGCACTGTAGTCACCTCTTCTTCTTCACTAGAGCTCTCCTTAGTTGGTGAAAGTGAAGGTCTGTTTGCCTTTTGTTTCTTTCTTCTGGTATAAACAGCTCCAGGTAATGTCTGTTTAGCCTTTGAGTGTTTAGTGTTCTGTGCAGTGTGTATTTTCCTTTTTGGTTTGGATTTGGGTTGATCAGTAGGTACTGGCTCAGAGTTTATGAATTCAGAGTTTATTTGTTCAGAGTTTATTGGTGGAGAGTTTATGTGTTCAGGTTGTGGTTGATGAGTGGGTGTTGGCTCAGGTGTTGGTATAGGATGAGAATGTATGGTGTCTAATGGTTCATGCATTTGTTGTGGTTCAGGTTGTGGTGATGATTATGTAGATTGAGAATCTTGAGGTTGGTTGACATAGTTTTGTAAGGCTAGTGGCATAAACATGTCAGGTATTTGCTGTTTAGTAACATCTTTATTTGTCAAATCAGAAAACATCCTTTTAGCAACTTGAAAAGGCTGAATGACATCAGCTTCAGCAATTGGAAGATTAGGCACACAAGCATTGAATAGCATTTGACAAAATCGAGAAAAATAAACAGATGTAGGTTCAGACAAACGCTCTCCCAAATTCATTAGAACTAGTCTACCAAAATCGAAATTACCTCCATACAGTAGAGCATGACCAATTTGGAGAGTGTCAAGAGGAAGTGCATCCCAATTTGTTGTCTTCTTTCCAAAAGTCCGTGTAATGCAATCGAAAAAGAAACTCCATTCCTTTCTCAAAAGTGGCCTTCTCAGAGATCCCAGCTTATTCAAATTTCCTGAACAACCAATTTGCTGCAACATTGTCCGCAAGCGATCGTGACCAACAACACTGTAAGAAGTGTGAGTCTCAAAATCCAGAGCATCCCTAACTGTAGTTGGAGTAATAATATACTCTGATTCATCATGAGTGAAAGTAATTGTTGGAGTACCAGACTCTTCTCCATCATCATACACAGAGTTTGTCCAAAAAGTAGCAATTTGTGAAGCAGAGAGTGTTGGTGGTGCAGTTAAAGCCTTCCCAATTTCGGAATCTTTCAAGAAATTTTGAAACAAATGAAACGCCTCTGGAGCGTTTGCATTCTCCAGTGGTGCTGCATAATTGCTAGGAAGAAAAACTAACCCTGCTGCATCAAAAGCTTTGGTTGCCATTAGTGAGAGATGATACGAAAATATTCAGAGAAAAGATGTGTATGATAAGTGTTTATTAAAATGTGAAAGAGAGTGAACAAGAGTTTTGAAAGTGTTTGAGTATGCAAGTAACTATGAGTGGGTGAATATGAATCGATGTGAAGTGAGAAAACAAAAGCGATTAGAGAAAAAAAAAACTCAATCGTTTATGTATTGTAAGCACGCAACTGATTTTAGAGTAATGTGAGAGTGGGACACAATAATGGGACACGTGTCAAACAACCAATGGATCACTTAATAATTACTGCTGTCATTCCTATAATCACGACACTATGACATATTTACACTAATTAACAGTTGTCAACTACCCCAATTACTCCAAAATAATCAAATTATCTCAATGAAACTTTACCTTAGAGTACTTAACACAAATCAACAGTGTTTGTCAATTTTCCAACTTTATCACTAAAACCCTTTCAAAAATTGCACAGTTGTGAATATGAATGTGTGTGAAGCAGAGTTTACCAAAGTCAATCTTTAGAGCATCTAATATTTCATAAAATCCATAACAAAAATCAATAAACACTGAATGCACAAACTCTCATAGTAAACACTGATTGTTTGATGAATGCTAAACTCTGTAGTTACTGTAGTACAGAGATCTGAATACTTCTATTCCCTTTGATGTTCATGATTATCCAAGTAAGCACACAGTCTTTGAAGACAAAAAGATCAAGAGATAGAAATCAGAGCATCATTCAGTGAGTAACAGTCATGAACTTGATAATCTCACAAACTCTCAAAGCACACAAGTGTTTAGGTGAAGTGTTTACACTCACATTCAATCAGTAAAAGCAGATACTACCATATGCTTGAATGTCCACCAAATCTACACTACTTTGAGTACATATATGCACAAATCAAAAGGACTTTATTCAGGGTTGTAATGTAGTAAGATCAAACAGATGAGAAGAGATGTTTTAATCATGAGTGAATTTCAAGCTGAACATTTTAATAGACCAAAGTGTTCAGTCACACTGTTAGTACATATTTGTACAAGATGATCAGTATATATGCCCTTTTTTTTTTTTTTAAACATATATACTGAGTAAACTTTTCTTTTCTTGAGAAACACTCACCTGCTTGCATTTGATTTTTCAAAAGAATATAACTGCTCTTAATACTACAGAGTTAAAGAAAAATGAGCAGTTAATTAGGCTCAAAGGGGTTTACTAAGGGTGGAATTTATGAACAGTGTTTGAACAGTGTTCAAAAGAATTTTGAACAGTGTTTGAAGACATGGTAAATCCTATTGCCTTTATCATTTTCACGCAAACACATATCATGTAGTCTCAAAATGGTTTAATACAAGTTCTAGAGAACCATACTTCCTGATGAACATCACACAACAATAAAAACTGATTGATAGAGAATTTATCAATCACTGATTTGGCTCAAATTCTCACAGGGTGCAGACACGAATCTGAACTCACCAAACTAATCAATGACACATCTCATGTTTTATAGTTTTTACAAGTACAAACAAGGAATCATCAAGAACCATGAATTACCTTTGGGAACAGAATGTCACTTATCAGAGTTTAGAGTTCATCAATATCAAAAATTATTTATGAGAGGCAATGCACACAATATTCATAAACTCAGAGTTTAGGACTGAATAAACTAAGAGATGCTATAAATATGAAACAGTATCATGCTGTGTTGATTTACTGCACAAAATCTGATTAGATTACAGTGACTCAGAAAGAATCATGATTTAATTACTGAGAATCATGCTTCATACATTTTTCTTCATTGGTGTTTTCATTCAGACAATAATCAATTCTGAATTCACAGAGTGTATCCAACATGTTAACAGTGTTTAGCAGACAGACATGCTGACAGAGTTTAGCAAAGTTTAAACATAAGCATGCATAACAGAGTTTAATACTAAGGTTCACATAGCACTTAACAATTTGCAGAAACATGAGCAATATATTTTAAAAGTAAGATCTTGAGTCTAACCAACATCTCTAGTCAAAACTAGAGACCATCCCTAGTTCATTGACCAGTCTTGTAAATGTAGCTTCACTCAATGGCTTGGTGAAGACATCTGCAAGTTGTTGTTCTGTAGACACAAAGTGAAGCTCAATGTTTCCTTCCTCTACATGCTCTCTGATAAAGTGATACCTTATGCTGATGTGCTTTGTCATGGAGTGTTGTACTGGATTACCTGTCATTGCAATAGCACTTTGATTATCACAGTAAATAGGTATCTTGGTATACCTCAATCCATAATCCAGCAGTTGATTCTTCATCCATAGAATCTGTGCACAGCAACTACCAGCAGCAATATACTCTGCTTCAGCTGTAGATGTAGATATTGACTTCTGTTTCTTGCTGTACCAGGAAACAAGTCTGTCACCCAGAAATTGACAACTTCCACTGGTGCTTTTTCTGTCAATCTTACATCCTGCAAAGTCTGCATCAGAGTAGCCAAGAAGCTTAAAGTCTGATTCTCTGGGATACCACAGCCCTAGAGTTATAGTGCCCTTGAGATACTTAAAAATCCTCTTTACTGCTGTTAAATGTGGTTCTCTTGGATCTGCCTGAAATCTTGCACACAAACAAGTGGCATACATGATATCAGGTCTACTAGCTGTTAAATAGAGTAGAGAACCAATCATTCCTCTGTAACTTGTCATATCTACTGATGACCCTGCATCTTTGTCCAATTTTGTTGCAGTTGCCATGGGAGTTGTTGCAGATGAACAGTCAAGCATGCCAAATTTCTTGAGAAGATTTCTGGTATATTTTGCTTGATTGATAAAAATTCCATCATCTGTTTGCTTCACCGTACCTGTAAGCCTAGAAAATAGCTTAGCTCTCCCATCATACTCATTTGATATCTTGACTGCATGAGCTTGGCAAACTTCTTACAGAGTTTATCATTAGTAGATCCAAAAATGATGTCATCAACATATATCTGAACTAAGAGCAAGTCACTACCAGATTGAAAGTAAAACAGAGTTTTGTCAATAGTACCTCTGTGAAACCCACTTTCTAGTAGAAATTTAGCAAGAGTTTCATACCATGCCCTTGGTGCCTGCTTAAGTCCATAGAATGCCTTGTCTAACCTGTAGACATGGTCTGGATATTTTGGATCAACAAAACCTGGTGGTTGTTCCACAAACACTTCTTCTTCAAGTTTTCCATTTAAAAATGCACTTTTCACATCCATCTGAAACACTTTGAATTTCTTATGAGAGGCATATGCTAGAAAAATTCTGATTGCCTCCAATCTTGCAACTGGAGCAAATGTTTCATCATAGTCTATTCCTTCCTGCTGTGAATAGCCTTTTGCAACCAGTCTTGCTTTGTTCCTTGTGATAACACCCTCACTGTCAGTTTTATTTCTGAAAACCCATTTAGTACCAACAATGGATCTGTTCTTGGGCCTTGGTACAAGGGTCCACACTTCATTTCTTTCAAATTCATTTAGCTCTTCTTGCATTGCTGTTATCCAGTCAGCATCTTTAAGAGCTTCTTCTACTTTCTTTGGCTCAGATTGTGACAAGAATGCATGAAACAGACATTCATTTGTTGTTGCACTTCTTGTCCTTACTTTTGCATCTGGATCACCAATAATCAAATCAGGTGTATGTGACTTAGTCCATTTTCTTGCAGAAGGCAAATTACTTCTGTCATCATGTGATCCTCCCCCTTGATCCATGCTCTCCTGATTTTCTTGGTGCCTTTCTTCATTTTCCGATGCTCCCCCTGAATGTGACTGCTCAGAATTATCAACAGAGTTTGAATCAACAGAGTTTGATTCAGACTTATCAAGTGAGTCACTATCAGTATTTGAATTACCACTTTGATGTGATTCTTCATGCTCCCCCTCAACTGGTTCTTCCCTTGCTTCTGATTGAAGAGTCTCTTCAGTATTTACCAGTAGAGGTTCAGAGTTTAGCTCAACAGAGTTAAACAGATCAGTCTGATCAGAGTTTACTTTTTCAGAGAATAAATCTTCATTTTCAAAGTGCAGTTGATCATGTTCATTGATATCTTCAAGTCCAGTTATTTTCTTGTCATCAAATGACACATGAATTGATTCCATGATCACTCTGGTTCTCAGATTATAAACTCTGAATGCCTTAGTTGACAGTGGATAGCCAACAAAAATTCCTTCATCTGCCTTTAGATCAAATTTGGTCAACTGCTCAGGATGAGTCTTCAATACAAAGCACTTGCATCCAAAAATATGAAAATATTTTAGATTTGGCTTCTTCTTTTTCACCATTTCATATGGAGTTTTACCATGCTTGTTGATAAGTGTTGCATTTTGAGTAAAACAAGCAGTTTGAACAGCTTCTGCCCAGAAATATGTTGGCAGCTTTGCTTCATCTAGCATGGTTCTTGCAGCTTCTATCAAGGTTCTGTTCTTCCTCTCCACTACACCATTTTGTTGTGGAGTGCCAGGTGCAGAAAACTCTTGTTTGATTCCTTTACTCTTGCAAAATTCTTCCATTGATGAATTCCTGAATTCAGTTCCATTGTCACTTCTGATAATCTTCACTTGATTCTCTGACCCTTTGTCCAGTTGTATTATATGTTCTGTCAGTGTTAATGCAGTTTCATCCTTCTTTGCAAGAAAATATACCCATGTGTATCTGGTATATTCATCAACAATGACTAGAGCATATTTCTTCTTTCCAAGAGACATAACATTCACTGGTCTAAAAAGATCAACATGTAGGAGATGATAAGGATCAACAATTGAAGACTCGAATTTGCTTTTGAAGGAGGCTTTTCTCTGTTTGGCCTTTTGACAAGAATCACACAGGCCTTCTACATTCAACAAAGACTTTGGTAGACCTCTTACAAGATCATTCTTTATTAGCTCATTGATGTTGTTCAGATTCAAATGAGAGAGTTTCTTGTGCCACTTCCAACTCTCTTCACTGGACATTCTTGTTGACAGACACACTGCTTTGCCATCAGTGTTTGTTGACAATTTTACTTCATAGATGTTATTGTGTCTGTTTCCAACTAGAGCAACTTTCCCTGTAGATTTACTGATGACTTGACAATATTCAGGCTGAAAATCTACATGATATCCTCTGTCACAGATTTGACTCACAGATAGCAGATCATGCTTGAGTCCTGGAACCAGAGCTACATTTGTGATGATGACACTCCCAAGATTAATATTGCCATATCCCAGAGTATGTCCTATGTTGCCATCTCCAAAGGAAACTTTTGGGCCAGCCTTCTCCACATACTCTGAAAGCAGGGCTTTATTTCCAGTCATGTGTCCTGAACAACCACTGTCCACGACTAGGGTACTGACCCTGGTGCCCTGCAATCACAAACAATCACTGATTGTTAGTTTTAAGGATCCAGACTTGCTTGGATCCTTTGGCTTTCTTGATTCTGTTAGCTTTTGCAGCGGAATTCACATTATCAGAGTTTAAGCTAACTTTTTCAGAGTTTACATTTGCAGAGTTTACTTTAACCCATTTCAAATTTGGCTTGGGTTCATAGTAATTATAGTAAATAGCATGATAATCTCTGCAAGTGTAAATTGAATGCCACGTACTTCCACAGTGTTTATATAAAGTCTGTGGTCTAGTTTTCACATAATCATTCTTTAATGCAGTTTTAGAGGGCAAAGAATTAATGTTCTTATTCTTACTGCACAAACTAGCAAGATGATTAGTGCTACCACAATTAAAGCATGTTTTTCTAGGAGCTAATGTAGCAAGCATTGGCTTAATTCCTGATGTTATGCCTACCTTTCCATTTTTGTTTTTCCTAGGCATTCTCTGTTTGTTGACAGATTTTATCTCTTTAAGCTTATGCTTGAGTTGTTTATCTGTCATTAAACCAATGTTAACCTCTTTAACAAAAGTCTTAGCATATGATTCTTTAACAGCCTTTTTCTCAGCTTCAGTCTTAGGTCCTCCTGTTCCCATAACATTACCTTCAGATGAACGATGTGGTCTAACTTTTACCAAATTTTCAAATCTAAGTTCATCTCCTTCAGAGTAACCTAGACCTACTGTATCTGACTGAAACACTTCTTGAGTGTCTTTACCAGAGTGTGTCCAAGTTTTAATAATGTGTTTAGTATCCTCCAATTCAGATTCTAGTTGCTTATATTTACTTAGCAACTCCTGTTCTATAAACACAGCATCATCTCTTTCTTTCTGAACTTTATTCATGTTTTCAAGCTGTTCCTCAACAAGTTTGTTTCTATCTTTGAGTTGAGAACACTCATTCTTTATCCTCTCATTTTCTAAAGTCTGATCCCTATAACTGATATGTAATGCTTTAAGATAAATTCTCAATTCAGTTATATTATCAGTATTATAAGCATAGGTAGTTGGGGGTACCTTTAGATCATCATCTTCATTCTGAGTAGTAGCCATGAGAGCATAGTTGACTTCCTTATCAGAATCTGAAGTGTCTGCCCAATCTCTGCCTTTTGTGTAGAGTGCCTTTTCAGTTTTACCCTTTTTGCACTCAGGAGCATAGTGACCCATCTCCTTACACTTGTAGCATTGAATCTCAGACTTGTCTTTCTTTCCTGATTTGGTATCCCTTCTATCAGAATTTCTGAAACTCTTCCTGTCAGAGTTTAAATCTTTCTTAGAAAATCTGTTTCCCTTCTTAAAGTTCCTGAAACCCATCTTCTTAAAAGTTTTTACCATCAAGACAACCATTTGCTTCAACTCTTCTTCATCATCCTCAGAATCAGATAATGCATCAGTGTTTGAGTCATCATCAGAGTTTGATGACTCACTTTCAGACTTTATTACTAAAGCTTTTCCCTTAGCTTTCTTCCTTGATGCTTCCTTTTTTAATGGTTTCTCCTCAACCTTAAGAGCAACAGATTTTGACTTTCTACTTGATCTTTTGTTTCTCTGCTCCAATTCCAATTCATAGGTTTTGAGCAGTCCATATATTTCATCAATCTCTGTTTCAGCAAGTTCATAGTTATCTCTTATAGTGGTTGTTTTCACATCCCACTTTTCAGGTAGAGAAAGAAGAAACTTGAGATTTGAGTCTTCTAAATCATACTCTTTGTTAACCAATGACAAATCATTGAGCAGTTTACAGAATCTGTCAAATGTTTCTGTCATGGTTTCTTCAGACTTTGCCTCAAAATGCTCATACTCCTGAGTGAGTATGTTTCTTCTATTTTTCTTGATTGCAGGAGTTCCTTGACACCTAACCTCAAGTGCATCCCATATTTCCTTTGCAGTAGTGCAATTAATCACTTTATTAGACATAACATTGTCTAAAGCACTGTGAAGTAAATGCCTTACTTTTGCATCCTTTGCAATAGATGAAAGATCCTCAGCAGTTAGATCTTTCTTTTCTTTTGGAATCACCTTTGATTCCTCACCAGCAGCAGCAGATAACTTTGTAGGTTTGTGAGGACCTTCATAAATTCTATCAAGATATTCTGGATCTGTAGCCTCCAGAAACATGGTCATCTTCACCTTCCAAATTGCATACTCTGATGGCCTAAGTATTGGAACCCTAATCGTTTCATACCTACTAACAGTAGTAGGGGCTTTCTTAGAACTAGATGGAGGAGGTATCTCTGCCATTGATTACTATTGTGTTTGGATCTTAAACTGTAATAAAGTAACAGATTGGCTCTGATACCACTTGTTAGGTCGAATACACAATATGTAATCAAGTATTGTATGAGTAATTAATAAGAACACAAGTTTTAACACTTAAAAACTGTTTGGAATTAACAATTCCTCTCTCAGTGATGTAAAATATCACAAAGAGCTGCTTAGGTTACAATCAATGAATTTCTCAATGTTCGATACCCTTCTAGGGTTAACCTAACTGTATTTATAAAACATACAGCTTCGTACAATCAGTAATTGATTCTCCTATAATTAAGCTATACAATTGATATCAATCACGATTGCTACACGTCTTCTAAGTCAACTCAATCTCTTTGATAGCTATCCAATCTTCAAAGATATTGCTTCCATATTTATCTTGTATCAATCTTCAAACACTGTTGACTCTCAGACGCTTCCGCTACAAAGTTTAACAATCTCTGTTACGCTTCCAGTCAGTGTTTAACTAAACTCTGACTGCTTCCAGTTAAACTCTGTTTTGTCACCTTAGCTTCCAAACACTGTTCTCATCAATCATTTCTAACACATATTTTTTTACTTAGATACCATCATTATCTCCTTGAACCATAAGTTGTTGAATTTCCTAGGAATAACAGTGAGGTAGTCAATCTGCTCCTTCAACTCTCTCAGATAGAACTGAGTATCACCAGCCTGTTCCCTTGTGGCTTTCAGAAACTCCAAGAAGGTTGTATCATGATAGACATTTGAATTAGCAACTTCTTGTAGCTTGGCCTCAGTAATGACTTCAGCTTCTACATGCTTGGCACTTTCAGATTTGGATGATGGAGGTTCATCAACTAGCATGCTCCCTGCAACCACTGTGGTTGTGATAGATTGCTTCTAACCACTAGGAGTAATGACATGCACAGTTGGTAGATTGACAACTATCAGTGAGGTAGGAGGCTCATCAACTTTGGATTTTCCTTTGCCTGGCACATTAGGTATGGATTTTGAAGCCCTTTGGTGACCGCCCTCCTTTATCTGTATGCCTATCTCCTTAGGTTTCTCCCCCTTTGGATTTGAATTCCTTATCCTTTTCTCCCCCTTAGGCTTGTTGTCAGGCACAGAGGCTTTAGAAGTGACCTTTGGGTTTGAAGACTCTTCAGGTAGAGGGAGACCCATATGCTTCATCATGGCAGCCAACATAGATTGCTGATGCAGAAGAATATTAGCTGTGGTGGTTGCTTGAGTGTCCAACTGATCATTGAGAAGTGCAACCTTGTCTGTAAGATGAGCATTAGACTTAGTGAGAGTAGCTACCTCCTTTTCAAGTGCATCTACCTTATTGAACAATTCAGTAGATTTGAAGCCAGACATGGATTGTTCTTTAAGTCTCTGCACTTCAAACCTAGTCATGTCATGCACTGGAACTTCAGTTACCAGCCTGTCTCCATATAAATTCTTGAACATTGTCTTCAGCATGGCATTGGAGTCTGTGGTTTGATCAGATAGAGATTGAAATTTATGCCCCAGACTTGTGACAGTATCCTTTAGCAGTGCTAGCCCATTATCCATCTTGGTGCAGGTGGTGTTACAGTATTTGAGGTCTTTAAACACACTGTCCAACTAAGGGAATTTGGCATCAAAGGTCCTCTTGATTTCTTCCACTTTAGTGGCTGTCTTATCACACACTCTGCTGACCTCAGTTTTGACTCCTTTTCCAAGATAGTGGGCAGCCTTAAGGAATCTCTTGTGTGAATCATTCATGGCCTCATACACTTCACCAGGGGTCAGAGATTTGGCATTGGAACCTAGTGAAGTGATGTATTCCTCCATGAGATATTGAAGTGCTTCATCAAGAGTAATATCATATTTTCCTTGCAACCAGGCATCTATATTGCCATCTCTCTCAGCATCATCAACTATCTTTGTCTTCTGCATCTCCACATCATCCCTATGGCATAGCAGAATGGCTTCATAGTCTGGATTAGGGATGTTGGAGGTGACCAAGTTCTGAGCAATCTTGACAAACTCAGGAATCTGATCCATAACTAAGCTTTGAAGTGCTTCAACCGTCAATTGTGGTGGAACAGACCCTGATCCTGAAGCACTGTCATGTTGCACAGGCTTCAGCCATTCTGACAGAAAGTCAGAGCTAGAGCTAGGCAAGCTAGACTCCTCAGTTACAGATGCAACTTCTGTAACACGATGGATTGACTCTACTACTGGTGTCTCCACAGAAGTGGGATGAGTTACACCAGCAGTTGACACAGGCACAGAGTCTCTAGTAAAAACTAGTGGAACCTCTGTGTTTGTGATGGTGTCATTAGGAGATGCCCCAGCATGCATTCCCTCACCATCTAAATGTGGATCCTGGGTGGTGAGCAAGGTGTCATGCACCAAGTCACTTGAGTTCATTGGCTCATCAAAAGAAAAGAATTCTTGATGATCAATGCCTTGCTCCTCAATTGCTTGAGTTGCAGGCTGCAAAGAAATTTGAGTGGTAGATTCTGGAAGAGAAGTGTCTTTTAGATTAGAGTTTGGCAACTCCCCCTGAGAGATAGAGGGAGTTTCAGTTGTGATGTGCTCTCCACTCAGTGTTGTGCCAGCCTTATCACTCCCATGTGCTGACTCTATACAAATAGGTGCATTGGGGAGGATTCTTGATTCTATTGATGCACCCTGTTGAGAGGATACATCTAGGGAACTGTGTGCCCCTGATTTTACAACTTCATCCATTTGTGTGACTAAAGAGGTGGTTTTAGTTTTCTTCTTCTTTGGCCTGATAAGGGGTGAATCAGGTGCCTCACTTTCTAATTCTACAGCTAATGCTGCTTCATATAAGATAGTTAAAGGTGCAGACATTACCTCCTTTCTCTTCTTTTTACTAACATCACTTTTGAGAGGATGATGCAGTTGGCTCACTGTGTGGTAGAGTGTTTGGTTGAGAGGGTTGGTTAGCGCCCTGGGTTAGCATTTTGTTCTACTTGCTTGGGCTGTGCTAACTGTGACTTTGAGTCAAATGTTGGCATGTTGTGGGGGTAAGTCCTAAACAAACTCTCCACATGGGGAGTTATGTTAAGTCTTACATCCACATCATTCCTAGTCTCCAAATTACCAAAAATGAGTTTGGTCATGGATTTAGGATAGCCTATTCTATTTCTATCTATCCCAGGCAGTTCAATCAATTGAGCATTTTTAAAATTAAGAACAGATTGAATAAAGCGAGGGAAGAAAATGTCAGTACCTCTCTTGGTTGTGTTCTTACCAAGTCTCCCATACAGCTCTTGTAGGATGATTTGACCAACATATATCTTCTTTCCATAGGCCAGTGCATAGCCAATTTGTTGCGCAGGTGCACTGATTTGATCAAAGCTTGATTTCCTGGCAGTGAAGACTTGAAGAAGAGTTGTAAATACATAGCTCCACTCCTTTCTCAGATTCTTCCTGTTTAATTTTCTAAGATTGATCCCATCTGAGTAGTTGATGAACTCAAAGAATTCTTCTAACTCTGCATTCGTGGCCAGTATGTCATATGACTCTTGTTGTAGGCCCAGTGCTTGATTCATGTCTGCAGTGGTGATAGTGATTTCTTGGTCCTGAATCTTGCAGTAGATTATGTATGAAGTTATTGCGCTTTCCAGGGCTACAACTTCCACGATAGCAGTTCCCTAAAACTGTTCCAGAATGTCTAGATACAGTGTTGGGTTGGCAGAGAGTGCATCCTTGATGTATGACTCAGCCATCCACTTTACAAAGCACTTGAAGTTCGCATTGGGTGCTTCAACATCACTTGTTAGGGCGATAAAATTGGTGTTGAACTTCACTGTTGCCATTGATACAGAGAGAAGAGAAGAAAAAGTAAAAATTGAAGAAGAAAATTAGCTTTTTGCAGTTAGGGTTTTCAGAGGTTTTGGGAGTTTAGATGGTTGAGAAATCGAATGAAATGAATCAAATAGATGTAAAATTGTATAAGTATGAAGTACTTGAATTGTCGATTAGATGTATGTTTTGTATCGACAAGTCAGGCATTCGAGAAGTAGAAAACAACTATTCGATAACTCAAGAAAAGGCTTATTCGAGAACTCAAGCAGGTTGAAACTCACAGCTGGCAGTTATCTAACTTAGAAATAAATCTAAATTAGGTAAAATTTGTTTTTATGAGTAATTCTGAATTTTGAATAAAAATCCAAAATCGGTTAAAATTCAGCGAGAAATCAGCCTTTTCAAATGATTCGAAAACTCAAACATGCTATTCGAGAACTCTATCAATAGAGAACTTAAATACCTTATTCGAGAACTCACTCATGTCTCTGTTCGAGTTCTCTAAAAGACACTAATCGAGAACTCAGGAGTGTCCTGAATAGGCTTGTTAGAGAAGTCGACCACTAACACTGAAATGAACCATTCGAGAAGTATGACTTATCGAACTATTCCTTTTACTCATAGAAACTCAATTTTCACTATCTTTTAAAATTTACCAACCATATTCATTCAAGAATATTCTAGCAAATTAAACAGTGATTTTCACAAAATTTCATAGAAATTTCAAGTTAACAAGAAAATATGATTTTCCAAATATGCAAAAGATTTGAAATATTTATAAATCATATTTCAGCCAACACTTACTCCAAAAATATTGAGAATTTAGATAAAGTAAGTGTTTACTGCTGCAACAATCTAGATGTTGTATTCACTTAGCCAGAATCTGAAGAATTTAGCATTCCAATCTCACTAACCAACCTTGTGAAGGTGGCTTCATCTAATGGCTTAGTGAATATATCAGCTAGTTGTTTATCTGTAGAAACATAATGTAACTCAATGGTTCCATTAGTTGCATGTTCTCTAATGAAATGATATCTGATGTCAATGTGCTTTGTCCTAGAATGATTGACAGGATTGGCAACTATAGAGATTGCACTTGTGTTGTCACACATGATTGGAATTCTTTCCAACACAAGTCCATAGTCTCTAAGTTGATTTCTAATCCAAAGCACTTGAGCACAGCAACTTCCAGCAGCTATGTATTCAGCCTCAGCTGTAGAAGTTGACACATATTGTTGTTTCTTGCTATACCAAGAGACTAACCTTTGTCCAAGAAACTGGCAGCTACCTGAGGTGCTTTTTCTATCCACTCTGCATCCAGCATAATCAGCATCAGAATAACCAACCAGATTGAACCCTGTGTCCTTAGGATACCATAAACCCAAGTTTGGAGTGCCCTTCAGATATCTAAAGATCCTTTTTATAGCAACCAAATGTGATTCTTTTGGATTTGATTGAAACCTTGCACATAAGCATGTAGCAAACATGATGTCTGGCCTACTTGCAGTGAGGTAGAGTAGAGAACCAACCATGCCTATGTAGACTGAGATATTTACTTTCTTTCCTTTATCATCTTCATCCAATTTAGTGGCAGTGGCCATACAGAATTCAAGAATTCTACAATGCAGGAGTATTGTGCAGACAATGGAATCACTCAACAATTTTCGCACCTGGTACACCTCAGCAAAATGGTGTAGTGGAAAGAAAGAACAGGACTCTCATAGAGGCAGCAAGAACCATGCTTGCAGATGCAAAACTTCCAACCTATTTTTGGGCAGAAGCTCTTAACACTGCATGTTTCACTCAAAACTGTACCTTGGTAAATAGTCATGGAAAAACTCCCTATGAGATGATCAAAGGAAAGAAACCAAGTGTGAAATACTTTCACATCTTTGGATGTAAATGCTATGTCCTAAAAGTTCATCCAGAACAACTTGGAAAATTTGAAGCCAAATCGGATGAAGCAATCTTTCTAGGATATTCAGCATCTAAGGCCTTCAAAGTTTATAATCTCAGAACTCACATTGTTATGGAATCAATTTGATGATAAGAAATTTGGAATTCTGCAAACTGATGAGAGTCATGACAAATTGGAATTTGAAAATCTGAAGAATTCCGAGATACTCTCCAGTGATGATGAAGGTTCTCCAGAAGGAGTTTCTATTGCTTCTCAAAGGAATGCTACTGTTGAGGGGGAGCAAATGAATCAAGAAGAACACAGTGATCATCAGGAGCAGACTAGCTATTCAGAGTTTACTCCATCCGGAACTGATCTTTCAGAGTCTACTAAGGAAAGATCAGTAACTAGCAGCAATATGGAATCCACTGATTCTATTGATCAAAGGGGAGTTAATGAAGGCAGAGAGAATTCTTCTACAAGAGATACCACTAACTTAGGGGGAGAGACTAGCAGAGTCAATCTACCACCTGTTAGAAAATGGACAAAGGATCATACTGAAGATTTGATTATTGGTGATCCAAATAGTGGTGTTCGAAGTAGAAGATCAATTCAAAATGAATGCTTGTATAATTGCTTTCTCTCAAAGAATGAACCTAAGAAGGTTGAAGAAGCCTTACAGGATCCTGATTGGGTAATTACAATGCAGGAGGAGTTAAATGAGTTTGAGAGAAACAAAGTCTGGAAACTGGTACCAAGACCTAAAGATAGATCTATTGTTGGTGTAAGATGGGTTTTCAGAAACAAGCTAGATGAATCTGGTATGATTGTAAGAAACAAAGCAAGACTGATGGCCAAGGGTTATTCTCAACTTCTTCAATAAATCCTTGATGTACTTGGTCTGACTGATAAAGATACCATCCTTCCTTTGACTGACTTGCAATCCAAGAAAGAATGTCAACTCTCCCATCATACTCATCTCATATCTGCTCTGCATGAGTTTAGAGAACTTCTCGCACAGCTTCTCATTTGTAGAGCCAAAAATGATATCATCCACATAAATCTGAACTAGGATAATATCATCACCATGCTTCTTGTAAAACAGTGTCTTGTCCATGGTGCCTCTAGTGAATTGATTTTCAAGGAGAAATTGTGATAAAGTATCATACCATGCCCTTGGAGCCTGCTTAAGTCCATACAATGCCTTAAGCAATCTGTAGACAAACTCTGGGAAGTGTGGATCCTCGAAGCCAGGTGGTTGTTTCACATAAACTTCTTCTTCCAACTCTCCATTCAGAAATGCACTCTTGATATCCATTTGATACACTTTAAAGTTTGAATGAGCAACAAATGCCAAGAATATCCTGATGGCTTCCAATCTAGCAACAGGGGCAAATGTCTCATCATAATCAATTCCTTCCTGTTGAGAGTATCCTTTTGCAACCAACCTTGCTTTGTTTCTTACTATTACACCATCTTCATCCATCTTATTCTTCAGAACCCACTTTGTTCCAACAATGGTTCTATTCTTTGGTGCAGGCACTAGTTCCCATACTTTGTTCCTTTCAAATTGATTCAGCTCCTATTGCATGGCAATAATCCAATCTGGATCCAACAGTGCATCATCAAGTTTCTTAGGCTCAACCTGATATAGAAAACAGCCATAGAGGCGCTCATTCTGAGTAGCTCTCCTAGTCCTTACTCATGCATTAGGATCTCCAATGATTTGCTCTGCAGTGTGTGATCTATCCCATTTCCTTGAGTGCTCCGCCTGATTTCTCATTCTTGATGTTGCTTCATCATCCAAATCATGATCATTCTCATTTCCCCCCCTGTGAGATTGCTACTACTCACAGGTGTGCCTTGGATGCTTGTTTCTCCACTGTTGATTGGCACAAATTCTTCTCTTGTGTCATCATTAACTTGAGTTTGTTGAATTTGAGTTTCAACTTCAGTTTCAATCTCTTCATCAGAATCATCTAGATTATCAAACCTTAATGGATCTTTATCTTAATCATTGGCTTTTTCTAATCCAGGTAGTTTGCTGTCATCAAATGTCACATCTGTGCTTTCCATAATTTTCTTTTGACTAATGACATAAACTTTGTATGCAATTCTTTCCATAGAGTAGCCAAGAAAAATTCCTTCAAATGCTTTTGCATCAGACTTTCCAACATATTCAGAATTATCCTTCAATACAAAGCATTTGCTTCCAAAAGTATGAACATACTTTAGAGTAGGCTTCTTTCCAGTCATCAAGTTGCAAGGTGTCTTTCCAGTGTTTTTGTTGATGAGGGTTCTGTTCTGGATGTAGCATGTCGTGCTTACAGCCTCAGCCCAAAAAACATGTAGGCATCTTTGCATCAAGTAACATTGTTCTAGTAGCCTCAATTAGAATTCTATTCTTCCTCTCAACAACTCCATTTTGTTGTGGAGTCCTTGGAGCTGAGAATTGCTGAGAAATACCATTCTCTTTGCAGAATTCTTCAAGTATGGCATTTCTGAACTCTGTTCCATTATCACTTCTCAGTGCAATCACACTTGCATTGTTGGCCTTTGCTTCCTTGTCAACTTTCTTTATGTGCTCAATGATTACTTGTGGAGCCTCATCTTTTGATGCTAGAAATTCCACCCATGTATACCATGTAAAGTCATCAACCATCACCAAGGCATGCTTCTTTCTTCCTAGTGACATAATGTTAATAGGCCCAAACAAATCCATATGAATGAGTTGCAGGGGCTTGGTTATTGATGTCACTGTCTTTGACTTGTGGCTTGATCTTTTCATCTTTCCCTTTTGACAAGCCTCACACACTCCTTCTTGACAGAATTCAAGTGTGGGCATGCCTCTCACTAACTCTCTTTTGACTAGAGAATTAATGGCTTTGAAGTTCAGGTGTGATAGTTTCTTGTGCCACAGCCAACAATCTTCATTTGATGCTTTTGAGTAAAAGCAACAAATTTTGTCCTTGTTTGCAGAATCCATATTGGCTACAAACAGGCTTCCTTTTCTTACTCTAGATAGATCAAAATCACCAGTCTTCTTGTGGGTGATCAAACATTCATCTTTGTCAAAATCCACCTTGAATCCTCTATCAGTAAACTGACCAACACTTAGCAGATTATGCTTGAGTCCCTTGACTAGTGCTACATCTTCAATGATGACATTACCAACTTTTAACTTGTCATATCCCAATGTGTTACCCATGCTGTCATCTCCAAAAGCAACCATTGGGCCAGCCTTCTCCTCATACTATGATAGCAGGGCCATATCACCAGTCATATGTTTGAGCATCCACTATCCAAAATCCACATGACCTTCTTTTCACTTTCTTTGCTCTGCAAACACAAAGGTATTACTTCTCCTTTGGTACCCAAACAAGTTTGGGTCTATGTGACTTATAAACAGTTTTACCATAAACAACATGCTTGTCAACTTTCTTGGTGTTAGTCTTCTTGTCACTGTTAGAAGTCTTAGAACCTGAGGTTTCAGACTTAGGTGACAGAGGTACCTTCCTAGCTTTAGGAGGACTCGAAGACTTTGACCTAGTGTAGTGTGTGTGAGAATTGTGACTGATACAACCATCAATGAATTGCCTTCTCAAATTGAAACAACTAGTCATAACATTCATATTGCATGGTATATAGTCAGATTTATCACGAGCATCTCTATGTCTTAGAGGCACAGAGCAATCATAGAAAGGTTTGGGCACACTACCAACAGGTTTCTTGCATGCATGAGTTAAATGATTGGTACTGAAACAATTCTGACAAGTTTTCTTAGGGGCATTAGGCACATAAGCATAGTTGTTATCTTTATTAATCCATAACTTGCCATTTCTGTTCTGTTTCTTCTTAGTCACTTTCTTCTCTGATTCACTCTTCCAAGCTGGGACAAACTTAACAAACTTCTTAGGTCTTGACCTATCACCTTCTGGCTCCTTGGCTTTTGACTTGACACTCTCACTCTTGGAAGATGCTTGTTGTTCTTTGGATTGTGCCTCATCCTCATCATTCAACATTTGCTTGATGAGTAAGGCATCCTCATCAATTTCAAATGTTGATTCCTTAAAAATTGGATTTTCAGTCTTTTTCAAAATGTGAGGCACTTCCTCTTGGACAACTGTGTCATCTTCAATGACAGCATAGCCTTTTCTCTGTTTAAGAGTGTCATAATCAAGTCCGATAGCATCCTTGGGTTTTGCTTGAATTTTCTCACAGTAGGATTGCACTAGACCAGATGATTTCTTAAATGTTTTCAGTTTGAATTCATTTTCAGCTAATTCATCCCTAAGAGCCTTTTCCACTTGACTAGCACATAGAACCTTATTCTGCAGATATTCAACTTCTTTCTTAAGGTTTTCTACTTGCATAGCAGTTAGCTCAAGTTCCTCATTCTTTTTGGTTAACATTTCATTTCTAGTAGATAGTTTAGCAATTTCTTCATTAGCAGCAGTCATACTAGTATGAATATTAAACATCTCAACAGATAGTTGTTCAATCATGCATTTATACTCAGAAACAGACATGTCTATAGTAGTGAGAGATGGTACCTGAGAGTTTGATGAAGATGTGTCATCCTTGGAATTGGCCATCAAGGCATAGTTGCAAAATTCTTGTTCCTCTCCATCACTATCAGAATCATCCCAACACTTCCCTTCAGCATTGTAGGCCTTACCTTGTGTCTGCTTTTTCAGAAGGGCCTCATACTTAGCTTCGAGCTCAAGAAACTCTCTATCCTTCTTTTTAGGCTTTGTGCATTCACTGGCAAAATGCCCTAGGTCATTGCATCTATAACACCTTACAGATGACCTATCCACATGGCTGGTTTTGAACTTATTCTTGTTTGGTTTCATAGGTGCCTTGCTCTTGTTGAATGAATGGTTTTGGGTTTTAGGTTTGAAGGGTTGGTTCCTCTTGAATCTGATGTTTGGGAATTTTTTGGCCATAAAAGCATATGAGGTGTTTTCCATTCCATCTAGCTCTTCAAGAGTATAGAACTCATCTTCCTCCTTCTCCTCAACAGGTTCACTTACCTCAGCTTCAGTTTCTTCATCATCTACTATCTCCTCTATCCTTAACTGGCTTGTAGATGCTTCTAGGTCTTGAATAGATTTGTTGACAATCAAGGCACATGATGTGTTTATCATTCTGCCTTGGTTGGCTTGGATAGCCCTTTTCTGAAGCAACTCAAGCTCATGAGTCTTTAAAACCCCTGTTAGATATAATTGATGTAAATATTAATCAGTGTTTAAGTGATACAGTGATACATCAGAGTTTAAGCTGGAAGCAGTTAGAGTTTGAGTAAACGCTGACGGATGGAAGCGCAAACACTGATTGATGGAAGCAACAGAGTTTGTTAAACTATGTTCAGCAGAAGCATCTACAAGTCAACAATGATTAAAGATAAACATGGAAGCAATATCTTTGAAGATCAGATAGTTATCAAAGAGATTGAGTTGACTTAAAAGATGTGTAGCAATCGTAATTAATATCAATTGTATAGCTTAATTATAGGAGTATCAATTACTGATTGTATAGAAGCTGTATGTTTTATAAATACAGTTAGGTTAACCCTAGAAGGGTATCGAACATTGAAATATTCATTCATTGTAACCTAAGCAGCTCTCTGTGATATTTTACATCACTGAGAGAGGAATTATTAATTCCAAACAATTTTTAAGTACTAAAACGTGTGTTCTTGTTATTCTCTTATACAGTACTTGATTATATCTTGTGTATTCGACCTAACAAGTGGTATTAGAGCCAATCTGTTACTTTATTACAGATTAAGATCCAAACACAACTATAATCATGTCAGAGATTCCCCCTCCAACAGGTCTAGGCTCTGAGAAAGCTCCTACTACTGTGAGTAGGTATGAGACAATTAGGGTTCCTATACTCCGGCCAGCAGAGTATGCAATCTGGAAGGTGAAGATGACTATGTTTCTGGAAGCTACAGATCCAGAATATCTTGACAGAATTTATGAAGGTCCTCATAAACCTACAAAGTTATCTGCTGCTGTTGCTGGTGAGGAATCAAAAGTAATTCCAAAGGAAAAGAAAGATCTAACTACTGAGGATCTTTCATCTATTGCTAAGGATGCAAAAGTAAGGCATTTACTTCACAGTGCTTTAGACAATGTTATGTCTAATAAAGTGATTAACTGCACAACTGCAAAAGAAATTTGGGATGCACTTGAGGTTAGGTGTCAAGGAACTGCTGCTATCAAGAAGAATAGAAGGAACATACTCACACAGGAGTATGATCATTTTGAGGCAAAATCTGAAGAAACCATGACAGAAACATTTGACAGATTCTGTAAACTACTCAATGATTTGTCATTGGTTCACAAAGAGTATGATCTAGAAGACTCAAATCTCAAGTTTCTTCTTTCTCTACCTGAAAAGTGGGATGTGAAAACAACCACTATAAGAGATAACTATGATCTTGCTGATACTGAGATTGATGATATCTATGGACTGCTCAAGACTCATGAATTGGAAATGGAGCAGAGAAACAGGAGATCAAGCAAGAAGTTAAAGTCTGTTGCTCTCAAGGTTGAAGAGAAACCCTTGAAGAAGAAATCAAAGGGAAAGGCTTTAGTCATTCATTCTGAAAGTGAATCATCAAACTCTGATAATGATTCAAACACTTCTGATTTATCTGACTCTGAGGATGATGAAGAAGAAATGAGAAAAATGGCTGTTTTGATGGTAAAGACCTTTAAGAAGATGGGTTTCAAGAACTTCAAGAAGGGAAAAAGGTTTTCTAGAGATTCAAATGACCGAAAGAGTTTCAGAAACTCTGAGAGAAGAGATACCAAATCTGGGAAGAAAGACAAGTCTGAGATTCAATGCTACAAGTGTAAGGAGATGGGTCACTATGCTCCTGAGTGCAAGAAGGGTAAAACTGAAAAGGCACTCTATACAAAAGGCAGAGACTGGGCAGACACTTCAGACTCAGATGAGGAAATTAACTATGCACTCATGGCTTCTACTCAGAATGAAGATTCTGAACTCAAGGTACCCCCAACTACCTATGCTTATAATACTGATAATATAACTGAATTGAGGATTTATCTTAAAGCATTGCATATCAGTTATAGGGATCAGACTTTAGAGAATAAGAGAATCAAGTATGAGAGTTCTCAACTTAAAGAGAGAAATAAACTTATTGAAGAAAAACTTGAAAACATGCAAAAAGTTCAGAAAGAGAGAGATGATGCTGTTTTTCTAGAACAGGAGTTGCTAGGTAAATATAAGCAACTAGAATTTGAATTGGAGGATGTAAATCACATTATTAAAACTTGGACACACTCTGGAAAAGACACTCAAGAGGTTTTTCAATCAGACACAGTAGGTCTAGGTTATTCTAAGGATGATGTACTTAGGTTTCAGAATACAGTCAAGATTAGACCACCTCTTCCTTCTAAGAAATTTGGAACATTTGTTAATGGAATAAGTGAACCTAGGTTTGAACATGGAAAAGAAGTTGTTAAGAGAGAACCAGTAAAAGCTAGTGTTAAACAGGTTAATATTGGTTCAATGACAGAAAAACAACTCAAGCATAAGCTTAAGGAGTTAAAATCTGTTAAGAAACAGAAAGTGTCTAGGAAGAACAGAAATGGAAAAGTAGGCATCACTCAAGGTAATTATCCAATGCTTGCTACATTAGCTCCAAGAAAGTCATATCATAACTGTGGTAGCACTAACCATCTTGCTAGTTTTTGCAGGAAGAACAAAAATATTAATTCTTTACCTTCAAAGTCTGAAGTAAAGAAAGTTAATGTTAGAGCTAGACCACAGACTTTATGCAAACACCGTGGTAGTACTTGGCATTCTATTTATACTTGCAGAGATTATCATGCTATTTATCATAATTACTATGAACCCAAGCCAAATTTGAAATGGGTTAAAGTAAACTCTGTAAATGTAAACTCTGATAAAGTTAGCTTAAACTCTGATAATGTGAATTCCGCTGCAAAAGCTAACAAAGTTAAGAAAGCCAAAGGATCCAAGCAAGTCTGGATCCTTAAAACTAATCCTCAGTAATTGTTTGTGATTGCAGGGCACCAGGGAAAGTACCCTAGTCATGGACAGTGGATGTTCAGGACACATGACTGGAAATAAAGCCCTGCTATCAGAGTATGTGGAGAAGGCTGGCCCAAAAGTTTCCTATGGAGATGGCAACATAGGACATACTCTAGGATATGGCAATATTAATCTTGGAAGTGTCATTATCATAAATGTAGCTCTGGTTCCAGGACTCAAGCATGATCTGCTATCTGTGAGTCAAATCTGTGACATAGGATATCATGTAGATTTTCAACCTGAATACTGTCAAGTCATCAGTAAATCTACAGGGAAAGTTGTTCTAGTTGGAAACAGACACAATAACATTTATGAAATAAAATTGTCAACAAACTCTGATGGCAATGCAGTGTGTCTGTCAACAAGGATGTCCAGTGAAGAGAGTTGGAAGTGGCACAAGAAACTCTCTCATTTGAATCTGAACAACATCAATGACCTGATTAGAAAGAATCTTGTAAGAGGGCTCCCAAAGTCATTATTAAATGTTAATGGCCTATGTGATTCCTGTCAAAAGGCCAAACAAAGGAAGTCATCTTTCAAGAGCAAAACTGAATCTTCAATTGTTGATCTTTATCATCTTCTACATGTTGATCTTTTTGGTCCAGTGAATGTAATGTCACTTGGAAGAAAGAAATATGCTTTAGTCATTGTTGATGAACACACCAGATATACATGGGTGTATTTTCTAGCAAAGAAGGATGAAACAGCATTAACTCTGATGGAGCATATAAAGCAACTGGACAAAGGATCAAAACAAAAAGTCAAAATAATCAGAAGTGATAATGGAACTGAGTTTAGAAATGCAACAATGGAAGAATTTTGCAAAGACAGAGGAGTAAAGTAAGAGTTTTCTGCACCTGGTACACCACAGCAAAATGGTGTAGTTGAAAGAAAGAACAGAACCCTCATAGAAGCTGCCAGAACTATGCTTGATGAAGCAAAATTGCCAATTTATTTCTGGGCAGAAGCTGTCCAAACTGCCTGTTTTACTCAGAATGCCACTCTGATCAACAAGCATGGAAAAACACCATATGAAATGGTGAGAGAAAAGAAGCCAAACCTGAAATATTTTCATATTTTTGGGTGCAAGTGCTTTGTGTTGAAAACTCATCCAGAACAGTTGACAAAATTTGATTTAAAAGCCGATGAAAGAATTTTTGTTGGCTATCCACTGTCAACTAAGGCATTCAGAGTTTATAATCTGAGAACCAAAGTGATCATGGAATCAATTCATGTGTCATTTGATGACAAGAAAATAACTGGACTTGAAGATGTAGATGAACATGATCAACTGCACTTTGAGATTGAAGACTTATTCTCTGATGAAATAACTCTGATGAGGCTGATCTGATAAACTCTGTTGAGCTAAACTCTGAACCTCTACTGGTAAACACTGAAGAAACTTTTCAGTCAGAAACAAGAGAAGAACCAGTTGAGGGGGAGACTGAAGAATCACATCATAGTGATAACTCAAATTCTGATAGTGACTCTGCTGAAAAATATGGATCAAACTCTGATGACTCAAACTCTGATAGTTCAAAATCTGACAGTTCAAACTCTGAGCAATCACATTCAGGTGGAGCCTCAGAGAATGAAGAAAGACATCAAGGAAATCAGGAGGACATGGATCAAGGGGGAGGATCAAACACTGAGAGAAGTCATTTGCCTTCAGCTAGGAAATGGACCAAATCTCACACACCTGATTTGATTATTGGTGATCCAGATGCAAGAGTTAGGACAAGAAGTGCAACAACAAATGAATGTCTGTTTCATGCATTCTTGTCACAAACTGAGCCAAAGAAGGTGGAAGAAGCTCTTCAAGATGCTGACTGGATAACAGCAATGCAAGAAGAGTTAAATGAATTTGAGAGAAATGAAGTTTGGACACTTGTACCAAGACCTAAGAATAGGTCTATTATTGGTACTAAGTGGGTTTTCAGAAACAAAACTGATAGTGAAGGGGTTGTTACAAGAAACAAAGCTAGACTTGTGGCAAAAGGCTATTCACAGCAAGAGGGAATAGATTATGATGAGACTTTTGCTCCAGTTGCCAGGCTGGAGGCAATAAGAATGTTTCTTGCCTATGCTTCTCACAAGAAATTCAAGGTATTTCAGATGGATGTGAAGAGTGCTTTTCTGAATGGGAAACTTGAAGAAGAAGTGTTTGTTGAACAACCACCAGGATTTGTTGACCCCAAATATCCAGATTATGTCTATAGGCTTGATAAAGCACTTTATGGACTTAAGCAAGCACCAAGAGCATGGTATGAAAGTCTTGCTCAGTTTCTACTAGAAAGTGGATTTCACAGAGGTACAATTGATAAAACTCTGTTTTACTTTAAGACTGGTAGTGACTTGCTTTTGGTTCAAATTTATGTTGATGACATAATTTTTGGGTCTCCTAATGATAAACTCTGTACAAAGTTTGCCAAGCTAATGCAGTCCAGGTATCAAATGAGTATGATGGGAGAGCTTAGTTATTTTCTAGGCCTACAGGTGAAGCAAACAGATGATGGAATTTTCATAAATCAAGCAAAATATACCAGGAATCTTCTCAAGAAATTTGGTATGCTTGATTGCTCATCTGCATCAACTCCCATGGCAACAACAACTAAGTTAGATAAGGGTACAAGAGCATCAGTGAATATGACAAACTACAGAGGCATGATAGGGTCTCTTCTTTATCTGACAGCAAGTAGACCTGATATCATGTATGCAACCTGTCTCTGTGCAAGGTTTCAAGCTGATCCCAGAGAACCACATCTCATAGTAGTGAAAAGGATTTTTAAGTATCTCAAAGGAACCATTACTTTAGGACTGTGGTATCCCAGAGAATCAGATTTCAAACTTATTGGTTACTCTGATGCAGACTTTGCAGGATGTAAGATAGATAGAAAGAGCACTAGTGGAAGTTGTCAATTTCTGGGTGACAGACTGGTTTCTTGGTACAGTAAGAAACAAAAATCAATTTCTACATCTACAGCTGAGGCAGAGTATATTGTTGTTGGTAGCTGCTGTGCACAGATTCTATGGATGAAGAATCAGTTGCTGGATTATGGATTAAGGTACAGTAAGATTCCTATTTACTGTGATAATCAAAGTGCTATTGCTATGACAGGTAATCCAGTACAACACTCAATGACCAAGCACATCAGCATAAGGTATCATTTTATCAGAGAGCATGTAGAGGAAGGAAACATTGAGCTTCAATTTGTGTCTACAGACCAACAGCTTGCAGATATCTTCACCAAGCCATTGAGTGAAGCTACATTTACAAGGCTGGTAAATGAACTTGGAATGGTCTCTAGTTTTGACTAGAGATATTGGTTAGACTCAAAATTCACTTATGTAATGCATTATTCATGTTTGTGTGATGTGTTAAATGTTATGTGAACTCAGTTTTTAAACTCTGTTTGTAAACTCTACTCATAAACTGTAAAACACTATTAGCATGCTAGATAAAATCTGAGTAATTCTGATTATGTTATTGTCTGAGATGAACACCAATGAAGAAAATGTATGAAGCATAATTCTCAGTTATTAATCATGAATCTTTCTAAGTTATCTGTGATCTAATCTTAGACTGTGCAGAAATTCAACACAAGCATGATACTGTTCATATTTATAGCATCTCTTAGTTTATTTCTTCTAAACTCTGAGTCTGTAAATGATGTGTGCATTACCTCTCATTAATAATTTCTGATATTGATGACTTCTAAACTCTGATAAGTGACACTCTGTTCCTAAGACATTTAGATGGTACTTGATGATTCCTTGTTTGTACTTGTGAAAATTATAAAACTTGAGATGTGTCATTGTTTATTTTGGTGAGTACTAAAGCATGTCTGCACCCTGTGAGAATTTGAGCCAAACAAGTGATTGATACATTTTATATCAATCGAATTTTTAATTGTAGTGTGATGTTCATCAGTAAGTATGTTGCTCTAGAACTTGTTTTAAACCATTTTGAGACTGCATGATATGTGTGTGCATGAAAATGATAAAGGCACTAGGATTTACCACATTTATTCAAATGGTATCAAACACTGACCTTACATTAAACTCTTAGTGAACCCCTTTGAGCCTTATTAACTGTTCTCTTAAACTCTGATGTACCAAGAGCAGTTAGTTTTTTTTTTAATTTAAGAGCAAACAGGTGAAACTTTCTCTGCAAAGAAAAGTGTATTCGGAGGACATATATACATAAAAAAAATGTGTATATATCCTGATCATATTGTACAAATATGTACTTAGACAACTGAACACTTTGCTCTATTAAATTGTTCAGTTAGTCATTTATTCATTTATTTTCTTTCTTCTCACCTGTTTGATTACAACCAAATATCAACCCTGAATAAAGTCCTTTTGATTTGTGCACACATGTATTCAAAGTAGTGTAAATTTGGTGGCCAACCAAGCATATGGCAGCATCTGCTTTTACTGATTGAACTTGAGTGTATACACTGTCCCTAAACACTTGTGTGATTTGAGAGTTTGTGAGTTTAATCAAATCCTTGGCATGCAACTCACTGAATGATGCTTTGATATCTATCTCTTGATCTTTTTGTCTATAAAGACTGTGTGTTTACTTGGATTATCATGGACATCAAAGGGAATAGGTGTATTCAGATATCTGTATTTAAGTTACTGCAGAGTTTAGCATTCATCATATATTCAGTATTTACAATCAGAGTTTGTGCATCCAGTATTTACTGATTTAGTATTATGAAATTTATGAAAAATTAGATGCTCTAAAAATTGGATTAGTAAACTCTGCTATCCACACACAAAATTCACATCTGTGCAGTATTTGTAAGGGTTTCAGTTACAAAGTTAAGAGAAGTGATAAACATTGATGAATTTTTGTCGAAATACTCTAAGGTACATTTTATTTCAGATGATTTCACATTTTGGGTGAAAAGAGTTTTTGACAGCTGTTGGTTAGTGTTAAAGTGTTTATTTATGCAAGTAATTACTGAGAACGGGTAGCAGTAATTGGGGTGTAATTATTGAGTATGCGCGTTTGTTCTGCTAATCATTTGACACGTGTCCCACTCACACATCTTTCAATGATCGTGTTTTACTAACAATGGTAAGTGGTTGCGTATTTTAAGGCGAAAACGTTTGAGATTCACTCTTTACTTCATATTCACTTTCACCCACTCATATTCACTCTTTACACTTTTATACACAGTTTCATACCATTTTCATTTGAAAATTTCATCAAACACTTTTCACTCATATCATTTTCATTCGTATTTCTTCTCAAACTATTCTAATGGCAACCAAACCTTTCAACACACTTGGTCTTTTGTTTGTTCCTAATAATTATGCAGCTCCATTGATCACTGAAACCTCTCCAGAAGCTTTTCATCTGATGCAGAATTTCTTGAGAGATTCAGAAGTTGGTTATGCTTTGGTCGAACCTCAAACGCTGTCTGCATCTCAAAATGCTTCATTCTGGCAAAACTCTGTTTATAATGATGGTGGAGAGAATGGGATTCCATCGATTATTTTCACATATAACGAAACTGACCATGTTATCACTCCAGATACAGTCAGAGAAACCATGGACTTTGAAATTCATACTTCATATGCTGTTGTTTCTGAAACAAATCTGTGAGAGATGTTGCAGCAGATTGGGTACTCAGGTTCATTGGACAAGATTGGGTCAGTGAAAAGACCTCAGTTACGAAAAGAATGGAGTTTTTTCTTCGACTGTATTACAAGAGCTTTTGGAAACAAGGTCACCAATTGGGATGCAATTCCTATTGATAGTCTCCAAATCGGGTATTCTCTTCTTTATTGTTCTAATTTCGATTTTGGAAGACATGTGTTAATGAATATAAGAGGTAGGTTGTCAGTATCTAGAACTGTATATTTTGCTAGATTTTGACAACTACTATTTTCTGCTTGTGTACCAAATGTTGAAATTGCTGAAACTGATGAGATTCAGCCTTTTAAGGTCAATAAGAGAATATTCTCTGATTTGACAAATAAGGATGGCAACAGGGATGTGCTTGCTCTAGTTTATCCTCTTGCATTACAGAACTTCATAAATCAACCACAGGAACCTCAACACACTCAACAACCTCCACTAAACACTGAACCACTAAACACTGAACCAATAAACTCTGAACAAATAAACTCTGATCCCCTAAACTCTGAATCACTACACTCAGACCAACAACCACCAAAATCTCAGTCTCCTACTCAACCTCAACCATCCAAGTCCAAACCCAAACGTAAGGGGAGAACTAAGCATGTAGCTCATAACTCAAGACACAGACTTGCTAGAGCTACACTAGACAGAAAAGAGAAAAAGGAAAGAGCAAATAGATCACCATCACCATCTCTTGTTGATGAAGAGTCTTCTTTTTCTTCTGAAGATGAACAACCTGTTAAGTTGCAGACTTACAAAAGAAGGAAGCTGGTCATATCTGATTCAGATGATGACATGGCTGTTGAGATAGATGCTACTAAAGAATCTGAGAAATCACCTGTTAATATGCACATGGATGACAACAGAGATGGCTTTACTCTGGATAATTTTGATGAGACTGGCATGCCATTCTCTGATCCTATGATTCCTCCTACTTCTTCTCTTCCAGTTCACTCTGAAGAAACTGGTGCAGTTGCTCAGCCTACTGTACTTCTTGAAGAAACAATAGCTTCTCATACTGATGTATTTTCAGATGCTCACCAGGGTTCTGATCATGGTGAAGAAGTTGAAAAGGCAATAAAGAATTTAAACTCTAATATTCTGCCTGCAGTTGTTTCTCTTGCAGAGACTGTTGATAAGACTATTGAAGATGTTGTAAAGAATGCAGAAGCTGCAGAGATTGTTGCAGAGAATACAGCTGAGGCTGTTGTAGAAACTGAGCACATTGTTGCTGAGAATGTTCAATTTGCAGAGAATGTTGAACATGTTAGTGTTGAAGCTGAAGGTGAAGAGAGTTCAAACTCTGATTCTTTTGCAAGTGCACATGTGCAGACTGATGGAAAGTGTAATATCCACGAATTTTCGAATATTTTTCCTGATCGATATTTAAATTTTACTTAAGAGCGATTCACTAGTATATTTTAATTTGCACATTTTTGGTAAAATTTTGAAATTTAATATATTCATATTCGAGTAAATATTATATTAAATGATTTATTTATATTTATTTGGTATTTTATTAAAATTAGGAAAATAGGATTTTAATTTTATGGATCGAATTTATTTTAGAGAACGAAATTAGAGTCTCGTTTTAATTAGCCAGCAGGGAGGAACCAAGCTCTTTTCACCAAACATGGCACTAAGCCTAGTCATTATGACCTAGTCATTATTATGACATTTTCGTTTGTCTCCCATGATTTAATTCTTTTTATTTAATTACAAACCACACTACAAGTCTTATCATTATTAGAGGTGTACACTTTTTTTTATAAGACTACAACTACAAGAGCCAAAGCCCCAAACCATACCGTCTCTTCCATTTTCTAAACAACACACAGAACACATATACACAAAAACATAGCAACACAGGTAGTTGTTTTCCTTTAACTATTTTTTTTTCATTTCTTTTCCGATTTCGTGTTGAATCTAGTAGGCTCGAGTAGTACTTGTAATTGGGTTGTTGGTAGACTGTATTGATTTCAACTGGGTGGTCGGTTTGTTGTTGTTGATGTAGAGTCGATGGAGATGGACCGGGAGAGGGGGAGACGGTCAGAGGAGAGAAAAGAGATTGAGAGAGGGTTGGAACGAATGAGAGAGATCGGAGTGTGGGTGTGTGCGTGAGCCGTGGGTGTTTGTATCTGAGTTGTGGTTGAATGGTGTTTGTGGTTGTTGTGGTCGGAGAGGGGGCTGAGAACGAGAGAGAGATTGCAGAGAGAGAGATGAAGCGAAGAGATGAGATAGAGAGATTGTGAGGTGAAGAAAGAGAGAGATTGGGGAGCAGAGAGATTTAGAGAGACAGGGAGATGGAGAGGGTTCGAGAGATGGAGAGCTAGAGAGAGAGATCGAGAGTTGTAGAGATTGAAAGAAAAATCGAAGGAGATTGCGAGGGGGATAGAGAAAGACGACGATGGAGGTTGAGATCGAGAGAGGAAGAGAGTGATCGGAGAGATTGAGCAGCGGGATTGAAGAAAGAGAGTGGGGAGCGAGAGATTGATGTCTGGGAGAGATTGATTGAGAGAGAGAGGGAGAGGAGGAGGAGGAGGAGGGAGAGACGGCAGAGAGAGAGAGAAAGGAGAGAGAGATGTGCGGTATGGGATAGACGCCGGTGGGACCCACACGGTGCAGGTGGGACCCACACGGTGCAGGTGGGACCCACATCTATGTGCAGTAGAATATTAATAAAATAATACGGACTGATAAAATTTATAATCGAACGGTTGATGTGTTAATCGGGGTTTAATTATTTGGATTATTATTTAAAACAGTTGGTATTAATAATTTACTAAAAATGGAATAATTTATTAATTGAGTTATTTAGTAGTAATGATGGATTTAATGTGAATAAAAATGGATAATTGAATAATTTTGTTGTGAGATTAATATTAATTAAATTAGGGAATTTTAGAGAATTTATAAGAGCTAATTTAAGTGTAATTTGAATAGTTAATTATTAGCAATTAAATAGAAATATTTTGTGATTATTTGGGCATAATTTGGTAATATAATGATTTTTTTTTACAAAAGAGTGAATAATTATGAATAAATAGAATTAAATACGGTATTATTTTAGAAAGCTGATATTTAATATTTGAGGATTTATTTATTTAATTCGAGGATTAATTGTTGTCTGGAGGATTTATTTATTTAATTCGAGGATTATTTGTGACTTGAGGATTTATTTATTTATTTATTTCGAGGATTATTTGTTGTTTGAGGATTTATTTATTTAATTCGAGGATTAATTGTTGTCTTGAGGATTTATTTATTTAATTTGAGGATTAATTATTGTCTCGAGGATTTATTTAAATTAAGGATTAATTGCTGTCTCAAGGATTAATTGGTTAATTATGTTTCTTTATAGTGGAATAAGATAATTGTTTGAGGATTATTTATTGATTGAGTTTTTATATAAAATGTCAATGATATTATTTTAGAGGATTGATATTTAGCATTTTCGGATTATTTTGATGAACCAGATCGGACCAGATTATTTTAGAAGCTAAAAATCGGATTATTATTAAATTATTTGTGAGATTTAAAAATGGAAAAGGTTTTGCGTAAAAATGTTGAGTTTTGGAATTATTCGAGGAACCATTTTGGGGTAGGATTTCGGATGAGTTAGGAGACTCGTTTGGAAAAGCTTAAAGAACGAAAGTTTAGATATGCAAAGGTACTATATAAAGGTGAATAGAAGTTGATTGAAAGGTGATCAGAAGTTGAGTTAATAATAGCTGAACTAGGGCCGAGAAGGTGAAATGCGGGAGAACCAGAGACGTGGAGCAAGTTGGGGTATCGCACCGCAGAGCACAGGCAAGTTTACTAATTCGTACTCCATCGTTCGGAGTATTTATATTTTTAAATATGCTGATTAAGTTTCGCTATACAAAAATCAAATATTCTTTTTAGTGGTTTATATTATATTGTATTCATGCAATCTACATACATATAAATTATTATACGAGGTGTTGAAATTATTATACGAGGTGTTGAAATTATTATATGAGGTGTTGAAATTATTATATGAGGTGTTGAAATTTATTTCATGAGTTGACCAAATTGTTGGGAGGTTTATTGAAATACTTCATTCGTATTCGTAGAAGAGATGATAAAGATATATTTAATGATATTTTCATACTACAGAATACTTATATTTAAGAGTGGGGTTATATATAATTATATATATAAGGTAAGTTGTGATTTATTGCTTCAAAAAGCAAAAGTGACCGGAGTAACGCACCGGCCCAAACGGTTACATATAAAGGGTGAAGGGCCGAGAAAGACGGCTCATCCTTCTGAGGAGTTTTATTTGGGTGGTTCGAGATGTCGACCATCCTTTCTATCGATAGAATTGAGGCGTGACAATGGATTGATCATCCATTACTTGAGGAGGCGTTTGAGGAGAAATCCAATTATCAATACCCTAACTGTTAACCGATGCCTTTGTGGTTCTGTTAATGGGATAGGGTGTTGATCTGAGGAGTTGTTAAATTTTATTCATTCAAATCAATTGAGCAGTTCTGGGGAGTTATTGAATTATATGAGTGGTATTTTGAGAAGTTATTGAGATATATTTATTTTTTCATATAAGCAGTATTTTGAGAAGTTATTGAGATATATTTATTCTTTCATATGAGTAGTATTTTGAGGAGTTATTGAGATATATTTATTCTTTCATATGAAAAGTATTTTGAGAAGTTATTGAGATATATTTATTCTTTCATATGAGTAGTATTTCGAGATTTATAAAAATTTCTGAGTTGATCTCTTTTCAAAAGTATATATATTATAGAATGGTAAAAACCATATTTTGGTCGAGTTTTTGTTGTATTATATGATATCTATATATACTTGCTGGGCATTATTTGGCTCATACTTGCTATTTAAATATTATAAAACAGTGGCAATCGGAGCTGGCTCTAGTACGGCGAACCGTGATTAAGGAAAGGGGAAGATAATTGATTCAGCGTGTTAACTTTAAAGCATCTGAGGATAGTGCAGGTTGGAAAGGTGTTGGTATAATGTTTTATTATCTAGTACTTAGGAGTTGTAATAGTATTTCAGAGATTCTGGGAAGTGAACTTGAGATGTAATATCTTTTGGAATTATTGAGTGCTTGTTCTAAGACTATAACCCGTGGATTAAAATATGGAGTTGTTATGAATATTGTTGTAGATTATATTATTAGCAGGTGATTGAATATTCCGCAAGAGGTGTAATGACCTGGATTCTTGTAAGGGATTTGGGGGCGTTACAGTAATGGTATCAGAGAAGTAGGTTATAAATCTTAGAACGAGTGTAGGAGGAGTTATGACTATATAAGAGAGAGTTTAGAAACCAATGAACCGATAAGTATATATAAAGTAGGATTTCAAGGAGTTGTGGGGTGAAGGCATGATGGCCATTAGCAGTAGTAGAATCAATTAGGATGAGAGAAATGTGTATCCATGATTTATTTATTGGGTTAAATTGAGTATATACAGTTATGTATCCATAAATATGCATATATAATATATATATAACTGCAGATATATATGTGTATAAATATGTATATGTACAGATATGTACTATTTTATTTTCATAAATAAATATTTCATGGGTATGCAGTTTCATTAGACTAAACCATATTGGGATAAGTTGAATCGAGTGAGGTTGTGACTTTTGGAAAAGTGTATAAGAGATAAATATAGTGGATTTTATAGATGAAAACAAAACAAGAAGATATGATGGAATTATGTATGGATTTGGATGATGAAGGAGCTAGAATATTTCAACAGGGATTGAAACAATAGATTGGATATAATGATGCAGTATTTTAGATAAGGGACTGTGTGATAGGGGTATAAGAAGTAGCCATGGTAAAGGCTGAGAGTGAATTGATTCAGAAGGATAAAGATGAGAAGAAAGAGGTATATTTAATGATTAATAAAAAAATGAGGAATTTTTAAGTCATAATTCAGAATTACTATTGAGCGTAAGGTGTATTTTGAGGATAAAGTTAGGTTAAGAATAAATGAAGGAAGTGGGTATAAATGATGAGCCGGTATGAAAATAGAGGTATGTTAAATAATGAAATCAGAGATTGAATAGACAGTATAGCATGAGAGTTTATAATCGAAATAAGATAGCATAAAAAACTGGTAAAAAGTGATGAGGGGATATTGGAGAGTAGAGTACGAAATAAGCAACCTTAGTTATTGCCTACGTTGATTCCGAGGACGGAATCCTATAAGGGGGAAGACTGTAATATCCACGAATTTTCGAATAATTTTTCCTGATCGATATTTAAATTTTAATTAAGAGCGATGCACTAGTATATTTTAATTTGCGCGTTTTTGGTAAAATTTCGAAATTTTATATATTCATATTCGAGTAAATATTATATTAAATGATTTATTTTTATTTATTTGGTATTTTATTAAAATTAGGAAAATAGGATTTTAATTTTATGGATCGAATTTATTTTAGAGAACGAAATTAGAGTCTCGTTTTAATTAGCCAGCAGGGAGGAACCGAGCTCTTTTCACCAAACATGGCACTAACCCTAGTCATTATGACCTAGTCATTATTATGACATTTTCGTTTGTCTCCCATGATTTAATTCTTTTTATTTAATAATTACAAACCACACTACAAGTCCTATCATTATTAGAGGTGTACACTCTTTTTTGTAAGACAACAAGAGCCAAAGCCCCAAACCATACCGTCTCTTCCATTTTCTAAACAACACCCAGAACACATATACACAAAAACATAGCAACACAGGTAGTTGTTTTCCTTTAACTGTTTTTTTTTCATTTCTTTTCCGATTTCGTGTTGATTCTAGTAGACTCGAGTAGTACTTGTAATTGGGTTGTTGGTAGACTGTATTGATTTCAACTGGGTGGTCGGTTTGTTGTTGTTGATGTAGAGTCGATGGAGATGGACCGGGAGAGGGGGAGACGGTCAGAGGAGAGAAAAGAGATTGAGAGAGGGTTGGAACGAATGAGAGAGATCGGAGTGTGGGTGTGTGCGTGAGCCGTGGGTGTTTGTATCTGAGTTGTGGTTGAATGGTGTTTGTGGTTGTTGTGGTCGGAGAGGGGGCTGAGAACGAGAGGGAGATTGAAGAGAGAGAGATGAAGCGAAGAGATGAGGTAGAGAGATTGTGAGGTGAAGAAAGAGAGAGATTGGGGAGCAGAGAGATTTAGAGAGACAGGGAGATGGAGAGGGTTCGAGAGATGGAGAGCTAGAGAGAGAAATCGAGAGTTGTAGAGATTGAAAGAAAAATCGAGGGGGATTGCGAGGGGGATAGAGAAAGACGACGATGGAGGTTGAGATCGAGAGAGGAAGAGAGTGATCGGAGAGATTGAGCAGCGGGATTGAAGAAAGAGAGTGGGGAGCGAGAGATTGATGTCTGGGAGAGATTGATTGAGAGAGAGAGAGAGGAGGAGAAGGAGGGAGAGATGACAGAGAGAGAGAGAAAGGAGAGAGAGATGTGCGGTATGGGAGAGACGCCGTTGGGACTGTTTGCACTAAATCACACAAGCGTACGTGGTAACAAGTAATATATAAGGTTAAGTCCAAATTCGTTCCCACAGGGATCAAGTTATGGTTCTATTCAGTAAATATGCCTATGCAACAATGTATGGTTATTATGCACTGCTAAGACAATAACAATGTTGGGTTTATTAAACTAAATTAACTAAGACACAAATTAACAAAACTAAGAATTAACTAACTAACAAGAATTAAAATCTAATTACGTCTGCAAGAAAAACCATGGAATCCTAACTTCATTAAATACTTTGCTTAGATCTGACGCTTTTAATCACTATATGCAATGGTTATGATATCTGATCGGATAACACGAAACAAGTACACGTTACTTCTCAGTATACGTATACCAAACTAAACATACATCCACAAAAGAGATAGAAGATGAATAGACACCAATTATGCTTAGACCCTATATGTCTATAGAATTTGAAAACATAACGGTTGAAGAGCAAGTTATCCATAATGATCACATAGGGCAATATAAGTATTCTCATCTCATACTACGAATCATGTTGATAAACAATCATGAACCTATGCTAGCATGGCAAGTTTTAAATCTCAAGATCCACTTTCACTTCACAAGAGATTAACAAATTAGATGTTAGCTAGGCATCTAACAATTAAGCATAACCATACGAGGATATCAGATATACATCACACACAGATCTGTAAAGCATCAAGATACTAAAGCTCCATAAATAAATCCGTTAGAATCCCATGACAACGATTAGTTCATAATTGAACCTCTCGTCATCATGGGATCTGATGAAACCATGATAAAAAACAAAGTATGAAAAGATACAAATAAATCTAAGTAATTGATATGTAATGGTTCTACTCCTAATGATGATGATCTTATTTTACAAGGGTTAAATGTGTTTATATAGGCTCTAGACATCTTGCCCAACAAGAAAATACCAAATCAGAATTATAATAGAAGTACGTTTCCTAAACTGATTCTGATTTAAAGGGAAATTCGCAGCTGTCTTTTCTTCAGTTTTTCTGGAACGTTCCAGTTGCAATTGGGCCTCTGGACCACTTTAGAATGATAGAAAATCTCGTTATCTTCGCGTGGACTGCTTACGGGCCTCAAACGGACTTCTAGAACTCAAGATATGGCCAAAACAAAATCAGAAATTCTGGCTGCTTTTTCACCCGCGCACCACCAGCGCAGGAGCGCCGTTTGGGCGCCTGAGGCGCCGTGCCAATCTGCTCAAAATTATAGAAAATTTCCCAGGCTTCGCGTGGGCAGTAAGATCGCTGAAAACGGACTTCTAGAACTCCAGATATGACCAAAACAGTGTAGACTGCGCAACATACCCTAAAATCTGAATTTTCCACAATTTGCTCAATTCTCATCCGTTTTCTCTTCCGATTCTTTCGCCACTTCCCGTTCTTCAATTCTTACCTTATAAATCCTCATGATAGCCTAGGGAAATATGCCATCCTTCATTTCATTGCTCAAATCATCTCCAAAATTGACAGAAACACCAACCCTAAACGATATTTCGCAACCCTGCACAACTAAACACAAACACATCAAAACTACAACAAACTTGAGTACAAGACAATCAATTTAAGCCGATTTAGAATGCTCCAAGTGGAGATAAAATCCACTTATCACAAAAAACTTGTTTGCACTAAATCACGCAAGCGTACGTGGTCACAAGTAATATATGAATAAGTCAAGTTCGTTCCCACAGAGATCTGGTTTTTAATTCAGTTTGTACCTATGCAACAATGTATGGTTATTATGCACTGCTAAGACAATTAATAATATTGGGTTTTAATTATCTAAATTAAACTAAGAAAAAGCAAATTAACAAACTAAGAATTAACTAACTAACAAGAATTGAAATCGAATTACTTCTGCAAGATAAACCATGGAATCCTAACTTCATTAAATACTTTGCTTAGATCTGACGCCTTTAATCACTATATGCAATGGTTATGATATCTGATCGGATAACACGAAACAAGTACACGCTACCTGTCAGTATACGAATACCAAACTAAATATACATCCAAAAAAGAGATAGAAGATGAATAGACACCAATTATGCTTAGACCCTATATGTCTATAGAATTTGAAAACATAACGGTTGAAGAGCAAGTTATCCATAATGATCACATAGGGCAATATAAGTATTCTCATCTCATACTACGAATCATGTTGATAAACAATCATGAATCTATGCTAGCATGGCAAGTTCTAAATCTCAAGATCCACTTTCACTTCACAAGAGATTAACAAATTAGATGTTCATGACGCATCTATCAATTAAGCATAACCATACGAGGATATCAGATATACATCACACACAGATCTTTAAAGCAATCAAGATACTAAAGCTCCATAAATAAATCCATTAGAATCCCATGACAACGATTAGTTCATAATCGAACCGCTCGTCATCATGGGATCTGATGAAACCATGATAAAAATAAAGTATGAAAATATACAAATAAACCTAAGTAATTGATATGTAATAGTTCTACTCCTAATGATGATTATTTAATTTTACAAGGGTTGGATGTGTTTATATAGGCTCTAGACATCTTGCCCAACAAGAAAATACCAAATCAAAATTATAATAGAAGTACGTTTCCTAAACTGATGCTGATTTAAAGGGAAATTCGCAGCTGTCTTTTCTTCAGATTTTCTGGAACGTTCCAGCTGCAATTGGGCCTCTGGACCACTTTAGAATGGTAGAGAATCTCGTTATCTTCGCGTGGATTGCTTACGGGCCTCAAACGGAGTTGTAGAACTCAAGATATGGCCAAAACAAAAATCCGAAATCTGGCAGAATTTTTACGCGCGCTGGCTGCGCTGGTGGAGCGCTGGCTGCGCTGTAGCTACTGTTCATAGCGCTGGCTGCGCTCCTTTGTGCGCTGGCTGCGCTCCTTTGGCTGCCGGGAGCTGATTTTGGCTGATTTTGCTCTATTTTCTTCGTTTTAACTCCGATTTTCATTCCGTTTCTTCCGGCTCTCTCATAATTTGATGTACTATTATTCTTTTAGCTCAAAACCCACCATTTAAGCATGGAAAACATCATCCCACATCCGACTCTTATTCCTGCACAAATTCATTAAAAACACATCAAAAACACCACATACTTGAGTTCAAGTCATCAATTCAAGCCGATACGAAGCATTCCAAGTGGATATAAAATCCACTTATCACACCCCCAAACTTAAACCGATGCTTGTCCTCAAGCATAACAATTATAACTAACTAACTAACTAGTACCACTTCCGTAGGTGATCACGATTGCATTTGGCATATGCAACAAGCCCTTTAAACCCCTAGGCAGCCCTAGTGGACGAGTAAGGTCTCGTGAGGGCCTATAGCGAATGTACCCACAAAATCCAATGCAATGCAATGCATGAATGCAACTAATATGAAAATGCAAATAATCTAGTACTAATATCCTACCATACCTTCAAATCCTCTTATGCCATATAAACTTAAGAATCAAAGTAAATACGCAATGTCTTGGTGTCGAAAGTGCAAGTATTCACATAGTCTACTCAATGAACATGCATAAGTTCTCAAAAGTCCATGTCAAGTGTAAGAATAAGTTAGTAATCATGCTAAGCCTACAAGAGTACATCTTTGAGACAAAACTCGGGATCTCATACGCAAAAACAAGCAAACACTCACAATCCACTCACAAAAGAATATTCACTCAAGAACAAGGGTAAGTGTATCACTCAATTCCAACAAAATCATAAGCATGCTTGACATTTGGTATCAATCTAACTCTTAACACAACATACATCAATGACGATAATCAAAAGGTCTTTATTTGGGTTGTAACGGGGCTAGGGACAAGGTATGTCAAATAAGCCAAAACAGGTGAAGTGTCAAAAGCTAGTAAGTACCTTAATAAATCATACACAACACCCTATTTTCCCCCCACATAATTTTTACTAAAACAACACTCGACTAGTCGACTGAAATAGGATCACAACAATACAAACATGCTCTCATAATATATTTTTCCTTTTTTTTCTTTTTCTTTTTTTTTTTTTTTTTTTTTCGAGAGCTAAATAAAACAATAATATAACAGTAACAATGATCCCACAATTTATTACATATGCCGACTATCAAGTAAACAAACCCAATTTTCAATATTTCCCCCAAAAGTAAGACCAACAATAAACCCCTCCTTGCACACCTTATTACTCCCTTAAACATTCTACTAGCCTTTGACAATGTGGGTTCAAATTAATGTAAGGCCAATACATGAAAAAGGTCTAGGCAAGTAATGTGGTATGTCACCGAAAAATAGGATTAAGCTCAACGGGTTAACTAATTGATCATGTAAACATGGTGTGGTAATATGGGAAAATATACGGTTATTCCTAAATGCCTTTATCACTTTAAACGCCAAATAATGTCATGCGTTTCAAGAAAGACCTCAAACAACTGCTAGCAATGCAAACAATCCATGGACACTCAAGCAAACGAATAAATTGCAAATATGCAATATGGCTCAAAAGCTCACTTGGTGGAAAAAACATACTCAATCCCAAGCAAAAATCTCTCTAACGCACCTACTTGTATTCAAAGCATGAAAACTAAATCAACTTGCACATATTCATGTCCTTCTAAACACTTACAACATTCAATAAGTCTACTAGCTTCAACTTACTAGTGTATGTGTGTGCACAAGAACAAAGCATATCACTTCTCAAACAAAAGCGTCAACAACACAAAATTCTTATCAAGCATGGGTGCAAATGCAACCATTATGAACTCACATAAAATACGAACATAAAAACAGAATGTCCTATATGAAACAAACGTAGATAACACAAACATAAATGCATAATTTACTACTACTAATATGCAAAGCATGAAATCCTACATGAACAAAAAATACAACAACAACTACTAATCCCTCAAACCACCCCCAAACTTAAAATATTCAATGTCCGCATTGAATTGAAAGTAAATACAAGGGATAGTAGAAAACATACCTAAATAAAAATGCCGAAAAGCGTGGGTTGCCTCCCACGAAGCGTGGGCGCCAAAAACTTGTTTGCACTAAATCACGCAAGCGTACGTGGTCACAAGTAATATATGAATAAGTCAAGTTCGTTCCCACAGAGATCTGGTTATGGTTTTAATTCAGTAAACGCATCCATGCAATAGTGTATGGTTATTATGCACTGCTAAGACAAATAAAAAATATGGGTTTTAACTATCTAAATTAACTAAAAAGCAAATTAACAAAACTAAGAATTAACTAACTAACAAGAATTAAAATCTAATTACGTCTGCAAGAAAAACCATGGAATCCTAACTTCATTAAATACTTTGCTTAGATCTGACGCCTTTAATCACTATATGCAATGGTTATGATATCTGATCGGATAACACGAAACAAGTACACGTTACTTCTCAGTATACGTATACCAAACTAAACATACATCCACAAAAGAGATAGAAGATGAATAGACACCAATTATGCTTAGACCCTATATGTCTATAGAATTTGAAAACATAACGGTTGAAGAGCAAGTTATCCATAATGATCACATAGGGCAATATAAGTATTCTCATCTCATACTACGAATCATGTTGATAAACAATCATGAACCTATGCTAGCATGGCAAGTTCTAAATCTCAAGATCCACTTTCACTTCACAAGAGATTAACAAATTAGATGTTAGCTAGGCATCTAACAATTAAGCATAACCATACGAGGATATCAGATATACATCACACACAGATCTGTAAAGCATCAAGATACTAAAGCTCCATAAATAAATCCGTTAGAATCCCATGACAACGATTAGTTCATAATTGAACCTCTCGTCATCATGGGATCTGATGAAACCATGATAAAAAAACAAAGTATGAAAAGATACAAATAAATCTAAGTAATTGATATGTAATGGTTCTACTCCTAATGATGATGATCTTATTTTACAAGGGTTAGATGTGTTTATATAGGCTCTAGACATCTTGCCCAACAAGAAAATACCAAATCAGAATTATAATAGAAGTACGTTTCCTAAACTGATTCTGATTTAAAGGGAAATTCGCAGCTGTCTTTTCTTCAGTTTTTCTGGAACGTTCCAGTTGCAATTGGGCCTCTGGACCACTTTAGAATGATAGAAAATCTCGTTATCTTCGCGTGGACTGCTTACGGGCCTCAAACGGACTTCTAGAACTCAAGATATGGCCAAAACAAAATCAGAAATTCTGGCTGCTTTTTCACCCGCGCACCACCAGCGCAGGAGCGCCGTTTGGGCGCCTGAGGCGCCGTGCCAATCTGCTCAAAATTATAGAAAATTTCCCAGGCTTCGCGTGGGCAGTAAGATCGCTGAAAACGGACTTCTAGAACTCCAGATATGACCAAAACAGTGTAGACTGCGCAACATACCCTAAAATCTGAATTTTCCACAATTTGCTCAATTCTCATCCGTTTTCTCTTCCGATTCTTTCGCCACTTCCCGTTCTTCAATTCTTACCTTATAAATCCTCATGATAGCCTAGGGAAATATGCCATCCTTCATTTCATTGCTCAAATCATCTCCAAAATTGACAGAAACACCAACCCTAAACGATATTTCGCAACCCTGCACAACTAAACACAAACACATCAAAACTACAACAAACTTGAGTACAAGACAATCAATTTAAGCCGATTTAGAATGCTCCAAGTGGAGATAAAATCCACTTATCACACCCCCAAACTTAAACCGATGCTTGTCCTCAAGCATAAACAACTAACTCTACCTAACTAGTACCACTTCCGTAGGTGATCACGGTTGCATTTGGCATATGCAACAAGCCCTTTAAACCCCTAGGCAGCCCTAGTGGACGAGTAAGGTCTCGTGAGGGCCTATAGTGAATGTACCCACAAAATCCAATGCAATGCAATGCATGAATGCAACTGTTATGAAAATGCAAATGACTACTACTAATATCCTACCATACCTTCAAATCCTCTCATGCCATATCAACTTAAGAATCAAAGTAAATACGCAATGTCTTGGTGTCGAAAGTGCAAGTATTCACATAGTCTACTCAATGAACATGCATAAGTTCTCACAAGCCCATGTCAAGTGTAAGAATAAGTTAGTAAACATGCTAAGCCTACAAGAGTACATCTTTGAGACAAAACTCGGGATCTCATACGCAAAAACAAGCAAACACTCACAATCCACTCACAAAAGAATATTCACTCAAGAACAAGGGTAAGTGTATCACTCAATTCCAACAAAATCATAAACATGCTTGACAATTGGTATCAATCTAACTCTTAACACAACATACATCAATGACGATAATCAAAAGGTCTTTATTTGGGTTTTAACGGGGCTAGGGACAAGGTATGTCAAATAAGCCAAAACAGGTGAAGTGTCAAAAGCTAGTAAGTACCATAATAAATCATACAAAACACCCTATTTCCCCCCCCCCACATAATTTTTCTATTTTTCTTCCAACAAAAACAATCGACTAGTCGACTAAAGTAGGATCACAACAAACACAAACATGCTCTCATAATATATAATTTTTTTCTTTTTTTTTTCTTTTTTTTTCGAGAGCTAAATATATCACAAACAATAATATACACAATAACAATGATCCCATGAATTTATTACATATGTCGACTATCAAGTAAACAATCAAACCCAATCTCAATATTTTCCCCAAAAGTATGACCAACAATAACCCCTCCTTGCACACCTTATTACTCCCTTAAGCACTTTACTAGCCTTTGACAATGTGGGTTCAAATTAATGTAAGGCCAATACAAGAAAAAGGTCTAGGCAAGTAATGTGGTATGTCACCGAAAAAAAAATAGGAATAAGCTCAACGGGTTAACTAATTGATCATGTAAATATGGTGTGGTAATATGGGAAAATATGCGGTTATTCCTAAATGCCTTTATCATTTTAATCGTCAAATACTGTCATGCGTTTCAAGAAAGACCTCAAACAACTGCTAGCAATGCAAACAATCCGTGGACACTCAAGCAAACGAATAAATTGCAACAGATATGCAATATGGCTCAAAAACTCACTTGGTGGAAAAACATACTCAATCCCAAGCAAAAATCTCTCTAATGCACCTACTTGTATTCAAAGCATGCAAACTAAATCATCTTGTACATATTCATGTCCTTCTAATCACTCACAACATTCAATAAGTCTACTAGCTTCAACTTACTAGTGTATGTGTGTGCACAAGAACAAAGCATACCACTTCTCAAACAAAAGCGTCAACAACACAAAATTCCTATCAAGCATGGGTGCAAATGCATCTATTATGAACTCACATGATATACTAACATAAAAACAGAATGTCCTATATGAAACAAACGTAGCTAACACGAACATAAATGCATAATTTACTACTACTAATATGCAAAGCATGAAATCCTACATGAACACAATGACTAACAATCACATATATATACACTACTTATCCCTCAAACCACCCCCAAACTTAAAATATTCAATGTCCTTATTGAATGGAAGTAAATACGAGGGAAAGTAGAAAACATACCTTGGGTTGCCTCCCAAGAAGCGCTTCTTTAACGTCAATAGCTTGACGTTACTTCCAAGCCTCCATTAAGGATGATAATAATTTGCCTGGTCCTCTCTTCGTGAGACTTCATCATCATCACGGCGGCACACTTTCTGCCCCTTCTCCTCGCTTGGCCTATTCGTATAACAGCTATATCCTATTCCAATGCCTTCATCTGTTGACCCAAAATCTGTCAATTTGTAGAACAACATACACTCGCGGGCTTCTCTTGAACATAATGGAGGAGGGTAAATGTAAGTTGCTGAAGCCTTTGGTTCCTCAAAGAGAACTTCCTCCATTGGCTCTAATGCGCTACCTCCATCTTTAAACTCTGAGACAAGTAGAAGACCTGCATCTTTCCCATGGTCATCAGCCTCTTGGTACGCACATACCAATTCTTGAAATTTGCACAGCTCATCAGTGTCTGTCCCAAATAATGCCCTCTCCAAATCATCCACCATCTTAACATGATCAAATTCCTCACATGGCTTGCGAATGCTCACCTCATCTTGGAATTTGTCTTCCTCAAGAAAAGACTCAATTGCACTATCCTCAAGATTTGACCATGAAACAACCTCATCAATCAGCACCTTAGAATCCCAGAGATCAGCCAAGCCGAGCGACTTACACTCTTCCTCCTCATCACTATCCACCACAGGTTTTGACAAAACAGCATGTTCTTTTTCTATAGGATCCTGATCATGAATTCCTTCTTCATCCTCAATTGCTGAATTCTGATCGTTCGTGACTTTTCCAGATCTGAGTGTTATGGCCTTAACCTGCTCCATGCCATCTTCTTTTCCTGGATTCACCTCTATGTCACTAGGAAGAACTCCCTGCGGTCCGTTGAGAAAGGCACTTGCAATTTGCCCAAACTGATTCTCCAATGTCTTGAGAGATTCCGACTGACTTTCAATCATCAACCTCAATTCATCCAATTCAGATTTTTCATTCGAAGATTGACCATCATCCCCATGAAATTGTTGCTGCTGAAAATCTTGATTGTTGCTCCAGCCGAAATTGGAATGATAGGTTGCTAGAGCTGGTTGCGAAGGTTGCCGGAAGTTGCTCACAAACTGTGCCGCTTCAGAAGATATGGCGCATTGACTTGTCTCATGTGCACCCTCACAAAGCTCACAAACACTAGCAACTTGAGGCACCCCATGTTTTGACATAGAATCCAATTTCTTATTAAGTGCCTCTAGCTGAGCTACTAGAGCTGTGACTGTATTAACTTCCAGAATTCCTGCTATCTTGCCTTGTGATAATATCTGAGTTGGATTCTGGTATTCATTCGCAGCCATCATCTCAATCAACTCATAAGCTTCCTCGTAGCTCTTAGCCCATAGAGCTCCACCTGATGCTGCATCTAGCATGGGTCTTGACTGTGCACCCAAGCCATTATAAAAAAAGTTAATCACCATCCAATCAGGCATCCCATGATGTGGACACTTCCTTAGCATCTCCTTATATCGCTCCCAAGCCTCGCACAAAGATTCTTCAAACTGCTGTGAAAACTGAGTAATAGCGTTCCTGATTGCTGCGGTCTTTGCCATGGGGAAAAATTTAGTAAGAAACTTCTGAGCAAGAACCTCCCATGTCAAAATAGAACCTGCTGGTAGAGAGTGCAACCAACCCTTAGCTTTATCCCTCAAAGAGAATGGGAAAAGTCTCAATTTGATAGCATCTTCCGACACCCCGTTGATCTTGAAAGTGTCGCAGATCTCAATAAAGTCCCGGATGTGCATGTCAGGATCCTCCGTAGGAGCACCCCCAAACTGAAACGAATTCTGCACCATCTGGATTATGCTAGGCTTGATTTCGAAAGTATTAGCTGCAATGGCTGGCTTGACAATGCTAAATTGGATGTCAGTGATCTTTGGTTGAGAATAATACATCAATGTTTTCGCTGTTGCTGCTGGTTCTCCCATTGCTACCTACAACACATAAAACTAAACAACTATATATAAGAAACAATCCGAGTCAGTGAACTCTAACGACCACTATTGACAAGCACATAAACCAAAAATAAAACACCGATGATCCCCGGCAGCGGCGCCAAAAACTTGTTTGCACTAAATCACGCAAGCGTACGTGGTCACAAGTAATATATAAGGTTAAGTCCAAATTCGTTCCCACAGGGATCAAGTTATGGTTCTATTCAGTAAATATGCCTATGCAACAATGTATGGTTATTATGCACTGCTAAGACAATAACAATGTTGGGTTTATTAAACTAAATTAACTAAGACACAAATTAACAAAACTAAGAATTAACTAACTAACAAGAATTAAAATCTAATTACGTCTGCAAGAAAAACCATGGAATCCTAACTTCATTAAATACTTTGCTTAGATCTGACGCCTTTAATCACTATATGCAATGGTTATGATATCTGATCGGATAACACGAAACAAGTACACGTTACTTCTCAGTATACGTATACCAAACTAAACATACATCCACAAAAGAGATAGAAGATGAATAGACACCAATTATGCTTAGACCCTATATGTCTATAGAATTTGAAAACATAACGGTTGAAGAGCAAGTTATCCATAATGATCACATAGGGCAATATAAGTATTCTCATCTCATACTACGAATCATGTTGATAAACAATCATGAACCTATGCTAGCATGGCAAGTTCTAAATCTCAAGATCCACTTTCACTTCACAAGAGATTAACAAATTAGATGTTAGCTAGGCATCTAACAATTAAGCATAACCATACGAGGATATCAGATATACATCACACACAGATCTGTAAAGCATCAAGATACTAAAGCTCCATAAATAAATCCGTTAGAATCCCATGACAACGATTAGTTCATAATTGAACCTCTCGTCATCATGGGATCTGATGAAACCATGATAAAAAACAAAGTATGAAAAGATACAAATAAATCTAAGTAATTGATATGTAATGGTTCTACTCCTAATGATGATGATCTTATTTTACAAGGGTTAGATGTGTTTATATAGGCTCTAGACATCTTGCCCAACAAGAAAATACCAAATCAGAATTATAATAGAAGTACGTTTCCTAAACTGATTCTGATTTAAAGGGAAATTCGCAGCTGTCTTTTCTTCAGTTTTTCTGGAACGTTCCAGTTGCAATTTGGCCTCTGGACCACTTTAGAATGATAGAAAATCTCGTTATCTTCGCGTGGACTGCTTACGGGCCTCAAACGGACTTCTAGAACTCAAGATATGGCCAAAACAAAATCAGAAATTCTGGCTGCTTTTTCACCCGCGCACCACCAGCGCAGGAGCGCCGTTTGGGCGCCTGAGGCGCCGTGCCAATCTGCTCAAAATTATAGAAAATTTCCCATGCTTCGCGTGGGCAGTAAGATCGCTGAAAACGGACTTCTAGAACTCCAGATATGACCAAAACAGTGTAGACTGCGCAACATACCCTAAAATCTGAATTTTCCACAATTTGCTCAATTCTCATCCGTTTTCTCTTCCGATTCTTTCGCCACTTCCCGTTCTTCAATTCTTACCTTATAAATCCTCATGATAGCCTAGGGAAATATGCCATCCTTCATTTCATTGCTCAAATCATCTCCAAAATTGACAGAAACACCAACCCTAAACGATATTTCGCAACCCTGCACAACTAAACACAAACACATCAAAACTACAACAAACTTGAGTACAAGACAATCAATTTAAGCCGATTTAGAATGCTCCAAGTGGAGATAAAATCCACTTATCAGGGACCCACACGGTGCAGGTGGGACCCACACGGTGCAGGTGGGACCCACACCTATGTGCAGTAGAATATTAATAAAATAATACGGACTGATAAAATTTATAATCGAACGATTGATGTGTTAATCGGGGTTTAATTATTTGGATTATTATTTAAAACAGTTGGTATTAATAATTTACTAAAAATGGAATAATTTATTAATTGAGTTATTTAGTAGTAATGATGGATTTAATGTGAATAAAAATGGATAATTGAATAATTTTGTTGTGAGATTAATATTAATTAAATTAGGGAATTTTAGAGAATTTATAAGAGCTAATTTAAGTGTAATTTGAATAGTTAATTATTAGCAATTAAATAGAAATATTTTGTGATTATTTGGGCATAATTTGGTAATATAATGATTTTTTTTTACAAATGAAGGAATAATTATGAATAAATAGAATTAAATACGGTATTATTTTAGAAAGCTGATATTTAATATTTGAGGATTTATTTATTTAATTCGAGGATTAATTATTGTCTTGAGGATTTATTTATTTAATTCGAGGATTATTTGTGACTTGAGGATTTATTTATTTAATTCGAGGATTATTTGTTGTTTGAGGATTTATTTATTTAATTCGAGGATTAATTGTTGTCTTGAGGATTTATTTATTTAATTTGAGGATTAATTATTGTCTCGAGGATTTATTTAAATTAAGGATTAATTGTTGTCTCGAAGATTAATTGGTTAATTATGTTTCTTTATAGTGGTTTAGATTAGATTGTATTCATGCAATCAACATACATATAAATTATTATACGAGGTGTTGAATTTATTATACGAGGTGTTGAAATTATTATACGAGGTGTTGAAATTATTATATGAGGTGTTGAAATTATTATATGAGGTGTTGAAATTATTATATGAGGTGTTGAAATTTATTTCATGAGTTGACCAAATTGTTGGGAGGTTTATTGAAATACTTCATTCGTATTCGTAGAAGAGATGATAAAGATATATTTAATGATATTTTCATACTACAGAATACTTATATTTAAGAGTGGGGTTATATATAATTATATGTATAAGGTAAGTTGTGATTTATTGCTTCAAAAAGCAAAAGTGACCGGAGTAACGCACCGGCCCAAACGGTTACATATAAAGGGTGAAGGGCCGAGAAAGACGGCTCATCCTTCTGAGGAGTTTTATTTGGGTGGTTCGAGACGTCGACCATCCTTTCTATCGATAGAATTGAGGCGTGACAATGGATTGATCATCCATTACTTGAGGAGGCGTTTGAGGAGAAATCCAATTATCAATACCCTAACTGTTAACCGATGCCTTTGTGGTTCTGTTAATGGGATAGGGTGTTGATCTGAGGAGTTGTTAAATTTTATTCATTCAAATCAATTGAGCAGTTCTGGGGAGTTATTGAATTATATGAGTGGTATTTTGAGAAGTTATTGAGATATATTTATTTTTTTCATATAAGCAGTATTTTGAGAAGTTATTGAGATATATTTATTCTTTCATATGAGTAGTATTTTGAGGATTTATTGAGATATATTTATTCTTTCATATGAGAAGTATTTTGAGAAGTTATTGAGATATATTTATTCTTTCGTATGAGTAGTATTTCGAGATTTATAAAAATTTCCGAGTTGATCTCTTTTCAAAAGTATATATATTATAGAGTGGTAAAAACCATATTTTGGTCGAGTTTTTGTTGTATTATATGATATCTATATATACTTGCTGGGCATTATTTGGCTCATACTTGCTATTTAAATATTATAAAACAGTGGCAATCGGAGTTGGCTCTAGTACGGCGAACCGTGATTAAGGAAAGGGGAAGATAATTGATTCAGCATGTTAACTTTAAAGCATCTGAGGAGAGTGTAGGTTGGAAAGGTGTTGGTATAATGTTTTATTATCTAGTACTTAGGAGTTGTAATAGTATTTCAGAGATTCTGGGAAGTGAACTTGAGATGTAATATCTTTTGGAATTATTGAGTGCTTGTTCTAAGACTATAACCCGTGGAGTAAAATATGGAGTTGTTATGAATATTGTTGTAGATTATATTATTAGCAGGTGATTGAATATTCCGCAAGAGGTGTAATGACCTGGATTCTTATAAGGGATTTGGGGGCGTTACAGAAAGCATGCACCATTCACTCAGCCTTCCAAACAGCATGAGATTGAAGCAGAGTATCTTGCTAAGTTTTCTGCAAATTGGTATAAGGAAGATTGTATTTTTCCTAGAGGGAGAGCAGCAGATTTTGTGAAGCAAACTGCTACTGAAATTTCAAATCCAGATATTCTATCTTGTTTGAAGGCCACAGTGGTGCAAGTCAAAACACTGGATGGCAGACTTGATGATTGTCAGAAGTCAATTACTGGTCTCAAAGATGATATTAAGGATAAGGATATGACTCTGGAGTTTGACACCAAACTCAAAATTACCAAATTCTCCAAGGCTCAAGACTCTATGTCTGACAGACTGACCAAAATTGAAGAAAAACAAAATAGTTTGTCTGACAAGGTTGATGCTATTGCTTCTTCTTTGGAGCTGATTACATCCATTCTCATGCCTGATGATGTCAAAAAGGGGGAGAGAAATGCTAAGACTAAATGCAGGCAATCTCAAACTCTGACTTAGAAGGATGATGCAGGAGATGGAGGAGCAAAAGGTCAAAGAAATCTAAGGTCAAGGGCAACTGAGAAGAGTTTATTTGACAAAACTTCTTAGTCAAAGTCTAGTGGGGTAAATACTGATACTCAGGGTACATCTAAAACCCAGAGTTTGCTATTCACTGATAATCCATAGACTGATGAAGAGTTAGCTGCCAAAGTATTTTTAGAGGAGAATGAAGAAGGAGTTACTCTTGCAGACATTCAAGCTGAAGAGAAGAGTTTACAAGCTGAACATCAGAAAGCTTTGAAGTCTGGTAAGGGTAAAATAAATGTGAAAGCTTCTAGGCCTGTTCTTAAAGGCATTAAAATCAAAGAAAATGTTGCAGCTGATCAAAGAATGCAAGTATTCAAAAAGCCAACAGAAGTAGAAGCTAAGCAAAAGCTTAAAGGCATTGCTGAAGAGGAAAGCATGTCCAAGAAATCAAACACAACTTCTGTTGCTAAAAGAGTTGTGCAGAACTCTCTATCTTCTTCTGTATTACAATCAGTTTTTGGGAAGACTTCAGTGTTTGAACCAACCCCAGAGACTGGAGGTCCTATGGATTTTTCAGATGGAAAAGGTTTAACTGGAAAGATTGGAAGCAATAAAGCTGGACTAGGCTCTCATAGAGATCAAAGACAACAAGCTGGTCCTAGAGATCCTTCCTCACTGGCTATTCCAGGTCATGGTGTAACTCAAGAAAGCTTAGACAGACTGGAATCAGTACAGTTGGTCCATCAGAAGAGCCTGGAAAAAGATTTTCTTTTATATTTTATGACTGATGGGACAGTATACAAGATTGGTGAATTTGATCTTGATCTGAAATACTGGGAAGAACTTGAACATGTTCTGTATCTGTTCAAGGTAAGGAATCGAAGAACTGAGTCAGTTGCCAATGTGCTTAGAAAGAAGATGCTTCACAACTTGGCAACTAGAGGCATGAAATACAACAGCAGATATGTCCCTAAGTACAGAGATTGGAATGGAAATCTTATTGAGATGAAAAAGGGTACTACAAAGCTGAAGACTGATCTGGGGATTACAGTTCTTGATTTCAACTCACAATCAGAGGAAGTGAAATTTATAAGACTGGGTAATCAGATGAGGAGAAACAAAATTTATGATCTGAGAGCTGCTATTTATCAGACTGATGAGAATGATCCTGAATTAAGGGAAATCAAAGAGATAATGCAGAGAGAGCTTGAGAATGCTGAGAGAAGATTGCTGATAGACTATCTCAGAGCTACACCAGATCTTGAGGCAGTTTTATGAATGATGCTCTGTAAGGATTTCTTGTTTTTCTGTTGATTTTGTTTAAGTAAGTAGTTTAAACTCTGATCATTTATTAAACACTGCATTTGTCTATTTTGTTTTGACATCATCAATTATCATTAACTTGTGCATTTTTGCGAATGAACAAGTTGGGAGAGATTGTTAGATATAATTGATGTAAATATTAATCAGTGTTTAAGTGATACAGTTATACATCAGAGTTTAAGCTGGAAGCAGTCAGAGTTTGAGTAAACGCTGACGGATGGAAGCGCAAACACTGATTGATGGAAGCAACAGAGTTTGTTAAACTCTGTTCAGCAGAAGCATCTACAAGTCAACAATGATTGAAGATAAACATGGAAGCAATATCTTTGAAGATCAGATAGTTATCAAAGAGATTGAGTTGACTTAAAAGATGTGTAGCAATCGTAATTGATATCAATTGTATAGCTTAATTATAGGAGTATCAATTACTGATTGTATAGAATCTGTATGTTTTATAAATACAGTTAGGTTAACCCTAGAAGGGTATCAAACATTGAAATATTCATTCATTGTAACCTAAGCAGCTCTCTGTGATATTTTACATCACTGAGAGAGGAATTATTAATTCCAAACAGTTTTTAAGTACTAAAACGTGTGTTCTTGTTATTCTCTTATACAGTACTTGATTATATCTTGTGTATTCGACCTAACAACCCCATAGAGCACATCATAAGTGATTTTGTTCAAATCTCTTTCCCTTAGAGAAGTGACTCTTTGCTCTAGATGATTTGGTGAAGATAGCAGAAACTTCATGTTTAACTCCTTGGTGCTGTAAACCTTGCCATTCATCTGCAACTCAGTAACTTGCTTGTGAAATCTCTCAAACATCTCAGTAATGCTTTCCTTGGGCTGTGCCATGAAAGCCTCGTACTGTGTGACCAGTATCTGTTTCTTGTTTTCCTTGACCTCATCAGTTCCTTCACATAACACCTCAATGTGATCCCACATCTCTTTGGCAGATGTGCATGATGCAATGTTTGCAAACATTGACATATCCATGGAATCAATAATTAGCAACATGAGGTGACTGTCAAGAGCAGCCTTCTCCTTTTCTGATTCTGTCCATTTGGATGGTTCCTTGGCCTCATAAGATCTTGGAACAGTTGTGGTTCCAACAGTCTTTTCAGGTATTTCTTGTTGTGGGACAAAGGGACCATTCTTGAGAATCTCAGGATACAAAGGATGAGAGGCTTTGATGAACAACATCATCTTTATATTCCAGAGGTTGTAATTTTCCTTGTCAAACTTAGGGACTTTCACCGTTCCTGTAGTCTTTGGTGTATTCGAACTCATGATTGTTTTTCTGTTTTTGAATAAACAGCCCTCTCTGATACCACTTGTTGAGTATTGAATACAGTAAAAGAATACAGAGGGGGGGTGAATGGATTCTTGAACTTTTCTTTGGCTCGAGTCTATGTAGCAGATAAGTGTTTGTGTGTGCAAAGGTGTAGGTGCGGATAAAGAACAACACAAGACACAATATCACTTTAATCTAATGTATTATTAGATAAAGGTTGCTACAATCTGTAGGGATGGCAAAAAAAACCGATCCGATGGATACCCGATCCAATTCGACCCGATTGGATCTTACCGAACCCGATTTTTTGGATTTGGATTTGATTTTTAAACCCGAAAGAGTTTGGATTTGGATTTGGATATTAGCTATATCCAACCCGATCCAAACCCGAAACCCGAAAACCCGATCCAAACCCGAAACCCGAAAAAAACCCGATATATATACATATATAAATTATATTATATATATTATAATTTATTCCTTAAAAATAAATACCCGTTACTTAGTTACACTAGGTAATTTTGTTCAGGCAATTTTGATACACATGCTGTGCTACTATGAAATTTCTTAGTTGAGGCAATTTTGATATACATGCTGTGCTACTGCTAGTCTTCTAGTCTACACTCTGTCTCTGAATATTTATGTGGATATTTATTTGCAATTGTATTTTAATTTTTATGTCTTTAGATATTAATAGTGGTGTAACTTGGACTTATTTATTTTCATGTCTCTGAAATCTAAATATTTATTTGCTATTGTAATTTTATTTTTTGTGAAATTTAGCTTAAAAAAATATTATTACTTTTTTACAAAGAATTAAAAATTTCGGGTTTGGATAAAACCCGATCCAAACCCGGTGGATCGGGTTTGGATTTTGAATTTCCAAATCCATTTGGATTTGGATCGGGTTTGGATTTGGATTAAGGATTCGGGTTTGGATTTGGATATCACAGATATCCAACCCGATCCAACCCGTTGCCATCCCTAACAATCTGTGAATACAAATGATAGTATTCTCAGCTTCGTTTTTCTCAGAGAGATATAGCTTACAGTGTATGAAAAACTTGACTCCCAAAGTTGTTAGTTAATGACTAAGGAAGTGAGGCTGTATCCTTATAGAACATGGATACAACCTACTTACTACAAATAAGGTAGCTAAACAAATTACTGAAAGGCAGAGTGTATTAACTTGTAACACTATAACTAATGTAACTCAATTAAACGAAAAGATACTTAACCAGAAGACAATCAAGAACAAGAAGTCACAAGGAATCAACACTAAATGAAGACAAGGTAATTGATACAATTGAACATGTTAACTATGATCAAGCCAAGAAGAAATCATTGAGAGAAGTTCAAGTCAAAGTTGTTCAGGCCTCAGTGATTTGAGAATTCGAGATTCAAGATCATAACTATCAGTATCAACAAGACTAATTGATTTCAAGTGAACAAGAAGGAAAGCAAATATTGGAAAGCCAAGTTACTAAGTGAATATGGTAATTTATTCAAGAAGCAGAAACACTATCAAGACTAGTCACTTATGAACCAGACCAGTGCATCAAGTGTCAGGACATTGATAGCAAGTTTATGTCAGTAATAAAGATCCATGTTCAAGAGCTTGTAGAAGAACAAAGAAGATATGAAGATATCACAAGCTCAAGATGTGCATTGAAGTTTCAAGTTGAAGACCAGAATATTTTCTAAGTAAGAAATGTTCTAGATGGCTAAGTCGAAATTCCCAAGTAGAAGTTCTACTTAGAATTTCGAGATGGCTAAGTAGAAATTCTCAAGTAGAAGTTCTACTTAGAGTGCAGCTTCAACATGACACATGGCATCTTCTGATTGGCAGATTTCCAAGCTTTCAAGATAAGACAAGATTTATGTGGACATCATTGGGCCACGTACATCTTAGTCTTTGAAGACTACAGGTCATAGATTACATGTAGTATAAATAGAAGCACTTGTGTAATGTTTTAGTTAGTGAGCAATATTGAGAAAAACACAAGAGAAAGAGAGAGAGTATATTCACAGAGCTTAGAATCATTCACATCTCTCTGAACTTCTGTTATACTTTGTAATGGATGTTGTAGCAACCTTTTCAAGTTATATATAAAGAAATATATTCCTTGAATCTGTGTGTTCATTTATTGCATCGTATTTATTGCTTCTCATAATCGAAAAGTTGTATTCACCCCCCCTCTACAACACATTTGGACCTAACAATTGGTATCAGAGCGGATGTTTAACATACAAAACATAGATCCTTGTGTTTGGTAGAAGAATCGTGAGTTTTCATTTTCTAGATCTACTTTTCATTTTTTCGAAAAGTGAGCTTTAATTCATTTCCAGTGAAAACTCATCCGGGAAAAATTATTTAAATACTCCAGGTGTGATTATTTGGCTTGGGTGTATTTTAATTAATTTTTGTGAATTAATCTGGGTTCATTGATATTTGGTGTTCTTGAGTGTTCATCATCTGTTCTTGTCAAAGAAGATAACCCAGCAACTTTTCAATTTCCTTTTCAAAGAAATTATAGTCAAAAAGGTGTTTTTGGTACTTTTGATTTGATTATTATTTCTTAGCCGAAAGCAAAAGAAAGTGTACTCAGTGCTTAGCAGGTGGGTTAGTCACTTTCGGCGTGTAAAGCAATCAAAAGTCAAAAAGGTGTTTTAGTGGTGATATTGTTTATTCAATATTAAAGTAATCTGCAGAAGAAAATTATTCTAAGGACAAAAGTTCTACATAGAATTTCTACTTGAGATTTTCTACATAGAATTTCGACTTGGACAATTTCTACTTGGTGAATTTCGACTTGGACAATTTCTACTTAAGAGAAATTTCGACTTGAGCAAAAATTTCTACTTAGAGAAATTTCGACTTGGCAGAAGTTCTACATAGATATTCTACATAGCCTAGTCTTGGGTACTTAGAAATTTTTAGTGACAAGATTTGAAATGGCTCCTAAAAATTCTTTCAAGATCCCAATGTTCAACCGAGATCACTATGAAGAATGGGTTTTCAGAATGAGACTCTACTTAGAGAGTATTAACCCTGAGTATCTGGAAGTCCTTGAAAAGGGTAAATTCGTTCCAATGAAAGCTATTCCTGAGCGTACGGAAGGAGAGGAGGTTATACCTGCTCGGTCTGAGCCCAAAAAGGCAGCGGACTTTACGGATGCTGACAAGGAGCAAATAGCTTATGATACTGCAGTAAGACAAACCTTGATGGAATCTCTTGATCATGAAATGTTCAACATAGTCAAAGGTTTGAATACAGCAAAGAAGATTTGGGACAAGATAGAAGTTGTCATGGAAGGATCTGCAGAGGTTAGAAGTAACAAGACACTTATACTCAAGATGGAGTATGACACCTTTAGAATACGAAAAGGAGAGAGCATAACAGATGTCTATCTACGATTCAGTCAGTTGGTATTGGATTTGAATCTGAGAGGTGTAACTCTCCCCATGGTTGAAACCAATACGAGATATTTGAGGAACCAGCCAAAGAGCATTGAACATAGAGTCTACGCAATCAGAGAAACCAGAGATTTGCATACAACTTCTCTGGAAGAATATTATGGAATTCTGAAGACCTATGAGCTGGAAACTCTTCAAGATCAAGCATGGGACAATGATTCAAAGGGAAAAGAAACTGCATCAGGATTAGTTGCTGATGAGGAAGAGTCTAAGAAGGCAATGGTTGCAGCAAAGCCTAAATCATCACTTGCACCACATCAAGTTGATAATGATGATGAGTGTGCATCTAACAGTGATGATGACTACTTCACCCAAGAAGAGCTGGACAACATGGACGATAGTGTCGTGGCATACATGGCAAGGAAGTTCAGCAATATGAGATTCAGAAAGAGCAACCGACCACAAAGAAATTCTTCATCTTATTATCGGGCTGCTAAGGGTGGTGGTAGTTCATCAGGCTACAAAAGCAAAGGCAAGAGTTCCAGCTACAAATCTCCGTTGGATTTCAAAATGAAGTTCAATTGCTATAATTGTGGTGAACCTGGACATTTTGCCTCGGACTGCAAAAAGCCTAAACAGACTTATCCAAAAGAGACATTTGAAGCCCTCAAAAGCAAGTATGAATCGCTGGTGAAAGAAAAACATGGTAAAAGAGCTTTAGTAGTAACAGAAGGAAGAGCTTGGGATGATTCAGATGAGGAAGAGGTTACTCATGTAGCAAACTTTGCGCTCATGGCTGAGACATCAGAGGAACCAGAGGTACCAGTTCTAACCCTTAAAGTAGAAATGTCTATTGATGATTATAAGGAACAGAACGGGGCTCTTAGCGAAGAGATCTACATGTTGTGCAAAAGCCTAGACACTTCTCAAAAGGAACAGAAAACACTTGTCGCCAAAAGCAGAATGCTTGAGGCTAAAGTGGAAGAGTTAGAGGCTGCTTGCACTGTAGATACTTCTCTAAGAGATTTTATTAAATCTTTAGAACACAAGCTCGTCCTTAAGGCAGAAATAGAATCATGTTTAAGGAACAAACTAGCTGAGTTAGAAACTAAATGTGAAGCTTACAAACTAGCTGCTAGTAAAGTGTATGTAGATAATGATGTGTTTAAGAAGATAACTGGAGTAGGTGTAGGACTTGATTATTCTAATCTTTCTAAGAAAGATGGGAAGAGACCTATAGACACTAGTTCCAGTGACCTTAAAAATGATATTCCTAGCATCTTTAAACCTTCTGTCAAACCCATCTACAAACACCTTGTTCCTAGAATAGAAGAAGAAGAGACTGAATTGATAGCTAGATATGAGATAGAGATGGAAGATCTCCAGAAAGCACAACCTATAACTCCTATTAAACAAGTTAAAATCAATTTCCCTAGTGATGAATCTAGACTAGGAATAGGAGCTAAGGCTGTTAAACAACAAGGGAAGAAAGGCATAAAAGAGGTTAAGGCTGAACGAATAAAGAAAGCATGTTATCACTGTAAATCTACTGAACATCTTTCTTATGCATGCACTGCTACACATGCCATGCCTACCACACACACTATGAATAATCTGCATCAGAATCATGCACAGTGTGGTCAACCTAATTGTATGCCATGCACTTTTAATGTCATGCAAACTTTTGTGAATTTAATGAATGCATCTAGCCAGTCATGCTCAAATACTGCTGCTAGTTCAAACAACAAAAAGAAGTTTGGGAGAGCCAAGACTGTCAGTCCTCCTAAAGTTAGGAGTGACAAACCTTCTCCTAGGACTGATAAATATGTCAAGTCTGAGAAAGGAAAGGAGGAAGTCGAAAGCTCTAGTTATGTTAAGAAAAGTGCATCTCCCGTTGTTAAATCTGTTGATTCTAAATCTTATCGAAAAGCCGGGCCCAATCAAAGTTGGGTTCCGAAGAAAGTCTAACCAATCTGTCATTGCAGGGCATTAAGCAAAAGAGAAATAAAGTTATATGGGTGCTAGACAGTGGAGCATCGAGGCATATGACTGGAGACAAGTCCCTGCTTACAGAGTTGGTTATGAAAGCTGGCCCTTATGTTACCTTTGGAGATGACAGCAGAGGTGTGACAAAGGGATATGGCAAACTGAAAACTGGCAATGTCATCATTGAAGATATTTCCTATGTTGAGGGATTAAAGCATAATTTGTTGAGTATTAGTCAATTCTGTGACAAAGGTTACGAAATTGTATTCAACAAGAAAGGTGTATCAATCACTCACATCAAGGAAGGTTCACTGGCTTTGAGAGGAGTTCGAAAGGCAGATCTTTTTGTTGCAGACATGGATTCAGCAAATCAGAATCAAGTTACCTGTTTCTACAGCAAAGCTTCGGATGATGAAAGCTGGTTATGGCACAAAAAGTTATCTCACTTAAACTTCAAAACGATGAATGCTCTCGCGAGGCGAGAATTGGTGAGAGATCTACCTCAAATGGAGTTCGCTCCGAAAGGACTCTGTGAAGCCTGTGAAATGGGAAAGTCGAAGCGAGCCTCGCATAAAAGCAAAGAAATTTCAAGTATCACTGAGCCTCTGCAACTTCTTCATATGGATTTGTTTGGCCCAGTGAATGTCCTATCTTTATCTAGGAAAAGATATGCATTGGTAATCGTGGATGACTTCTCCAAGTATACATGGGTATTGTTCGCAATGACGAAAGACGAAGTACCTTTCCTAATCATTGATCACATCACTCAAATTGAGAATGTTTCAACACTTACTGTGAAGACGATTAGATCAGACAATGGCACTGAATTCAAAAACGCAGTGCTAAATGACTTCTGTGTATCTAAAGGAATACGTCGTCAGTACTCAGTCCCGAGAACTCCACAACAAAATGGAGTGGTTGAAAGGAAGAATAGAACATTGGTTGAAGCAGCAAGAACTTTGTTGTGTGATTCGAAACTTCCTCTGTATTTCTGGGCAGAAGCAGTGAGTACCGTGTGTTACACTCAAAATCGATCCTTGATTATAAAAGATAAAGAAAAGACACCATGTGAGCTAATGAACGGCAGAAGACCAACAATCAAATATTTTCATGTATTTGGAGCAAAATGCTATGTACTTATAGATGATGAAAATCTAGGTAAGTTTGCAGCAAAAGCTCGTGAAGGAATATTTGTTGGTTACTCCACAGATGTGGTAGCAGCTTATAGGGTGTTCTTAGTGAATGATCGAAAAGTGACTGAAAGCTACAACGTCAGATTCGACGATACCAAACTCTCATCTATTTCAAGAGATTCTAGTGAACCTGAGTCCCTAAAATTTCAGAATCTGGACTTAGAAGATCTTGAAGATGAACCTGAGTTGGTTGTCCCATTAAATGTTCCAAGTGTACGTGAAGAACCTGAGTCTAGTGAACAAGCTAATTCTACAAGATCAGGAGAGACTTCTTCAGTACGAACCGGCAACAACTCAGGGGGAGTAAATAGCAGCTCAAGGACTACTGTTCAAGGCTCAAATCGAGTTGACTCTAGTTCTGTAGGAGCTGACACTAACTCAGGGGGAGTTAGTGAAAGTAATCAAAGTAGTCAGCACCACAATTCAGAAAGTCATGCTGAATCATCAAGACAATTTCCAAGAGAACGGGTATGGAATAGAGACCATCCGTTTGAATTAATTATTGGTGATTCAGATGCTGGTGTGTCTACTAGAAGAAATACAAGAGCTGACCTGGCTAATATTTGCTTATTTTCTGGGTTCTTATCCAAGCTTGAACCTAAAGAAATAGAAGAAGCTCTTGGTGATGCTGATTGGGTGATTGCAATGCAAGAGGAACTCAATCAGTTTGAAAGGCAGAAAGTTTGGAAGCTGGTACCCCGACCAAAGAACAAATCAGTAATTGGAGCAAGGTGGGTATTCAGAAATAAAATGGATGAAAACGGACTTGTAACACGAAACAAGGCTCGTTTGGTTGCAAAAGGTTATTCTCAGCGAGAAGGAATTGATTATGATGAGACCTATGCACCAGTTGCAAGACTTGAGGCAGTCAGGATGTTTTTGGCATTTGCAGCACATAAGAACTTCAAGGTTTTCCAGATGGATGTGAAAAGTGCCTTCCTGAACGGAGAGTTAGAAGAAGAAGTGTATCTGGAACAGCCGCCTGGCTTCATTGATCCAGAACTTGTAGATTTTGTGTATCTTCTCTTCAAATCTGTCTATGGCCTCAGGCAATCCCCAAGATGTTGGTATGAAACCCTATCTGTATTCTTAATTGAAAGTGGTTTTACTAGGGGAGTAATTGACAAAACATTGTTCTATAAGAATGTGAAGAATGATCTAATACTTGTTCAAGTATATGTGGACGATATTATCTTTGGGTCATCGAATGAGCGCTTGTGCGAGAAATTTGCTAAGCTAATGCAAGACAAATACGAGATGAGCATGATGGGAGAGCTGTCCTTCTTCCTTGGATTACAGATCAGTCAGAGAAAAGATGGTATCTTTATCTGTCAATCCAAGTACGTCAGAGATTTACTCAAGAAGTATAATCTAGAAGATGCATCAGCAGCCAAGACTCCCATGGCAACAGCCACGAAGCTTGATGAAGACAAATCAGGTAAATCAGTTGACATCACAAGCTATCGAGGTATGATTGGCTCACTTCTCTATTTAACTGCAAGTAGACCCGATATAATGTTCGCGACTTGTTTATGTGCAAGGTTCCAAGCGGATCCTAGAGAATCACATCTCATAGCCGTCAAAAGAATTTTTAGGTATCTCAAGGGCACACCAAACCTAGGAATTTGGTACCCAAGAGATACAGGTTTTAATCTAATTGGCTATACGGATTCAGATTATGCAGGTTGCAGGATTGATAGGAAAAGCACATCTGGTGCTTGTCAATTTCTTGGCAGAAGATTGGTGTCCTGGCAAAGTAAAAAACAACATACAGTATCTACTTCTACTGCTGAAGCTGAGTACATTGCTGCTGGAAGCTGTGTATCTCAAATACTGTGGATGAGGAACCAATTGAAGGATTATGGCATGGAGCACAAGAAAATTCCAATTATGTGTGACAACACAAGTGCCATTGCCATAACCAACAATCCTGTAGATCACTCAAGAACAAAGCACATCGACATCAGGTATCACTTCATAAGAGAACATGTCGAGGAGGGGACTGTGGAGCTACATTTTGTGCCCACAATGCAACAAATTGCAGATATATTCACCAAACCTCTTGATGAAGTAACATTCAATAGGTTGGTTGGTGAATTGGGAATGATTAACACAAGTTAGTAAAGCCTTCTCTCTGTAAAATCCATGGTTATGTTGGTATATGCAGGCTATTTAATCATTATGTGTTTAGACTTTAAAATGCCTAATTAATGATTATTATAGGATGCATATAGTGTGATTTTGCATGAATTCAGTGTGTTTTAAGTGTCTTTTATAGCACAAATCTGTGAATTTATGCTTGTTAGATTGCATGAACATAGGGGGAGTTAAATTCATAATATTCTAAATTTTGCATGATTTTTAGATGAATTTACCTGTGTTTTTCATGTAATTAGAGGCCTTAGAATTATCAAGGAATGTTTTAATTATGTCATATATTAAAATCCTTGAATTGATATTTATATTAATTTGACAAAATTAATTGTTGAGTTTTTCAAAGAAAAATTGTCAAATTATTCTAAGTATCTTCAAAATTTCGAGTTAGTTACTATCTCGAAACTCATCTTGAAATTCCAGTTGAATTTCGATTTGAGCTTCCAGAGTGAAGTTTTGAAAATTCTAAGTCTGGGAGAAATTTCGAGTTAGCCTCTATCTCGAAATTTATCTCGAAATTCGACTTAAGGTTCGAATTAGAGTTACCAGTGTGCCTAATTATTATCTTCAAAATATTCGAGATACAGTCTATCTCGAACTCTATCTCGAAATTCAGATGAGAGTTCCATTTTTGGGGATATTTTGAAAAGAATTGAGAATAACTTCGAGTTAACCTCTATCTCGAAGTTCAACTCGAAGTTCGACTTAGAGTCCAACTCGAAGTTCGACTTAGAGTTCGACTTAGAGTTTGAGAGAATTCTCAATTGGTTAAAGGGAATTTTCGAGTTAACTCCTAACTCGAACTATATCTCGAATTTCGACTTAGAATTTCGAGATAGATTTCCTTGTTGGTTGTGTGCTGTTTACATGGTCATTTACAAGATAAATGGTAAAGGTTTTCGAGTTAACAGCTATCTCGAACTCTATCTCGAAGTTCGACTTAGAAAGTTCGAGATAGACTTCGAGATAGACTTCGAGATAGAATTTCGACTTGAGTGTTCCCTGTATGTACTTAATGTTTTTCACATTTTTTAACAGGGACATTTTAGTCATTTCACAGTAATGTCTATATATACATCTTTAACTCGATGTTTTTCTTTCACTTTTACCTAATTTGAGTTTTACAGCCGCACATATACATACAGGCGATTTCATAGATTCAAACCATTGTTAGTGATTTTTGTGACAAATCTCATACGGACAACGAATTAATGCCCATTTTTTGACTGCTATCACTTGTGTGTTACCATTAAATCTCTGTTCTTGTGTGTTTGTGTCATTGTTCATCCTTCTTGAGATATATACACACGTATATATACACACAATTTCACAGATCTGTTCAAAAACGTTTTAACACACACATACTTCACTGTTAAAGCAGATTTAAATTAGTGGTTCGAAATTTGCCTTACATTAACTGTTTGTTGGAGCCCGTAGTTTGATTTCTCAAAAAGGAACTTTTGTGTTCTTGATAAATTAAAAGGGTTATAACAGTTAATTGTTTAATTAATTGTTTAATTAATTGTTTTTCGAAAATTAAAATTAAAATTTCACATCTTTTTAAAGAAAAACTTTTAATTAAAATGGCTCACCAATTTTCACTTGCCAAAAACAATTTTTATAATATTTCTACGGAAATTGGTGATCAACTCCCGCGCTTTAAGTCTTGGATACGATTTCTAAATTTGTATTCCAAAGCTAGCGATGCTTTTTCTGCTAAACCTACACTAGTGCATGATGCTTTACAGCAATTATGGACTAGTGCGGTTTCTTTTGGGAGCAAATCAACCCCCTTTGGTTTCAGGTTCACCTTAGCGGGTCAGGAATATGTGGTGACTGAACAAATTGTCAACAAGGTTCTTGGATTCCCTGTTAAAGATGCTTATGATCCAGAACCTACAGCTGCAGATCGCCTCAAATTCTTTGAAGAAATAGGGTGTTATCCTCCGACTGGCCGGATCACTGGAAACATCCAAAAACAATTTCTTCATGTGGAATGGAATTACTTTTTCGAGGCCATCACAAGATGTTTTCGGGCACGAGAAAGCGATTACCATCAAATTTCCATTCCCATGCAAAACCTTGGAATTGCCCTAGCAAGAGAGCTGGATATCAATTATGGACGAATAGTTCTCTCTGAGATAGTGGCTGTGATGGGATCTCCTGCAAGCAGAGACCTCAACACCACAGATGTTGTTTGCTGGTTTCCTCGGTTCTTACAGATGCTGATTAATCATTTAGTACCGAAGGATGCTCTTGCTGTTAGACGGAGTTTTGCCAGTGGTCCATCATCTGCACCGCTAGGGATGGGCACTAAGTCACTTTCAACAGTTGAAAATCAGGATAAACATCATGGAAAACCGATGTCTATTCCTGAAACTTTACAAAAGTGGCTTACATATGATGAGGGGGTTACCACTTTGATGGAATTCTCGCAAGCTTCATCACATGCTCAGAATCGGTCTACTCATGCTGAGGCATTTGAAGCGATTCCTGATGAACAAAGCGGAGACGAACAAGGTAATGAATCAGGTAATCTCTCTCTACATTCTACTCATTCCTCTTCCTATATTTCTGATTCCATGACTCAAGAGACTGCTAGCCCGCAGAATCTATCCCAGGGTAAGAGCCATATTTCTAATTCCTTGTCATCCAAGTCACCGGAATCCAAACAGCCAGCACATATAGATGTAGGAAATGATGAGGAGAGTGAACCCGAAGAGCAGCAACTTATTCGAAAGAAAGCCAAAACTTCTCATGCTGCTACTTCTAAACGTCAGTCAAACCCTAGAGTGTCACACGCAACCACTCCACCTCACGAGAGTGGTTCACCCCTTGAACAATCTGCACATAGGGATTTTGATTTTGATGATGATTTTGTACCTCTTAAAGATACTGTTGCTTCAAGAGGACATGAAGCTTTAAAAACTTCAACCGTGCCTTCACCGGTACGTACTGATGCTACAAAGAGGATCGGTTCTGATGTTGTACAAGAACACTTTGTAGCCTCTCAGCCTGAGATTCCAACTCAGGAACAAACAGCAATTGATCCCGTAACTGCAAATTATATTTCTTATCAAGTTTCTGCAGGTACTGCTTCATGTTTTGGATCAATTATTGAAGACATACACGAGCGTGAGACAGGGAGTTTGTGTGAGAGGTTAGGGAGAGAGGGACCTTCATTTTTAAGGCCCGAAACCGAGCGCCAAATACCAACAGAACGAGTATTAGAGCGAGGTCACCTAAACCAAACACCGTCCCTTAATTCTGAAAATCTTGAATCTCGTTTGTCTTCTATGGAAAATCAAATGAAGCAGTTTGGGCAGTCAATGGGGCAGTTAGGGATGAATGTTGGAGATAATCAAAGGGCACTTGACGACTACGCAGCACGAATGGCACTTCAAGCTTCAGCTTTTACTGATTTGAAAAATCAGGTAAATGACATGGGCCATGCTGCTGGTGTCTTGGGAAACACCCTGAATGACAGGATGGGAGCAATGGAGCTTACAATGGATACTCTGGCTGTGGAGATAAGCAGAGTTATGTTCGCAATCAGAAGTTTTGTGCCCCCGGAATGTTTCGCGCCGCAACAACCTCCCCCCGATGCTGGTACAGGTGGTGCTAGTGGAGCAGGAGCCTATGGTTCCGGGTTTGAAGATTTTGATACAGCTGGTGGATCTGGAGACCAGGGTGGAGTTCAGGATAACTCACCTAAGGGGGAGAGTATAAAGGAGACGAGACAGCAGGGAGTTCAAATCGAAGAAATTCAAGAACATGCTGATCTTGTAAAAGAAATGGAAGTTGAGCCGTCCATTGATGAAGAGGCTCTAAGAAGGAAAAAGGGTAAGGCAATAGCGATTGAGCCAGATGTGCCATTCGTTGATCTGAGTCATCAAGAAAAAGTACAGGAGGTACTCGACTCAGATTCCGATATGGAAGACGCACCGTTGAAACATGCTATAAAGAGATCATTGAAGGATCAAGGTGGAGGTGCTGGAATGTCTTTCGGATTGCCTGAAGAAATTACTGTTGATGAGGAAACCCTTGAAGCTCAACAGTTAGCCTTGGATCAAGCTGAGTTCTTTAAAATGAAGCAAATGCAAGGTCGTGCTGCGTTTCAGGAAAAGAAAGCGGAGCTACAAGGAAAGCAGTACGATTATGAGCTTGCAAGGCTAGCTGATCCTCAAATCGATCTGGACAATAGAAGGATAGGAAAGAAATGGGATGACGCAAGAAAGATTTTGATGGGACCATGTACAAAAGGAGAGCATAACAAGGAGGCAGATGATCTGTTCTACCAACTAAATTTGCAGAATCCAATGGCTGCTGACTACATAAATGCTTTAAAGAGATTAATTTCTAAAGTCAGGGTTGGATACAATTCAACGCAAAAGGAGTGGCAGGTTATTTTGTCTTTCACAGAAGGAGTCCCGATGTCTTTCATGTATGTGGATGATCAATTCATGACGAGAAGATCTGCATCAGAGTTGTTCTTGCTAGCAACAAAAATTCAATACTCTCATTCTGAGAATCTAAGCATTCTGTATAGGGATCAGTTAATGCGGCTAGCAGAGGACAAGGGTCCAGAATTCTCAGCATATCCAAATGTTGTCCGGATGGTGGTTGACAGTAAATTGAAGAGGGTGAGCCTGGAGGAAAATGAATTAATGGAACTTTCAGTGGAATCTCTTAAGGCCGTCTGTAGGCAAATGATGAGTAAGGGATTCGCTTCTGTGCTTAAGGATAAAACAGTGAAGACCATTGAAAGTGTCATACTAAAGAAGAGCAATGAGGTGTGGAAGTGTGATGTCATTGCTCCGAACCCTCTTGATAATGTGAAGATTGAACCAGAGCTGATAGAGAGGAATTGGAATATTCTTCAAGCAATGAAGAACGTTGATGAAGCTCTGAATCTTCCTACTGGAGAACTGGAACAAGGAGAGATAAGAGAGGCAGTTGGTGTTCCAGGAAGAGACAGCGTATACTGGATACATTCTTTTGCTGATAATGCAGCTGATGCCTTAGTATTCATAGATGCAGACCAGAAGCAAACACTCTTGCATATGAGTAGAGACTGGCTGAAGCAGACTCAAGATGCTGCATTTCTAGAGAAAGTGTTATATGTGTTCAAATGGGAAGATGTGGAAGTTAAGTATGTGACAGAAAAGCAGAGACTCGTGAATTACCTATCTGATGTAGTAGTGGAAATGAAGCGATTGGAGCGAGATGCGGCTAGTGTCCACAATACTAACCGTGTCATAGGCTATCCCAAAATGATCTACTGTCAGTTTAAATCTGATAAAACTCATAGGAAACCTCGGCTTATAATGAAGAAATTTGAGGAAATTCCAGAGATCAGAACTACTCAGGAGGTGGACAAACTCAGAAGGCTTTTTAAACATCCTTACCCAGAACCCAGGAACCCTCTAGAGATGGAAGCAGTAAGTTTGTTGAATACTAGGTGGACGCAACTTCATAATCCAGTATATAAGAAACAAAAGCAGCAGGAGGAGAAGCGCAAAAGGCAGAAAGAAGAAAAAGATCAAGCTGCTGAAGCTAGGAAAAGGAAACGGAATTAGGGTTAAAGGTCAGAGTGGTGTGAACTTGAAGTTGGAAAACCTTCATGTCTTTCGGTTGCTTTAACTCACTTGAGGAAAATTCATCTTAGAATGAATCCAATAAGGTGATATAAGTTTGACTAAAAGATATGAAATAATCCAGGTGATAGGAATCATTCAAATGATCTTTAATTCGAGGTTCGAATTCTGTTTCTAGTTTAAGTTCTTTGTATTGTTTTCATGTACTTGTAAATTGTATATTTTTCAAGACTGTAATGTTAATTATCTTTTCTCGTCTCATTGTTTAGTTGAGTTATCCTTCATTAATTTGAATGTCATTGTTAGACAATCAAATTGGGGGAGATTGAAAGGCAGAGTGTATTAACTTGTAACACTATAACTAATGTAACTCAATTAAACGAAAAGATACTTAACCAGAAGACAATCAAGAACAAGAAGTCACAAGGAATCAACACTAAATGAAGACAAGGTAATTGATACAATTGAACATGTTAACTATGATCAAGCCAAGAAGAAATCATTGAGAGAAGTTCAAGTCAAAGTTGTTCAGGCCTCAGTGATTTGAGAATTCGAGATTCAAGATCATAACTATCAGTATCAACAAGACTAATTGATTTCAAGTGAACAAGAAGGAAAGCAAATATTGGAAAGCCAAGTTACTAAGTGAATATGGTAATTTATTCAAGAAGCAGAAACACTATCAAGACTAGTCACTTATGAACCAGACCAGTGCATCAAGTGTCAGGACATTGATAGCAAGTTTATGTCAGTAATAAAGATCCATGTTCAAGAGCTTGTAGAAGAACAAAGAAGATATGAAGATATCACAAGCTCAAGATGTGCATTGAAGTTTCAAGTTGAAGACCAGAATATTTTCTAAGTAAGAAATGTTCTAGATGGCTAAGTCGAAATTCCCAAGTAGAAGTTCTACTTAGAATTTCGAGATGGCTAAGTAGAAATTCTCAAGTAGAAGTTCTACTTAGAGTGCAGCTTCAACATGACACATGGCATCTTCTGATTGGCAGATTTCCAAGCTTTCAAGATAAGACAAGATTTATGTGGACATCATTGGGCCACGTACATCTTAGTCTTTGAAGACTACAGGTCATAGATTACATGTAGTATAAATAGAAGCACTTGTGTAATGTTTTAGTTAGTGAGCAATATTGAGAAAAACACAAGAGAAAGAGAGAGAGTATATTCACAGAGCTTAGAATCATTCACATCTCTCTGAACTTCTGTTATACTTTGTAATGGATGTTGTAGCAACCTTTTCAAGTTATATATAAAGAAATATATTCCTTGAATCTGTGTGTTCATTTATTGCATCGTATTTATTGCTTCTCATAATCGAAAAGTTGTATTCACCCCCCCTCTACAACACATTTGGACCTAACAATTACTTTCTAGTCTGTCTATCCTTTTTGAGTAAGTGTCCAAACGGTTACAGATTTGACTTTGCAAAGCCTGTTCAGATCCACTTCTTTAGCCCTTTGTCTCTTCTATATCTCTCCAAGCTTCCTTGTAGGCTTTCCAGAGCACGTTACAGATTGTGGTCCATAAAGTGCATTGGCTTGTTGCAGGTTTCAGACTTGTACAATTTCTTCAGTATTTTGTCCCCAAGAATGTATTCGAGAAGTGACTAAGTAAGTGATTCGAGAACTAAAATTGACTTGATCGATAACTCTGAGTTCTCGAACACTGTTATATTGACATATCGAACCACTTCTCGAATAGCTCTTTTCTCTGGAAATCCTTGAGTTCTCGAATAGAGCATTGTGACTTGTCGAATCCCTGAGATCTCGAATAGCTTTCTGAGTCCTTGAGATATCGAATGGAACTTTGACTTGTTGACTATTTGAGAACTCGAATATCACTTTGACTCGTTGACTTCTTGAGTTCTCGAATAGAGTAGTAGACATATCGAATCTCTGAGATATCGAATGAGATATCGAACAGTGTATTCAGAGATATCGAATAGTGTCTTGAGATATCGAATCCCTGACTTCTCGAATGCTGGACTTCTCGAATAGACAAATATACTTCTCGAATTGGTACTTAGGCAAATTCTTCATTTCTTCAAATCCCAACTATGATTATTTGACAGTCTTCATCTTCATGCTTGAGGCATGAACCTTGAAACTTCTTTCAAGCATTATTCTTAACTATATAAGTACAATTACACAACTAGGATTTGGTGCCTATTACAAGTACAGAACAAATAGAAACTCTACAACTAGATGTTCCCTCAATTAAGAGGTCATGTAAGTAATGCAAAGCATTACAGACAATTAGGCTTGTTATTTGATGTAAACAGACATGCCTCTGTGACTAACAGGCTGAGGCTCTAAGTTTAAAAGAAACGCTTCTTTGGACGAAATCATGGAGATACAACAGGTGTATCTTCGAGTTTGATGCTAAACTAGTGATGGATGCACTAAATGGAAAAGTAGGCAAATCGTATTTTGATACAATAACTGCTTATTGTAGTGAGTTAATTAAACACTTTGAAGAAGTGTTAGTTGTCTTTGTGCATAGGTCCGCGAATACGATAGCTCATTTGTTAGCAAGGGCCACACGTAAGGTCTGCATGAGTGGTACGATACTGTTCCAGATTTTATTACTTGTAATCTTGTTTCCGAGAAATTTTAACGCAAGTACCATTCTTTCAAAAAAAAGTAACAACTATTGTTATGCACTTTTAATATTTAGCAAGTAGATTAGGAATAAAGAAAAAATAGTATGCACCGGTTCATTTTATTATTTATATTTGATATTTTATTAAATATTTATTATTGGTAAAAACATGTTACGCTTTCCAATTTTCTAATAACTAATTAATTTCATTTTTAGGTAAAACATGTTATCTTTTATATTCTAAAAATACTATGGGCAATTATATTTAATAAAATAAATAACAATATTATGATTACTAATAGCCAAACTACATTTTCAACTAAAACACACTACCTTTTATATTTTTTTTTACTAAAATCTCTTTGTTTCCAATAATATCAAGGATAATTGCATTTAATTAAATAATACCAAATTAATTAATAATTGACTCGTTAATTATTTTCAACTAAAACCGACGTATCATCTTATCTATACTATTATATTAAAGTCGAAAGATTAAAAGTTTGTCGGTTTGATTTTCGGTTTAGTTATCCTAATTATTAAAATAAATAATGACATAATATAATTAATGATAATTAGTCATTGGCATTTTTACATTTACTTTTAATTGAAGATATTAGCTTTTTATAAAAACATCAATCGTACCATATTTCAAATCATTAATATTTCCTTTCTAATTAAAACATGTACCCCTTTTTATTTAAAACTAATCTTACAATCGTTAATATATACCCAAAAATATCACACCATATTTTCAATTATTAATAAAATATATTAAAAATTCTTAAACGATTGTTTATAATAATGAAACATTAGTATTATCCGTAAATATGAGTACACTAAGTTATATTAAATTAAAATTAAAAAATTATTAAATTTGTATCGTCCATTATAAATATTTATTTTCTAATTAAGACACGTTACCTTTTAATTTAAAACATAATCTTCAATCATAATCTTCCAATCATTAATATTTAATTTCTAATTAAAACATGTTACCTTTAAGTTTAAAACATAACCTTGCAATTACTAATATATACCCAAAAATATCACATCATATCTTTCAATCAGTAACAAATATATATAACAGAATTCCGTATACATTTTCACATTTACTTTTAATTAAAGATATAACTTTTAAAAAACATCAATCTTACCATATTTTCAAATCAATAATATTTCCTTTCTAATTAAAATACGTTACCTTTTTCATTTAAAACTAATCTTATAATCGTAAATATATACCCAAAAATATCATACCATATTTTCAATTATTAGTAAAATATATTAAAAATTCCTAAACGGTTGTTTATAATAAGGAAACATTAGTATTATCCGTAAATATGAGTACATTAAATTATATTAAATTAAAACTAAAAATATTATTAAATTCGTATCTTCCATTATTAATATTTATCTTCTAATTAAGACACGTTACCTTTTAATTTAAAATATAATTTTGCAATCATAATCTTCCAATCATTAATATTTAATTTCTAATTAAAACATGTTACCTTTAAGTTTAAAACATTATCTTGCAATTAATAATATATACCCAAAAATATCACATCATATCTTTCAATCAGTAACAAATATATATAACAGAATTCCGTATACATTTTCACATTTACTTTTAATTAAAGATATTACCTTTTATAAAAACATCAATCTTACCATATTTTCAAATCATTAATATTTTCTTTCTAATTAAAACACGTTACCTTTTTATTTAAAACTAATCTTATAATCATTAATATATACCCAAAAATATCATACCATATTTTAAATTATTAATAAAATATATTAAAAATTCCTAAACTGTTGTTTATAATAAGGAAACATTAGTATTATCCGTAAATATGAGTACATTAAATCATATTAAATTAAAACTAAAAATATTATTAAATTAGTATCTTCCATTATTAATATTTATCTTCTAATTAAGACACGTTACCTTTTAATTTAAACATAATTTTGCAATCATAATCTTCCAATCATTATATATTTCTTTTCTAATTAAAACATATTACCTTTAAGTTTAAAACATAATATTGAAATTACTAATAAATACCCAAAAATATCACATCATATATTTCAATCACTAAAAAAAATATAATAGAATTCCGTATACATTTTCACATTTACTTTTAATCAAAGATATTACCTTTTATAAAAACATCAATCGTATCATATTTTCAAATCATTAATATTTCATTTCTAATTAAAGCACGTTACCTTTTTTATTTGAAACTAATCTTACAATCATTAATATATGCTCAAAAATATCACACCATATTTTTAATTATTAATAAAATATATTAAAAATTCCTAAACGGTTGTTTATAATAAGGAAACATTAGTATTATCCGTAAATATGAGTACATTAAATCATATTAAATTTAAATTAAAAATTTTATTAAATTAGTTTCTTCCACTATTAATATTTATCTTCTAACCAAGACACGTTACCTTTTAATTTAAAACATAATTTTGCAATCTTAATCTTCCAATCATTATATATTTCTTTTCTAATTAAAACATATTACCTTTAAGTTTAAAACATAATATTGCAATTACTATTAAATAGTTAAATACCCAATAATATCACATCATATCTTTCAATCACTAAAAAAAAATACAATAGAATTCCGTATACATTTTCACATTTACTTTTAATCGAAGATATTACCTTTTATAAAAACATCAATCGTATCATATTTTCACATCATTAATATTTCATTTCTAATTAAAACACGTTACCTTTTTTATTTGAAACTAATCTTACAATCATTAATATATGCCCAAAAATATCACACCATATTTTCAATTATTAATAAAATATATTAAAATCCCTAAACGATTGTTTATAATTAGGAAACATTAGCATTATCCGTAAATATGAGTATAATAAATTATATTAAATTAAAATTAAAAAGTTATTAAATTCGTATCTTCCAATTATTGATATTTATTTTCTAATTAAGACACTTTATCTTTTAATTTAAAACATAATTTTGCAATCATAATCTTCCAATCATTACTATTTATTTTCTAATTAAAACATGTTACCTTTAAGTTTAAAACTTAATCTTGCAAATACTAATATATACTTAAAAATATTACATCATATCTTTCATTCACTAGCGAAAATATGTAATAGAATTTCATATACAACGAATAATTAACGTTAGATTTTTAGCAAAAAAATCAGAACCGTTAGATCTAATGATTAAATATTTTATATGATTAAGTTACTTTATAAAAAAAATCAAAATTTGAATTTTGTCAACGACGTATTTAATTTAAAATTTCATAATATAAGTTTTAAACCATGCAAATCATTAACTAAATTTATATATATTATTTAAATTAAAATTAAAATAATTATTAAAAACAATAATTATATAAAAATATAATTGTAACATAAAATAAATTTTTTTCATATAAAAAAACCCGTGCATCGCACGGGTTATAAGCTAGTCTTTATCTTATAACTATATACATATATATAGGGTCTTGCTCAAATGAGAACCCTCATTTATGGTGAGATATGAGATCCAATCCTAGCCACATGTTTTTTATATCTAAATTAAATCATATCCCTACAATTAATATTTAAAATTTTAATTTTTTATTATTCATTTAATTCAACATCATCTTCCACCATCATCTTCTTCCCTACTCCGATCACCATCTACGGCGACCAATTCCGGCCAATCCAGAGAATCACCGCTGGTAAACAGAAAATCACTGCACTACCGCCACTTCCGACCACCGCGCCGCCGCCACCACTAACAAAAATCACCACCGAAAAATGAAAATCACCACAACCAAAACCATTAAAACCCACCAAACCACCGCTGCTTCCGGCCAACAACGCTGTCCACCGTCAACTAATCACTACCGATGTGCCAAAATCACCAGAAAATCCATTACAAATCAGTATAAATCAAGAAAATCACCATAAACTCAAGAAAAATCACCAATCGGGATTGAATTGATTATGAGCAGATCCATCACATCACCACCATACACCACCACCAATAACACCAAATCACCAGAAATTTATCAAAAAATCATCATCAACTAACGAAAATGCACTAAAAATTAATGAAAATCGCCAAAATTAAATGAACGAAAAAAAAATTGATCGGAGGTTGGTGAAGAAGTGGCTGGAATCCATGGATGAAATGGAGGAGGTGGATGGAATTAATAGCCGCTGTGATTCTTGTACTCGCGTGGTTTACGCCGCTGTTGGCGATGGGAGATAGCGACGGAGAGGTTGAATTAGCCGGAAAGGGCGCTGGAGAGGTTGAATTGGACGGAGACTGGGCAGGGGTGGAGGTAGGTGGGGTGGGGTGGGGTGGGGTGGGGTGGGGTGGGGGAGGTGTGTATGCGTATGTGTATGTGTGGGAGAAGCGTGTGTGCGTGTGTGTATGTGTGTTGGGTGTGTGTTTAATGTGTGGTTCAGATTTAAAATTGATTTAAAATTGTGAGGCTAAGATTAGATCTCAGTTCTCACAATAAACGTGGGTTCTCACCTGAGCAAAACCCTATATATATATATATATATATATAGTCTGGGTTCATTTAGGAAATTTTGTTATTGGGTAACTGAGGAACTCAACTACAGTACAACACACGTGTATGTAACGTCTGTTAGCAAAAACTGTAACGCCTGTTAACAAAAAACACATGTATTAACCTAAAACCTTTTGTTTCTACTCTTTTTTTGTGTCAGTTTATTTTAAATGTACAAAGTACAAAAATAATTTCATAACATTTATAAAACATAATTAAAATAATTATATTTAAATACAGTACCCACAACAAAGTAAAGTACACACAAAAGAAATATAATTGCAACAAAAAAATAATGTAAACAATCAAAAATCACAAATAAAATATTTCACATGCACTAATAAATTATTTTATTATGGAACATAAAAAGAGAGTAGAGAACATAGAAAAAATACACAACAGAAATTTAAAAAATATTAGAAATTACAAAATATAGGATTAAAAAATACATAACACATCCAAATACAAAACACAAAAAAATTTCAGAACAAAATGGGACAAAGTACTATTAAATATAAAAGCTACGTTTAACATAAAAAGAAAAAGAAAAACATATATTATTTATTTCCAAAAAAAAAGAGTAAAGGACGGAAAAAATACATAACACAAAATAAATTCAAAACAAGAATTACTAACCATAACAAAATAACAAAATTTTATTATTTAAGTTTTACTTAGTTCTAATATTATTTTTATGTGTTTTATAATTATTTTTTTCCTTTTTTAATAATTTTTTGGTTGTTTTGTATTTTTAAAATATTTCACATGCACTAATAAATTATAGAACTTAAAAAAAGAGTAGAGAACGTAGAAAAAAAATACATAACAAAAATTTAAAAAATATTAGAAATTACAAAATACAAGATAAAAAAAATACATAACACATCCAAATACAGAACACAAAAAAAAAAATTCAGGACAAAATTGAACAAAGTACTATTAAATACTGTTGTGGAATAAAAACTAGGTTATTAGATTGTGGCTAGGGTTTGCTCGTATTTAATGCTAGGGTGCGTGAGCTTCGTGCTTTAATGGCTGCTCTCGTGCTCGTGGCTGAATCTGCCTTCACAAGATGCCTACGTACTTTGATGAATATCAAAGATCAAGCCAAAAAACGTAGTTCTGAGAATGATGGGTCATGCCCTTATATAGGCTGTAGGAGCCTTAGAATTATGGTAGGATTCGGATACTTGGTGGGCAAGCCACCGCCTTGAGGAAGGTTCTAGACTCCTTCCTTGTAGGAATCAGTTTCCATGTTGAAGTAGGTGTCTTGGGGGCTAAGTCAGGCAGAAGTAATATCCTTATTTGACTCTTATTGCTGAGCTGGTTATTACCCTTAATATTAATTACGAAATTAATATCATAAATAGGTTTCGGGCCCATCTGGTGGGCCCCACGTTTGGACCATATTGGATCTAATTAATGTGACATTAAATGTGTCTTTAGGACTTATTTTTAGCCCATATCATTTGCCCCCCAACTTCTAGGAAAACTGATCAGGTTTTCCTTGAAGTTTTAACTGCCTTTTTCAAGACTTGGGTCAGGGTTTGTTCTTTTTACACTAGTGTTTTACGAGTATCCTCTTAATGTAAAGCGTGGAGCGACCGACGCGTTTACAACAATGTTAATTCGATGCTAATCGGCACTAACCAGCTTTAACGACGTTTAAGCGATGTCCCGGCGTTGAACGGCATAAAACGGCACTAAACGACACTAAACGGTGCTAAACAGCCTTGAACGACGTTTAAATGGTGTTAAACGACATTAAACGGCATAAAATGGCGCTAAACGACACTAAACGGTGCTAAACAGCCTTGAACGACGTTTAAATGGTGTTAAACGACATTAAACGACATAAAACGGTGCTAAACGACACTAAACGGTGCTAAACAGCCTTAAACGACGTTTAAACGGTGTTAAACGACGTTAAACGGTATAAAACGGCGCTAAACGACGCTAAACGGCACTAAACGGTGCTAAACAGCCTTAAACGACGTTTAAATGATGTTAAACGGCGTTAAACGGCATTAAACGGTGCTAAACGACACTAAACGGTGCTAAACAGCCTTAAACGACATTTAAATGATGTTAAACGACGTTAAACGGCATTAAACGGCGCTAAACGGCGCTAAACGACACTAAACGGTGCTAAATAGCCTTAAACGATGTTTAAACTGTGTTAAACGACGTTAAACGACATAAAATGGCGCTAAACGATGCTAAACGGCACTAAACGATGCTAAATAGCCTTAAACGACGTTTAAATGATGTTAAACGGCGTTAAACGGCATTAAACGGCACTAAACAGCGCTAAACGATGCTTAAACGTTGTTAAGCGATGCTAAACGGTGCTGAACGGCACTGGGCATCACTAAGTGAAACCGGATGTCACTAGGTGAAGTCGGGCGTCACTAGGTGAAACCAAGACCAACAAGGCAAATGAGGCAGTCAAGGCAAACATGGCTAGCAAGGGGGTCAAGGCATACAAGGCAGGCAAGGGGAGTCCTAATCCACCTCGGCCAAGCCCCTCCAAAAACCACCTCGGCCCTGGCACTTCGGCCAAGGCCAACAAGGCAAACAAGGTAATCAAGGGAGACAAGGCAATCAAGGCAGACAAGGGGAGTCATCATCCACCTCGGCCAAACCCCCCAAGGAACCTCTTCGGCTGGCCCTCCTCGGCTGGGGTAGTCATGGAAATCATGGCATTCAAGGAGGACGTACAAGGCAGTCATGGAATTCAAGGAAGACAAGGGGGTTGTTTCTCACCTCGGGAAAGCTTCTTCCATGCTCACCTCGTCCAGGCCACCTCGGTTGCGGTAGTCATGGCATTCAAGGAGGACAAGGCAATCATGGAATTCAAGGGGGTTATTTTCCACCTCGGCCAAGCCTCTTCCATGCTCACCTCGGCCAAGCCACCTCGGCTGAGGCCTTCTCAGGGCCTCCTTGCCTTTCCTCTTTGTCCATGCCTTTCATGGGCATGAAACGGTGCTAAAACAGCGATTGGGGATCAAGGGACAAGGCCACCAAGGCTAACAAGGTGGTCAAGGCAAACAAGGTAGTCAAGGCAGACAAGGGGAGTCATCATCCACCCCGGCCAAACCCCTCCAAAAACCACCTTGGCCCGGGCACTTTGGTCGAGGTCTTCAAAGAGGCTTTTCAGCCCATTCTACTCGACTAGAGCCCAAGATCAACAAGATAAACAAGGCAGTCATGGCATTCATGGCAAACAAAAGGAGGGTCAAGGCAGGTCAGATTTCTTCTCGGCCATGCCTTTCCATGCCCACCTCGGCCAGGCCACCTCGGCTGGGGGCTCCTTGGAGTCACCTCGGCCTTGGCACCTCGGCTAGAGGCCTCTTAGAGGCACTCCGGCCTAAGCACCTCAGCTGGAGCCTTCTTGGAGGCACCTCAGCTGATATGTCTATAGGGGCCTTCTCGGCTGAAGCTGCTCGGCTAGGGGCTCTCTTGGGAGCTTCTCGGCCTGGTCTATTCGGTCGTTGCCCTTTGAGGTGCTGCTCGGCTGCAGCAGGTCGGTTGAGGCCCTTCGAGGGGGAGCTCGGCCAGAGCAGCTCGGCTGAGGCCCTTGCGGGGTGTCTTCGGCCTTGCTTGCTCGACCTTGAATCTTTCTTGAGTCACCTCGACTGGCAGTCTTCGGTGGATGCCCTCCTTGAGGTGCCTCGGCCTTGAGGTCCATCGTGGGGGAGCTCGGCCAACATCTCCTTGGAGTCTTCTTGGTTGAGGCTGCTTGGACAAGGGCTGCTGTGAGGCTTCCTTGGCTGTAGCATATCGGCTGTTGGCCTCACGGGGGCTACTCGGCCTGGTCTGCTCAGCCTAGGGATTGTCTCAAGGCACCTCGGCTAGAGGCCTCTTGGAGGCACTCCGGCCTTGGCATCTCGGCTGATGTGTCTCTAGGGGCCTTCTCGGCTGATGCTGCTTAGCTAGGGGGCTCCCTTGGAAGCTGGTCGACTGACAGCTACTCGGCTTAGGGCTCCCTTGGCTGCTGCTCATCTGACAGCTGCTCGACGGAGGGCTCCCTTGGCAGCTGGTCGGCTGACAGCTACCTTGAGCTACCCGGTTGGCCGTACCTCGATCCTTGAACCTCAACGTCAGTATATGAACGTCGATATTTGGACCTCAATGTCAGTATTCGAACGTCGATATTTGGACCTCAATGTCAGTATTCGATCATCGAATGTCATTATTTAAAGTCGATGACCAAACAGACATCCTTGACTTCAAATTAGCTCTCATAACTTTCATGACCTTCTAGGCCTTAACTCGCTTGTTGAATCCTTGATTCAAAACCTTGAATTCATTCGTGGTTGTTGGCTATCATCAACCCTTAACTCTCATTCTAAGATGTAAAAATGATGAAGTCCTTTAATTCTTTCCCCTTTGCTTCATATGGTGGAGGTCTTGCTTCTCGGTTGATCGTTCGAGAAATTAATTTCCTTGCAACTCAGCACTTGACTTCAAGTCTGGTATGCCTTGGCTGGTTGTTAACCTTTTATCTTGATTCTAGGTTTCCAACCTTCTTCTTATGCTCACAGGACCTTGCTTTAGTTTGAATTCGATTGACGGCTCTTGATTCAAGTCCTTAAACTCAATGATAAGCTCGATTGGAGGCAGACAGCCTTTTCGGCCATCAAGGCTTAAATTTTGTGTCGGGATTTGAGATTCAAGATTTAAGTATGGAATGACAAAGGACCTCTTATCTCAACACTTGCACTAATAGTTTATGTGCCTTGAAGGCATTATCAAGGAGCCAACCAGTCTCAAGATGAGCTTTAAGAGGGTCTATTCTTCAGCTTACATCAACTGGTGCTACCAGTTTCAAATTGATGGTGGGGTCTTCAGGCTCCGCATAACTCTATCTTAGAAGAGGCAAACTTAGATGGGGCATCGGCCTTAAAGTTTTCTTCTCTCGGAACGTGCTCCTCATAGCATTCATCAAACTGAGTCATAACAACCTTCACAACTCTCAAATACTTTGCCATAGTTTCATCCTTATCTTCAAATTCACCATTCACTTGTGAGACTACCAGTCTTGAATCTCCACAAACTTTGAAGTTCTTGACCCTCACGATTCTAGCCAAACCCAATCCGGCTATCAAGGCTTCACACTCAGCTTTGTTGTTGGTTGTTAGGAAGTCCAACTTTAAAGCATACTCAACTGCGAACCTGTCAGGACTTTGCAAGACTAGGCCTGCACCACTAGATTTTGTTTTTGATGCTCCATCAAAATAGAGCACCCAATATTCCTTCTGATCAGGTACAAGCTCTTCATCTTTATCCTCTCTTCCAGAGGTGGTCACTATCTCCTGCCCCCCGACTTCTTGGTTGCCAATAGTACATTCAACCACGAAGTCAGCCAATGCCTGAGCCTTGATGGCTGTCCGAGGCTTATATGTGATGTCAAAATCTCCTAACTCAATTGCCCACTTGATTAGCCATCCACTAGCTTTTGGGATGTGCAATATATTCCTCAGCTGCTGGCCGTCAGGACTTTAATCTTGTGTGCCTGGAAGTATGATCGTAGCTTCCTCAAGGTTGTTACCAATGCCAAAGAAAATTTCTCGATGGGAGAGTAATTCAATTCAGCTCCATGCAACACCTTGCTAACATGGTAGATGGATTTCTGAACCTTTTTCTCTTCTCGAATGAGAACGACGCTCAACGCTCATTCGGATACCGCCAGGTATAAATAAAGAGTCTCCTCAGGACTAGGCTTGGCCAACAACGGGGCTTCATCCATGTACTTCTTTAATTGTTCAAAGGCCTCTTGGCTCTAAGGAGTCCACTCAAATTTTTTTACCTTCTTCAATGCCTGAAAGAAAGGCAACCATTTGTCACCAGACTTGGATATAAATCTTCATAGGGCTGCAACTCGGCCCATTAATTTCTGTACGTCTCGTATAGAGCGGGGTGGTTCCATGTCCAAAATCGCTTTGATCTTATCAGGATTGACCTCTATGCCTCTCTTTGAAACCATCAGACCCAAAAAAATTTATTGATCCAATGCCAAAAGCACACTTGGCTGGATTCAACATCATCTTGTGGTGCCTCAGCACTTCGAATGCCTTTCTGAGGTGATTAATATGATCTGCTTTGAATAAGCTCTCGACTAACATGTCATCTACGTAGACCTCCATGGTCTTCCCGGTCAAGGGTGCAAAAATCTTGCTTATTAGCCTTTGGTAAGTGGCTCCTGCAGACTCCTCATCTTGGATTGACATCAACCTAGAGTTTCTAAAATAACCTTTCTCAACTCGCTTGGCCGTCATGGCTTCCATGTTTGTCTTGGTCTTGGGCTTCTCAGGCGGCCTTTCGGCTGACATGTGTTCGACCTTGAGTGTTGAATGTCGATGTTCGGAGGTTGAACGCCAATGTTTAAAATCAAGGGTTTTCAATCTCAAGAGTGTTTTAAATCATGGAAATATCTATCAGAGCTGCCGGTCCAAGGCCATGGGGTTTCTGGTTAGCCTCACGAGGTCTTGAACCTTCCCTAGGAGGTTTTAAATCTCCATTTCAGGGTTAATATTCAAGTGTTGAACGTCGGTGTTCAGATATTCAACGTCGGCGTTCTGGATCGAGAATCCAAAATTACATATTGGTTTTCAAGTTTTAACATGAAGTTTCAACCTTTGGATCTTAATTGGAGGTTCATGACCCCCTCAAGTTTGGACTTCATAACTAATCTTGGCCTTCATGGCTAACAACTTGTGTTTTTCAACCTAGGATTCGGGGTTGATCCCTCGATTTAGATTTCGATAAATGCAATCCCGTGGGCTTCTTGCCTTTTAAACTTCTGAGACGAGAGCCTGCTTGATCTTCTTGATCCTTGCTTAAGGTTATCCATTGGCCTTCATCCTTGGATCATTAATCCAGGTACTTAAGAAATATTGAAGAGTAACTAGTCCTTAACATCCACGACCTTTCATGGCTTTGATTGTTGCATGTGGCTTTTATCTGCATGTCTTTTATCCAGGGTCCTTCACAGACTTAAACTCTTACTTGGTCATGTTGTAACCTAACTCTTGACCCTTCGGGGTCTTTATTTATGCATTTATTTATTTTCAATTCATGTATTCTTTTATTTTCGGTACTCGGTCATCCTTGACTTGCACTCATCAGGTGCTTGGCACATAAATAAAATCACACAATCAATGAATGGAAAACAAACTTGCATTAATAACTTGAAATGGGTTCAACCCTTACATAGAGTACTACTGTCCTACTCGGAGCAACATGCTCTGCAATGGTTTCAAAGAACCTTATTTCTGCTTCTACTAAATAAATATGAAGCTAAGTCCTACTAGGATAACTTGAGCCCATCGGGGCTTTGCAAGACTAGGCATGCACTACTTGAGTTTATTTTTGATGCTCCATCAAAATAGAGCGCCCACCATTCCTTTTATCCTCCTCATTCTTATTCTGAAGTTCACTTCCTGCTTGGGGTACTACCTCCTGCCCCCCGACTTCTTGGTTGCCAATGGTACATTCAACCATGAAGTCGGTTAATGCCTTAGCCTCAATGGCTGTCCAAGGCTTCTGTGTGATGTCCTCTACTAGCCTTTCTTGGTGTTCCTTACCACTGCAGACATCCATGTCTTCAATCGGAAGGACCTGCCCCCGACTCCATTAGACCTTAACGAGGCTATATAATAGCTTCATGCCATCTTTTGATCACCTTTATGTTCTCCAACACCATTCCTGGTTGGGAACTTGATCTTCATATGATAAGTTGAGGCAATAGCCTTGAATGCATAAAGTCCAGTCCTTCCGAGGATAGCATTGTATGTTGAAACCGCCTTGATTACCAGGAAGTTCAACATCTGAGTGGCCTCCTTGGGCTCCTGTCCATTAGTTACAGGCAACTGAATAGTCCCTTCAACTTTGGATTCTACTCCATTAAATCCATTTATAGGCATGTTATTGGGGTCAACTGAGAATCATTGTACCCCATCTTCACAAATGCATCATGAAACAGAATTTCAACGAAAACTCCATTATCTATCAAGACTCGCTTCACCTCTGAGTTTCCAATCACGGGAGTTATGACCAATGGGTCGTCATGGGGGAACTTCACCCCTTCCAAGTCTGAGTCATCAAAACCGACCACTACTTCAGTTTTTGCACGCTCCGGGGCCTCTCCCACGATGCGCATCACTTTTCTGGTATAAGCCTTCCGAGAATTCCTTGTTGTGTCGGCCGTAGTCGGGCCTCCTGAGATCATGTTGATTACTGGCCCTCGGGGCTGTGGGTTGCAATCTTGATCGTCATCCCTTTTATAATCTCTAATTAGATTGCCACGATCTTCATCCTTAGTGAAGTGGCTAAGTTTCCCTCTACGGATCATAAACTCGATCTCATCTTTGAGTTGCTTGTAATCATCAGTGTCATGCCCCACATCTCTGTGGAATCTGCAATATTGATTTTTGTTTCTCTTTGCGGGATCCCCTGAGTGGCTTCGGCCATCGAAAATCTTTATCCTTCTCAATGTCCAACAAGATTCAACTCCTAGGAGTATTCAACCTTGCATACTCCGTGAACCTTGGTCCTTGGTTCTTCTTAGGGGCCGAGTCAGAGTCCTCGTTAGTTCGGGGATACTTGTCCCTAACGTCATACTCTTACTCTTGCTTTCGCTTCCTCAAGTCATTGTTACCTCCTCCATTACCTACTGCGGCCTCTTTCTTCATGCTATCCTCAGCTTTAATATACTTATCAGCCCTTTGTTGGAGCTCGGCCATATTCTCATGAGGATGTTTCGCCAATGACCTTTTAAAGAAGAGATCAGTGGTTCCGTGTTCTAGGGCTACCATCGCCACCTTATTCTCCAAATCAGTGATATTCAACGTCTCTTTAGTAAATCTCTTGAGATAATCCCTCAGATTTTCATTCTTTCCTTGCACCACATACATAAGAGATGCAGAGCTCTTCTCATGAACTCTTCCGCTAATGAATTGACTAACAAAAGCAGTACTAAACTCTTTAAAAGAGCCAATTGAGTTCGCAGGCAACCGACTATACCATCTTTGAGCCATGCCCGACAGGGTTTGAGGGAACGCCCTACACTTTAAGGCATCACTTGAAGGCTGTAACAGCAATGCGTTTGAAAACATCCTGACATGATTCGCGGGATCACCCGTTCCATCGTAAGCCTTGATTGTCGGCATCTTGAACTTCTTTGAAATACGAGCATTCATCACCTCCTCAGTAAACGGGGGTGTGGGATCATCAGGATCTCCAAGTGGCATCAGATCCTTAGGGTTACCCCTGGGGGTTTCCACCCTTGTTGTCTTTCCAGTTGAGGCATCAGCCTTTTTCTGCCTCCTTGACGGCCTCTCCAAGTTTATAATGGGGATCCTCCCTGTGGTTGGAGGAGGTTGGATTTGATTCAATCTAGCTTGCTCCCTCGCCATATCTTCCTTCAACTTTAAGATCTCGGCCTCATGAGCCTTGATCCTCTCAGCAGTTGTCAAAGGGGGTCCATCATGGATAGTTTGAGTCCTCCTTCGAGGTTCTCTACTAGCACGTCGCCTCCTCGGGGCTTTATCACGATCATCATCATCATCAGATGATGAATCATCAGTATAAGGACCAGAATAGTCGTCATACTCTCGATCTCGAATCTGTAAAGCATGACCGCTTGGTCCAATTCCTTGAACAGGAGGGTAGTTGAGCAGACCATACATCGGGTTGGTACTCACGGGGAGATTCGTAGTGTGGATCTGCACTCCCGGTGGTAAGGGGTTTTTAGGATTAACCAGAGGAGAGACCACCATCTGAAGAGGGTTGGTTTTTCGATTTAGATGGACGACCTCAGATAACGTACTCTCAACATGGGGAGTCGTCCCTATAGGTTGAGAAACTTGAGGTTGAGTGATCGCCCCTGGAGGGACTTGTTCAGTTACGGGCGGAGCAGAGCTGAGGGGCAAAGCCTCGGTTGTGATTGGTGGTGTTCTTCGTGAAGTTACCATGGTTGATGTCTTTTTCCCATAGACGGCGCCAAATGTTGTGGAATAAAAACTAGGTTATTAGATTGCGGCTAGGGTTTGCTTGTATTTAATGCTAGGGTGCGTGAGCTTCGTGCTTTAATGGCTGCTCTCGTGCTCGTGGCTGAATCTGCCTTCACAAGATGCCTACGTACTTTGATGAATATCAAAGATCAAGCCAAAAAACGTAGTTCTGAGAATGAGGGGTCAGGCCCTTATATAGGCTGTAGGAGCCTTAGAATTATGGTAGGATTCGGATACTTGGTGGGCAAGTCACCGCCTTGAGGAAGGTTCTAGACTCCTTCCTTGTATGAATCAGTTTCCATGTTGAAGTAGGTGTCTTGGGGGCTAAGTCAGGCAGGAGTAATATCCTTATTTGACTCTTATTGCTGAGCTGGTTATTACCCTTAATATTAATTACGAAATTAATATCATAAATAGGTTTCGGGCCCATCTGGTAGGCCCCACGTTTGGACCATATTGGATCTAATTAATGCCAAATTAAATGTGTATTTAGGGCTTATTTTTAGCCCATATCACAAAAGCTACATTTAACATAAAAAGAATAAGAAAAACACATATTATAAATTCCAAAAAGAAAAGTAAAGGACAAGAAAAAAATACAGAACACAAAAAAATTCAAAACAAGAATTACTAACCATAACAAAATAACAAGATTTTATTATTTAAGTTTTACTTAGTTCTATTATTATTATTATGTGTCTTGTAATTATTATTTTTTCCTTTTTAAATAATTTTTTGGTTCTGTATTTTTAAAATATTTCACATGCACTAATAAATTATAGAACATAAAAAAAGAGTAGGAAACATTGAAAAAATACATAAAAGAAATTTAAATATTAGAAATTACAAAATACAAGATTCAAAAAATACATAACACATCCAAATACATAACACAAAAAAATAACAAAACAAAATGGGACAAAGTACTATTAAATACAAAAGCTATGTTTAACATAAAAAGAAAAAGGAAAACACATATTATAAATTCCAAAAAAGTAGAGTAAAAGATAGGAAAAAAATACAGAACACAAAAAAAATTCAAAACAAGAATTACTAACCATAACAAAATTTTATTATTTAAGTTTTACTTAGTTCTATTATTATTCTTATGTGTTTTTGTAATTATTTTTTTCTTTCTTTAATATTTTTTTTGGTTGTTATGTATTTTTAGTTATATGTTTAGTATTATCTTTGTATGTTTAATATTATCTTTAAAATTTTCATATTATGTATTGATTTGATTACGTGTGTAATGATATAAATTGTTTTAACAGGTGGTTGTTTTATTAAAATAACTATTTGTTTACTTTTGTTTTTGTTATTCCGTGACACTTCCGTCTGTGTCAGTACGTGTGATTAGTTAATCTTAATTAATCATATCTGTCCACCTTACTTAAGAATGACCCCCCCCCCCCACACACACACACACACATATATATTTTATATATATATTACTTTTTTTCAACTAAAACGTATCATCTTATATATATATAGGCTTTTGCTCAAATACAAATCAATCCTTAAATACAAACTACAAACTAACACTAAATTAATTATATTTCATCTATTCTAAGTTTCCCGCCAAGGGTACCTTCACGAAAGATGCTTAAAATAATTGGTTCTATCCAACAAAAAATAAATAAAAATCTTGCCGTGGAAATGCGAAGCATTTAAGACAGTAAACGGATGAGTTAGGTAGTAATGAGGGCCGAAGGCCCTCGACACACCCGTCAATCGTTTATTGCCTTTACCATTGATTGTCATTCCTTACAACTTTAGAATGATAAAGCCGCGAAGCGCCGTACAAGAAGGTGCGAAGCACCGTTAACCAGTGAAATCCACTGACACGTCATCACGTGAACAGTGATTATTTTTTTTTTTTGTTGGATAGAGCCAAGTATTTTAAGCATTTTTTGTATTGGGGTACACCTAGTTTGATCATTAGATTAGCATGAAATGTTGGATTAGTGTTTAATTTTTAGTTTGTAGTTAATTTTAGTTTGTAGTGGAGTAGGACCCTATATATTCTTGTTCTAATAGAAACTAACTTAGAATAGAAACTAGAAACTAAACCTAAATTAAATATTTCAAGCTAATCTAATGACCAAATTAGGGGGACCCCAATACAAAAAGTTCATAATATTCTAGGCTCCATCCAGAAAAAAAAATAATGTTCGCTGCTGACGTGGCAGTGACGTCAGCGTGAACAGTAATTTTTTTTTTTTTTTTGCTGGATGGAGCCAATAATTTTAAACATTTTTTGTGAAGGTGCCCCTGGCGGGGCCATTAGAATAAATGAAATATAATTTATTTAGTGTTGGTTTCTAGTTTCTATTCTAAGATTGGTTTCTATATGATCACTAGCCTATATATATACACACACATTGGGTCTTGCTCTATATATATAATATGTGTGTGTATATATATATATATATGTTATTATTTTTTAAATTATATCATTTAAAACTTTAACTTACAAATTTCATATCATTAAAAATTTATTCAATTTATTGAAAAAATTATATAATATTAAAAAAAACCGTACATGGCACGGGTTTTAAGCTAGTATTTACAATAATTAAACATGCTAAAATATATAAAAATAGATTTTTTTTTAAATAACTAAAAAACTAAAATTTCTTTTTAAGATAAATAGGACAATAAAATTATTCAAATAAATTGGTCTTAAAACTTATAAGTCGGTAGACTGATCCAAACGAATAGGTATAATAAATGTTGTTTGATTAAAATAGTTAAATTTATTTAAATTAGAATAAGTTTTCAAAATAATTAAGTCATTAAAATAGTTTCGATGTAAATAAGTCCTGACCGATCAAAGGAATTTTTCATATATCTATACTATATTATAATAAGCAAAAATACTATACTATCTATCTATCTATCTATCTATCTATCTATTCTATTATATTATATTAAAGCCGAAATATTAAAAGTTTGGTTGGTTGGTTGGTTGGTTGGTACCTATTGAATTTACCTAATTACCCTTACCTAATTACAGATAAAATCTTTTTTTATATTTTATCTAACTAAAATTTTTATTTTACTAATCAATTTCCTTTTTCAGGTTAAACATGTTACCTTTAAAATTTTTGTTTTACTAATCAATTTCCTTTTTCAGGTTAAACATGTTACCTTTTCTTTTCTTTTTAATAACTAAACAGTTTCCTTTTTCAGTTAAAATATAATATCTTTTATATTTTATCTAACTAAAAAGCATATTATAATAACTATTAATTAATTTTTTCATTCAAATTATCTTTTCTCTTTTCTCTAACTAAAATATCTCTTTTTCCAATTATATCACGAGTTACCTTTTAAAAATCTTCTTTTATATTTTATTTAACTAAAATTTCTACATTACAAATCAACCTACTTTTTCAGGTTAAACGTGTTACCTTTTTTTTAATAACTAAGCAGTTTCCTTTTTCATGTGGTACCTATTGAATTTACCTAATTACCCTTACTTAATTACAATAAAATCTTTTTTTATATTTTGTCTAACTAAAATTTTTGTTTTACTAATCAATTTCCTTTTTCAGGTTAAACATGTTACCTTTAAAGTTTTTGTTTTACTAATCAATTTCCTTTTTAAGGTTAAACACGTTACATTTTCTTTTCTTTTTAATAACTAAGCAGTTTCCTTTTTCAGTTAAAATATAATATATTTTATATTTTATCTAACTAAAAAGCATATTATAATTACTATTAACTAATTAATTAATTTTTTCATTCAAATTATCTTTTCTCTTTTCTCTAACTAAAATATCTCTTTTTCCAATTATATCACGAGTTACCTTTTAAAAATCTTCTTTTATATTTTATTTAACTAAAATTTTTCTTTACAAATCAACCTACTTTTTCAGGTTAAACGTGTTACCTTTTTTTCTAATAACTAAGCAGTTTCCTTTTTCAGGTAAAATATAATATATTTTATATTTTATCTAATTAAAAAAAATTATAATTACTGTTAACTAATATTTTTTTTTTCTTTTCTCTTTTCTTTAACTAAAATATTTTTTTCCAATTATATCACGGGTTACCTTTTTCAGCCAAAACAAGTTACCTTTTGTATTTTCTCTAAATAAAACCTCTCTTTTTCAAATTATATCACAAGCGATTCTATTTAATAAAAATAAAATCATAATATTATAATGCTATTAATTAACCGATTACCTTTTCAGCTAAAAACGTATCATCTTTTTTATTTTTTCTAATTAAATTCCTTTTTTTAGAAATATCAAGGTAACATTAATTTCTCATTTTCTAAAAATATTACCTGCAATTTTATTTAGTAAAATAACAATTAAATTATAATTACTATAAACTAATCAATTACCATTTTCACCCTAAAGTATGTCACCTTTTAATTTTCATGTTATCTTTTTCTATTTTTTCAAACTAAAATCTCTCTTTTTCCAATTATATCACGGACGGTTCTATTTAATAAAATTAAATAATATACACTCAAAAATATCTCACCATATATTCAAATCATTATTTTTAGTAATAAATAAGTATCGTTAGATCTAATAATAAGATATATTACATGATTAAATTAATTTAGTAAAAATTCAAAGTTCATAATTATAATGTTAAATAAATTTTATAACCTATCAAAAGAAATCCGTGCTTCGCACGGGTTATAAGCTAGTTCTATTATATTAAAGCCGAAACATTAAAAGTTTGGTTGGTTGGTTGGTACCTATTGAATTTACCTAATTACCCTTACTTAACTATTAACTAATTACATAATTTCCTTTTTCATATTAAACATATTACCTTTTCTATTTGTCACTAACTAATTAATTTCCCTTTTCAGGTAAAGCACAATATCTTTTATATTTTATCTAACTAAAATTTATCCTTTCTTATAAACACTACAAGCAATTTTGAAAATAACATAATTATATTATAATACTATTAACTAATCAATTACCTTTTTCAGCCAAAACATGTTACCTTTTCTCTATTCTATAACTAAAATATCTCTTTAACTAAAATATCTTTTTTACAAATATATCACGGGTGGTTCTATTTAATAAATAATAATATTATAATACTAATAATTATCAATTACCTTTTTCAACTAAAACATATCATCTTTTCCCTATTTTATAATTCAAATTTTAATATTTCAAATATTTATTATGTGTATTCTTTTGAAGAGTTGTATAAGGTTGCTCATGTTTTCATTGTTTTTGACAGTGACCTTGCGAACGAATTTGTGAATTTGTGTTTATATTATTAATTTTAATATATGCTATTGATTAAATTTGAATATTAAACCAAAATTAATTTATTTATGCATATAATAAGAGTAAAAAATAAACGAGTACTATTATAGGTCAAGGGTTCGACTCATAAGAACAACATATATTTTATAAATTAAATTTTAAATCACTAATATAAAACTAACTAAAATTTTTGCTTTACTAATCAATTTTCTTTTTCAGGTTAAACATGTTACCTTTTCTTTCCTTTTTAATAACTAAGCAGTTTCCTTTTTCAAATAAAATAAAATATCTTTTATATTTTATCTAAACTAAAAAGCATATTATAATTACAATTAACTAATTACTTAATTTTTTCATTCAAATTATCTTTTCTCTTTTCTCTAACTAAAATATCTCTTTTTCCAATTATATCACGGATTACCTTTTAAAAATCTTCTTTTATATTTTATTTAACTAAAATTTTTACTTTACTAATCAATCTACTTTTTCAGGTTAAACATGTTACCTTTTTTTTTAATAACTAAACAGTTTCCTTTTTCAAGTAAAATATAATATCTTTTATATTTTTTCTAATTAAAAAACAAATTATAATTATTGTTAACTAATAAATTAATTTTTTATCTTTTCTCTAACTGAAATATTTTTTCCCCCAATTATATCACTATTTAATAAAATATATTAAAAATCCGTATACATTGTTTTTAATAAGGAAACATTAGTATAATTCGTAAACATGAGAATATTAAATTATATTAAATTAAAATTAAAAAAATTAAAAATAATGATTATATAAAAACATAATTGTAATATTAAATAAAATTTATATATTATAATAAAAGAAACCTGTGCATCACACGGGCATTGAAAGTTTGTCCGTTCGATCTTCAGCACGGTCATCCTAACTATTAAAATAAATAGTAAAATAATATAATTAGTGATAATTAGTCGATTGCCTTTTTTTAATTAAAAGAGGTTTACTTTTAATTGATTGATGATATTACCTTTTATAAACACCTAAGATATCGTATATTCCAATCAATAATATTTCTTTCTAAACAAAACACGTTAACTTTTATTTTAAAATAGGGATATTCTATATGGTACCATTGTGGTTTTGGCTTTTCTACATGGTACCATCACATTATTTACTCCTATCCATGGTACCCTCGTACATTTGGTTTTACATATATAATATCCTTCTGTTTAGTAAAAAGTAATAGAATTGATTTCACACCGTAAAACAAATTGTATATTTGAAATCTTTACGAAACGTTATATAAAATAGACCCTTAAATCATGTAAAACAGAGTCAAAATGAGTGAGATATTTATTGTCAAAGTTTGGTTATGGAGTTTGAATATATCTCACTCATTTTAATTCCGTTTTACATGATTCAATAGTCTATTTCATGTATTTTTTCGCAACGATTTCAAATATACAATTTGTTTTACAATTTGAAATCAATTCTATTACTTTGTACTTAACAGAAGGGTATTACATATGAAAAACCAAATGTACGAGGGTACCATGGATAAGAGTAAATAATGTGATGGTACCATGTAGAAAAGCCAAAATCACAATGGTACCATATAGAATTTCCCTTTAAAATATAATCTTACACTAATTAATATATATATATATACCCAAAAAAATTACACTATATCGTCTAATCACTAAATGAATAATGAGATAAATTTTAAATCATTAATACGTTGCTACAAAACACTTAGTGGAATTTCGGTGTGATGAGATAAAAATTAATTTAAAAAATTTACTAAAAGGTAAATAAAAATAAAAGAATCTTAAAAATAAATAAATGTTAGGATTGTAAAAAATAATACCAAATAATTTATCAACATGCTAGCTGAATATTACAATGTATATTTTTTTTTTTGTAAAATACATCGAGAATAAATAAAATAATTAATATGATTTTACAAAACATTCAATGAAATATTAAACTCAAAACTTAAAGATTGATTTTAAAATTTTAATAGAATCTTTATGAAATTTTAAAAACACTTAATAGAATCTTTATGAAATTTTAATATTTTAAAGTATTGTATGATTATTTTAAAATATAGTCATATATACTTCTCTATTTAGATTTCAAATTCCATATATAATCTTTCGTATTTTACGTATGAAATCTTGGTGAATAAATTAATCTTGGTGCACATTAATATATTATTTGTTATTATTTATGATATTGTTAATCCTTATTCATTTTTAAAAATCTTTTATATTTATTGGCCTTTTTGTGTTTTATTAAAATCAAATTTCAAGTTAAATACTTAGATTGCATTAAGTGTTTTATATAACATATCAATTATTTCAATTTATTCTCGAACATTTTGATCAAAAAAATTGTGGATTTTAAAATTCCAAATCAAATTTTAAGTTATTGTTTTAATGACTTTATAGCAAAGCATAACTTGCATGACATGGAGTTAGCAAACACTAGGTTCACTTGGATAGGACCTCAAGGGAAGAAAAGTAGGCTGGACAGAGTGCTGGTGAACACAGAGTGGTTTAGTACTGGAGACTGGAAACTCTCGGCACTACATAGGAAGAAATCAGACCATAAGAGGTTGATCTTCAATATGGTATCCTGTAACTGGGGACCTAAACCTATGAAAATCTTTAATTGCTGGTTAAGGGAGGACTCACTCTCTAAATTACTAGGAAATTTTTGGAAGCAAAATCTCAGTGAGCAAAAGACCATTCAAGCTGTTCTCAAGGAGGTTAAACTGGTAATAAAGGGCTGGGCTGTTAATATCAAAGATAGCACTGAAACTGAAATCAAAGATCTGGAGGCTCTTACAGATAAAGATGATCATTCAGGTGATATCAAGTTATTAGAAGGTAGAAGGAAAAAGCTAGAGCATTTGTACAACTTCAGAGATGATATGCTTAGGCAGAAATCTAGGCTAAATTGGCAGGTTCATGGTGATCGAAACTCCAAGTACTTTCACCAAGTTATTCAAATAAGACGAAAGAGAAACACAATTTTTAAAGTATATTGTGGTACCAGGAAGATCAATGAACCTTCCCAGCTTAAAAATGCTTTCTTCCTGCACTTTAAGGATCTGTTCGATGATAAGGAGGGTGTTCAAGTTTTCAGTCTTGGAGAATTGGTGACTAATAAAATCTCAAAATCTGAAAAAGGGTGGTTGGAAAAGGATTTTGAAATTGAGGAAATTGATTTTGCGCTCAACAATTCTGCGAATGAGAAGGCCCCAGGCCCTGACGGTTTTAACATGGGGTGTCTTAAAGCCATGTGGCCACATTTAAAGTGCAGAATTTTTAAGTGCTTCAAGGACTTCTCTAGCTCGTACGTCTTTCCTGCAGGTTTTAACTCATCTTTCTTATCCCTCATACCTAAAAAGGAAAATCCTAAATTTATATCAGATTATAGACCTATAAGTCTAATAAATAGTACTGCAAAGTTGTTCACAAAGATTCTGTCACATAGATTGGGGGAAGTTATCGGGAATATTGTGGGTAAGAATCAGTTCGCGTTTATCAAAGGGAGACAGGCCTCAGAAAGTATTTTGATTGCTAGCGAAGCGGTTCACCTAATCAAATGTGGAAAAAAGAGTGACTTGATTCTTAAGCTTGATTTTGAAAAGGCGTTTGATTCAGTCAACTGGAATTTCTTACTTCAATTACTAAATTCCTTGGGGTTTGGCAAAAGATGGATTTCTTGGATTCAGGCCTATTTGCAATCAATGAAAGTTTCTGTGCTTGTAAATGGATCTCCGACAAAGGAATTTGCTCCAAAAAGAGGCCTTCGACAAGGTGATCCGTTGTCACCACTCTTATATAATATTGTGGCAGAAGTTTTGAATCTAATGTTAAACACGGCAATATCAAAAGGAATGTTTAGAGGAACTGAATTGGGTGAAGATCGTGAGCAGTTGTCTCATCTGCAATTTGCAGATGATACATTAATCTTTATTGAGGGATCTTTAGACTCTGTTAAAATTGTAAAGCGTATTCTTCAATGCTTTCAATTGTTAACTGGTTTGAAGATAAACTTTCACAAAAGTAGTATATTTTCTTGCGATAAAAACAGTAGCATTGTATCTGAGGGTGCAAAGATTTTAGGTTGTAAGGTTGGTACTTGGCCACTGTTATACTTAGGAGCTCCTTTAGGGTTGTCGGCTAAAAGAAAGATTTTCTGGAATCCTCTTATCAAGAAATTTGAGAACAAGTTGGCTAACTGGAGGTGCACCTCCTTGAATAAGGCTGGTAGACTGACTCTTTTAAAGTCTACGTTAGACAGCCTTCCGGTCTATTGGTTTAACCTCTACAAAGTCCCTAAGGGAGTGTGTGCAGAGATCGAAAGGATTAGAAGGAATTTTTTCTGGGGCCATCTCAATGGTAAGAGGAAAATGCACTATATTAAATGGAGTAAGATTACACAACCAAAAATCAAGGGAGGTCTAGGCCTGTCTTCAATCAGTTTGAGGAATGTATCCCTGCTGGGAAAGTGGCATTGGAAGTGGCATCTAGAAAGAGACAAGTGGTGGAATAGATGGGTACGGGCAAAATATAACTGCTCCTCTGGGGATCATTTAAAGCTTGTACTTCATCAAGGTAGAGTATCTGAGTGTTTCTCGGGTTTTTTGGATGTTGCAACTAATTCAAATCTAAAGGGTCATCTAGATGCTGATAAATTTTTTTGGCAAGTAATGAATGGAGAGAGAGTGCTTTTCTGGGAAGACAATTGGTACCATGAAGGTACACTTATGTGTCTTTTTCCAAGGTTGTATAATATCTTCAAGCTGAAACACATCACTGTTAAAAATCTCAAAGTGTTAGTTGAGTGCTATGAAGTGTTCGGTGAGACTTTTTGGTGCAGAAAGCTTAGGAACTGGGAATTAGATGTAGTAGAAAATTTGATGGCCATTTGTTCTCGAGTCATTTTGAAGAAAGGAAGCGATAGACTAATTTGGCTCCCTGTGAATAATGATTATACTGCTGCTAGTAGCTATGCAGTAATGCAAGAAGGTTTGATGGCTCCGGACGTCAGTTGGAAGTATGTCTGGAATTTTAAAGTGCCTCCAAAGGTAGTTGTCTTTCTTTGGAAGTATTACCAGAGGGTACTTCCCACTTGTAGTTTTTTAGCAAGTAGAATAAGTGGCTCCAATCTTTCAAAAATTTGTAAGTGGTGTAACATCGAAGAAGATTCACAATCTCACGTATTCTGGAAGTGCGAACCAGCACTTTGGGCTTGGAATTTTGTTTCGAACTGGTGGAACATTGATGTGCAAAAATGCTATAATCCTCACTCTGGTTTAGTCTCAAGGAGTCCAAGCATAAGAGTTGCCTGGGAAATAACTTGGTCAGAAACTTTGTGGACCATTTGGTTGTGTAGAAATCAAGCAGTTTTTCAAGGAGTAAGAATCACAAAAGAAGAGCTAATTTTCCTAGTAGTCCATAGATCACAAATGTGGTGTCAAGCTGTGAATCTCATAGATAATTCCACCGTTTGGAGATCCAATCCCGTAGGTTTGATCCTTAGATCAAGGATATCAAGAAAGAACCAGTTAATGTTTAGTAATGCAGATTTAATTGGTTTCATAGATGGTGCGTGGAAACCTTCAAACAATTCAGGTTCTAAGGCTGGCATTGGAGGATATGTAAAAGATTCGGAGGGTAATTTGGTGTTTATTTTTTCTGGACCAATTCAAGCAAGCTCAGCTTTCATGTGTGAAGTTGAAGCTATGCTTTTTGTGATAAGACATATAGCCTCAAGCCAGTGGAATAGAAGTCTTTGCATTCTATACACGGACTCCTCAGAACTGTTAAAGGAAATCCAGAAAATCAAATGCAATATCGACCACCATCTGAAAAAAGAGCTTAAAAATTTCTTGCTCTTTTCCAAAATAGAATTCAAGAAGGTGGATAGAGTGTTGAACAGTGAAGCAGACAACTTAGCAAAACAAGGAATGGTTAGGAACAAGATGCTATTTGCTTGGTGTTGATATATCGCTGCGATTTTCTGGGACTGGATTTGCTGTGGAGTTGCTGCGATTTTCTTGCTGTGGATTTGCTTGGTGTTCATTTATATGATTTTCTGGGACTGGATTTGCTATTTTATTCAGCATACGCTTCTTTTGGTGGTCCAAAGGCATGGGTGCTGGGTTCGTGGGTGTTCAACTTCAAGAAGTCTGGGAGGGAGTTTGAATGCAGGTGTGTTTTTGCAGGAAGAGGTGCTGCAGGGCGAGGTCGCTTTGCAGGCAGAAGGCTTAATCCCTAGTCATTTTCATTGTTTTATGTCTAATGTCTTAAGTAGTGCTTGTCTCAATGTTTTGGAAAGGCATCTCTGAAGGTTTTAGGCTTGTTCAGTAAGTTCAAAAGGTTTGGTTGGATGTAAGTTTGTTGAGGAATTTTAGGGTCATAGTGCTCCTTCAGAGACATCCTGGGCTGTACTAATTTAAGCTAAATGAATTTTTTCCCGGCTTTTCAAAAAAAAAAAAAAAACTAAACGAATAATGACCGTTATATTTTTAGTAAAAAATCAGAACCATTAGATCTAATGATTAGATATATTATATGTTTAAATTAATTTACTAAAATTTCAAGGTTCGAATTCTGTCAGACATATTTTTTAAAAAAATTATAATATAAATTTTAAACCACATAATTTTGCAATCATTAATGTATACCGAAAAATATTAAACCATTTTACTGTTAGATTTTTAGTAATTAATAAAAACCGTTAGATGTAATTATAAGATATATTTTATGATTAAAGTATTTTACTAAAAATTCAAGTTTCGAATCCCGTCAATGACATATTTAACTTAAAATTCTATAATATTGTAAATTTTAAATCATGCATAACTAAATTTATATTAAATTATATTAAATAATATTAAAATAATTTTTACAAAATAATGATTATATAAAAATATAATTATAGAATAAAATAAAATTTGTATAACATATTAAAAGAAACCCGTGCATTGCACGGGTTATAAGCTAGTTCTATTATATTAAAGCCGAAACATTAAAAGTTTGGTTGGTTGGTTGGTACCTATTGAATTTACCTAATTACCCTTACTTAACTATTAACTAATTACATAATTTCCTTTTTCATATTAAACATATTACCTTTTCTATTTGTCACTAACTAATTAATTTCCCTTTTCAGGTAAAACACAATATCTTTTATATTTTATACTAAAATTTTTCCTTTCTTATAAACACTACAAGCAATTTTGAAAATAACATAATTATATTATAATTACTATTAACTAATCAATTACCTTTTTCAGCCAAAACATGTTACCTTTTCTCTATTCTATAACTAAAATATCTCTTTAACTAAAATATCTTTTTTACAAATATATCACGGGTGGTTCAATTTAATAAATAATAATATTATAATACTAATAATTATCAATTACCTTTTTCAATTAAAACATATCATCTTTTCCCTATTTTATAATTCAAATTCCTTTTTTCTAGAAATATCACGGGCAACATTAATTTCTCACTATCTAAAAACACTACGAACAATTTAATTTAGTGAAATAACATAAATTATATAAACTAATTAATTACCTTTTTCACCTAAAACATGTTTCCTTTTTAATTTTCTCTAACTAACACATCACTTTTTTCAGTTAAATCACGGCATCCTAAATTATAATTTTATAAGTACTTATAATTAAACGATTACCTTTTTGAATACCTTTTTCAGCTAAAACGTATCATATTTTCCATATTTTATAATTCAAATTCCTCTTTTCTAGAAATATCATAGGCAGCATTAATTTCTCACAATCTAAAGACATTACGAACAATTTAATTTAGCGAAATAACATAAATTAAATTATAATTATTATAAACTAATCAATCACCCTTTTCACCTAAAACATGTCACCTTTTTAATTTTCACATTACATTTTCTATTTTCTCTAAATAAAATCTATATTTTTTCAATTATATCACGAGCGGTTCTATTTAATAAAATAAAATAACAATATTATAATGTTAATAATTAACCGATTAAGTTTAAGCTAAAATGTATCATCTTTTCTATATTTTCTAACTAAAATATCTCTTTTCTTTAAAATATCACGGGCAACACTAATTTTTCCTTTTCTTAACACTTTACGAGCAATTTTATTTAATAAAATAACATAATTGAATTATAATTACTACAAACTAATCAATTACCTTTTTCACCTAAAACATGTTTCCTTTTTAATTTTCTCTAACTAACACCTCACTTTTTTCAGTTAAATCACGACATTCTATTTAATAAAATAAAATTATAATTTTATAAGTACTTATAATTAACATATTACCTTTTTGAACTAAGATGTATTATCTTTTCAATATTTTCTAACAAAAATCCCTATTTTCATAGAAATATAACGGATAACATTTATATCATTTTTTTTGCTAATTAACATTTATATAACATTATAATCAATTTCCTTTTTCAGGTTAAACATGTTACCTTTTCTTTTCTTTTTAATAACTATGCAGTTTCCTTTTTCAGGTAAATATAATATCTTTTATATTTTATCTAACTAAAAAACATATTAAAATTACTATTAACTAATTTTTTCATTCAAATTATCTTTTCTCTTTTCTCTAACTAAAATATATTTTTTTCCAATTATATCACGGGTTACCTTTTAAAAATCTTCTTTTACATTTTATTTAACTAAAATTTTTACTTTACTAATCAATCTACTTTTTCAGGTTAAACATGTTACCTTTTTTTTAATAATTAAACAGTTTCCTTTTTCAAGTAAAATATATTATCTTTTGTATTTTTTCTAATTAAAAAACAAATTATAATTACTTTTAACTAATCAATTAATTTTTTATCTTTTCTCTTTTGTCTAGCTAAAATATTTTTTTCCCAATTATATCACTATTTAATAAAATATATTAAAAATCCGTATACATTGTTAATAATAAGGAAACATTAGTATAATTCTAAACATGAGAATATTAAATTATATTAAATTAAATTTAAAAAAATATTAAAATTAATGATTATATAAAAACATAATTGTAATATTAAATAAAATTTATATAATATAATAAAAGAAACCTGTGCATCACACGGGCATTGAAAGTTTGTCTGTTCGATCTTCAGCACGGTCATCCTAACTATTAAAATAAATAGTAAAATAATATAATTAGTGATAATTAGTCGATTGCCTTTTTAATTAAAAGATGTTTACTTTTAATTGATGGATGATATTACCTTTTATAAACATCTAAGATATCATATCTTCCAATCAATAATATTTCTTTCTCAATAAAAATTAAAACACGTTAACTTTTACATTAAAATATAATCTTACAATAATTAATATATGCCCAAAAAACTAACACTATATCGTCTAATCACTAACAAAAGATAATAGACCGAAACATTAAAAGTTTGGTTGGTTGGTACCTATTGATTTTACTAATTTACCCTTACTTAATTGTAGATAAAATGTAAAATTTTTGCTTTACTAATCAATTTCCTTTTTCAGGTTAAACATGTTACCTTTTCTTTTCTTTTTAATAACTAAGCAGTTTCCTTTTTGAGGTAAAATATAATATCTTTTATATTTTATCTAACTAAAAAACATATTATAATTACTATTAACTAATTTTTTCATTCAAATTATCTTTTCTCTTTTCTCTAACTAAAATATATCTTTTTCCAATTATATCACGGGTTACCTTTTAAAAATCTTCTTTTATATTTTATTTACCTAAATTTTTACTTTACTAATCAATCTACTTTTTCAGGTTAAACATGTTACCTTTTTTTTAATAACTAAACAGTTTCCTTTTTCAAGTAAAATATAATATCTTTTATATTTTTTCTAATTAAAAAACAAATTATAATTACTTTTAACTAATAAATTAATTTTTTATCTTTTCTCTTTTGTCTAACTAAAATATTTTTTTCCCAATTATATCACTATTTAATAAAATCTATTAAAAATCCGTATACATTGTTTATAATAAGGAAACATTAGTATAATCCGTAAACATGAGAATATTAAATTATATTAAATTAAAATTAAAGATTATATAAAAACATAATTGTAATATTAAATAAAATTTATATAATATAATAAAAGAAACCTGTGCATCACACGGGCATTGAAAGTTTGTCCGTTCGATCTTAGCACGGTCATCCTAACTATTAAAATAAATAGTAAAATAATATAATTAGTGATAATTAGTCGATTGTCTTTTTTAATTAAAAGAGGTTTACTTTTAATTGATTGATGATATTACCTTTTATAAACACCTAAGATATCGTTTCTTCCAATCAATAATATTTCTTTCTAAATAAAAATTAAAACACGTTAACTTTTATATTAAAATGTAATTTTACAATAATTAATATATACCCAAAAAAATAACACTATATCGTCTAATCAATATAATCTTAATGTCTGCTAGTATTACATTTCGGAAAATTACTACTATTGTCCTTCATCTTTTTAATCTTCTTTATTTTTTTGATGTCCTTTTTTGTCATTACACAGGAAAATTACTACTATTGTCCTTCATTTTTTTAATCTTCTTTATTTCTTTGATGTGTTTTTTTGTCATTACACAGCATTTGGAGCGACTTGGATCGACCCAATTTAGATTGGATCGACCCAATTTAGATTGGATCGACCCAAATTTTAGTTTTTAAAAAATTAAAAATATGGAGTTTTAAGGTCCTTTATAAATGGATTCCTTAACAAAAAATTTTTTTGTTCAACATAATATTAATTTATATTTAGTAAATTAGATTATATATTTTTAAAATACTTTTTTGTTAGACACAAATGTGCTTTTTTTATGTAATAATTTTGCACGTCTTAAAATAATTTTGAATATAAAATAATTTTGCATGTCTTAAAATGAAAAGTAAAAATGATGTTTAAAGCTTAAATATAAACTTTATCATAAGTTTAAATATAAAGATAAATTTGAAGTTATTCAGAGTAATAAAGACCACATAATCATAAGAAAATGAATGAAATGAAATTATGAGCAATGAAATGAACATTTTGGATTAAATTTTTTGTGACAAAATTATATTCATTTAAAAGGTGAGCACTGAAATAAGCATTTTGGATCGAATTTTTTTTTATAAAGTCATATTCATTTAAAAAAACGTTAGATTGGATTAGAGGTTTGATCTTTTGAGAAACTGCTTACATATACTCCCTCCGTCCCAATTTGTTAGACATTGTTTGACTTTCACGGAGATTAAGAAAATTCTGTATGACTTGCTAGGTGGTAACATGTGATTGGTTGGGTGTGAAAGTGGATGTATAAAAAATGGGTAAAGTAGGAAAGTAGTGGGGGTAATAGTATTTATTTAATAAAAAGGAGTTATAAAATAGAGAAGTAGTGGGTGTAATAGTGAAAAGTAGTGTTCAAAAATAGTAAGTTTAGTAGGTTCATTCTTTTTGGGACGTCCCAAAAAGGAATGAGTGTCATACAAAATGGGACGGAGGGAGTATGATATATCTAAGACGGACGAAGTACATCGATTTTTTAGTTAATAATACCATCATGATTTTGTTTCTTTTTCATCAAGTTAATCAAAATATTATACCATTCTTCATAACAAGATTTAGAAAAGTGAGAAATTAAGACTATTGATGTCATATTCAACTATAAATATATTTTTTATACATATTATATGTAATATAAATGTGAGAAGTTAAGGTTGTAAAATGTGAAAATTTTAATTTACTCAAATGTGAGAATTTAATTAACTCATCCAATTCCAAGAAAAATAAAATGATCACATATATTTATACATATTATTATACATAATAATCTATAACATCTAATATTGCATGGTTTTTTATAATCATATTCTTATTTTTGTTTATATCAAAGAAGTGAAATTGTTAATAGATACAGTATATTTGCATTATTCAAAATTTGAAAAAGTGGTTGGAAACTATTTCAACGGGATCACTAATAATATTAATAATATCATGTATTATTAACACAAAATGTTAAAATTTTAAACAATTCTAAGCAAGTGTTTTTAATGATTTGGTATTTATCGTATTTTATTAAAAGTTATCATTCTCGATTGTAGGGTATGATTCAGATGAGAACACGTATATGTTGGAGAACAATGAGAACATCACATTTCAAGCTATTCTAAAGGGCCCCGCCAGGGGCACCAATACGAAAAAATCATATAATTCTACCCTCTATCCATTCATAAAAAAAAAAGTATAAATTTTTTTTTTAAAAAAAAATATAAAAATGATGACGTGGCAGCAGTTTTTTTTAAAAAAAATTTGTTAATTTTTATAAAAAAAATTTTTGTTATGAATGGATAGAGGGTAGAATTATAAGATTTTTTTGTGAAGGTGCCCCTAGCGAGACCCTTTAAAATAGCTTGAAATATGGTGAATATGTGTGTTCTCACTGTTCTCACACTAACATGTGTTCTCACTAGAACGTGACCCCTCGATTGTAATATGTTTACAATGTCATGATCTTTATTAAATACTTATTTAAGAATTTAATTTCTAATAACATGTACATAAATGAAATATATAATTTTATTTTCTATCCTTTTTTAAAAAATCAGTAAATATTTATAAATTCGTGTGCGAACCACGGACATATTGCTATTATTCAAATGTAGGTTATTATTTATTTAAATAATCAAGCTGATAGGTCGTCAAGAAACTATTACGGTATATAACTTAACCATTGAGTTTGTTTTTCCAAATTCATTATTTGACTCATTGTTAATTAAAGAAAATTTGTATACAAATTTAAATACTATTAATATATTCTCTTAATATTTATGGTAAAATTATTAATGAAAATTTGAATAAATTTTTTAATTTTGGTAAGCTTATTAATACATATTATCACATAACAGCTCTAGAAAATCTAAATAATTTTATCTTTGATTGCAGTTGTTATAATATAGAAAAATATTATTTTATTAATATTATTTCTTTTAATATTAATTTATTTGACCTTAAATATAAAGTTCTTTTCTTTATTTAATCGTTATTATTATATATCATAATTATTATGAAATTTAAATTTAAATTATTTTCATTAATATAACCGCAGTGAGGCGTCGCGCAATGCAGATAAGTATTTTTACAATATTTGATTTAACAAGTTGAGCTTCAACTATATCATTTAGGATTTGAAATTATTTTTAGTTATTTTAAATATCTTCAACTAAAACTTTTTATACTAACTTATTTAATATTACATTTTTATTAATATTTAAATTTAATACTTCAGCCATATTGCATTTTTGTGTATTATTATAGATAACACAAAAAATAAATAAATTATGACAACTTAAATAAAAATTAGATTGTATTTCCTAAATTATATACTTATTGAAATAATGCACATAATATCAAAAAAAATATTGATTATTTTTATTAATATAGGTGCAGGGAGGCGTCGCCGAAGGCGATGCCGATAAATATTTTTAGAACATTTAATTTTAGTAGTAGAGTTTTATTTGATTTATTTTAAAATTTCAACATCATTGAAAAATTACGTCAACTATATAATTTAGGAATTGAACTTATTTTGAAAATTTTAGCAGTACTAAAAAATTTGTATGAACAATTTAAAATTTATCATCAATATCAATATCAATATCAATCAATATATTCTTAATGTCTGTTAGTATTGCATTTCGAAAATTACTGCTTTTATCCTTCATTATTTTAATCTTCTTTATTCATTTGATGCCCTTTTTTGTCATTACACAGGAAAATTACTGTTTTTATTCTTCATTTTTTTAATTTTCTTTATTTCTTTGATGACCCTTTTTGTCATTACACAATATTTGGAGCGACCCAATTTAGATTGGATCGACCCAAATCTAAATCTATACTATATTTTATCATTATACAGCATTTGGAATGACCCAATTGGATCGACCCAAATTGGAATAAAGCAAAAGGGCAATTGGCAAGTGTTGAAAGACTAAAATAAAGAACAAATTAAGTGTTGAAATTTTAATTATAGAAGCATAACGGTGACATAAAAGAAAAGGATCGATCCAAATCTAAATCTATACTATTTTTTATCATTATAGAGCATTTGGAATGACCCAATTGGATCGACCCAAAATGGAATAAAGCAAAAGGGCAATTGACAAGTGAATTGAAAGACTAAAATAAAGAACAAATTAAGTGTTGAAATTTTAATTATAGAAGCATAACCGTGACATAAAAGAAAAGGAAGCAAATAATGGTAGAAAAATAAAAACTAAAACTAATAATTTAAACAAGACATTATTTTGATTTAAACAAGCAAAAAGTATAAGGATAATTTAATAACTTAAAAACAAAAGACAGAAAATCAATTTAATAAATTAAATTAAAATTTAAAACTACTATTATTCTTCATTTTTCTATTAATAATATAATTAATGATAATTAGCCGATTGCCTTTTTAGTTAAAAAATGTTTAGTTATAATTGATGATATTACCTTTTATAAATACATAAAATATCATATCTTCCAATCAATAATTTTTTTTCTCTCTAATTAAAACACGTTGACTTTTAATTTAAAACATAATATTGCAATAATTAATATATACCCAAAAATATGACATCATATCTTCTAACCACTAACAAAATATAATAAAAATTTGTATACAACGAATAATATTCGTTAGATTTTTAGTTAAAAATTAGAACTGTTAGATCTAATGATTAAATATATTACATGATTAAATTTATTTACTAAATACATACCCAAAAATATGACTTCATATCTTCTAATCACTAACAAAATATAATAAAAATTTGTATACAACGAATAATATCCGTTAGATTTTTAGCTAAAAATTAGAATTGTTAGATCTAATGATTAAATATATTACATGATTAAATTTATTTACTAAAATTTCAAGGTTCGAATTTTTATAAACACCTAAAATATCATATCTTCCAATCAATAACTTTTTTTCTCTCTAATTAAAACACGTTGACTTTTAATTTAAAACATAATATTACAATAATTAATACATACACAAAAATATGACATCATATCTTCTAACCACTAACAAAATGTAATAAAAATTCGTATACAACGAATAATATCCGTTAGATTTTTAGTTAAAAATTAGAACTGTTATATCTAATGATTAAATATATTATATGATTAAATTTATTTACAAAATACATACCCAAAAATATGACATCATATATTCTAACCACTAACAAAATATAATAAAAATTTGTATACAACGAATAATATCCGTTAGATTTTTAGTTAAAAATTAGAACTGTTAGATCTAATGATTAATATATTACATGATTAAATTTATTTACTAAAATTTCAAGGTTCGAATTTTTATAAATACCTAAAATATCATATATTTCAATCAATAATTTTTTTCTCTAATTAAAACACTTTGACTTTTAATTTAAAACATAATATTGCAATAATTAATACATACCAAAAAATATGACATCATATCTTCTAACCACTAACAAAATATAATAAAAATTCGTATACAACGAATAATATCCGTTAAATTTTTAGTTAAAAAATAGAACCGTTAGATCTAATGATTAAATTTATTTACTAAATACATACCCAAAAATATGACATCATATCTTCTAACCAGTAACAAAATATAATAAAATTCGTATACAACGAATAATATCCGTTAGGATTTTAGTTAAAAATTAGAACTGTTAGATCTAATGATTAAATATATTATATGATTAAATTTATTAACTAAAATTTCAAGGTTCAAATTCCGTGAGCGATACTATTATCCTTCATCTTCTTAATCTTCTTTATTTTTTTGATGCCCCTTTTTACCATTACACAGCATTTGGAGCGACCTAATTTAGATTAGATCGACCCAAATCTAAACATATACTATTTTTTGTCATTACACAACATTTGGAGTAACCCAATTGGATAGACCTAAATCTAAATCTCTACTATTATCCTTTATTTTTTTATCTTTCTTTATTTCTTTAATGCACCTTTTTGTCATTACCCAAGTCTATCTCTGTCATTTTTCACCTTCAAGTCCAAGCCGCTCAAATCTTCACACTGCTGGATTTTGACGCATGTTTGCACTTTTCAGATTTGAAAGCTGGGTTTTTCACCAAATTAACATCTCAACCCCCTGAAGTAGGGACGGGTCATATATGTTTGGTTCCGGTTTTAAATTTGGCCATAAAAGTTAAGTTTTTATTGATTTCACAATATTAAAAATTAGACAGGATAATATTTGTTTGGTTTTGATTTTCATACATGAATTTACTAATATAGTTTAATGGTCACGCTCTTGTGAGAATGAGAACAATGAAAACACACATATTCACTACATTTCAAGCTATTTTAAAGGGCTCCGCTAGGGGCATTTTCACAAAAAAAAATCTAATAATTCTACCCTCTATCCATTCATAAAAAAAATTAACAAAAAAAATTAAAATGAGAACAGTGAGAACACACATATTCACTACATTTCAAGCTATTTTAAAGGGCCCCGCTAGGGGCATCTTCACACAAAAGTCTTATAATTCTATCCTCTATCCATTCATAAAAAAAATTAACAAAAAAAATTAAAAATTGCTTAAAATGTGGTCTCATTGTTCTCTAACATTTACATATTATATTAGCTATGAGGTATCATAGTTAATATAATATGTTCTTGATACTATATGTGATTTAATGTTTTGGAACCATTGGGGGTGAAGGGATTATCATTTCCGCATTTGAATAATGAAAACAATTTATTATTGTTTTCAATTAGAGAACAATATTTGTAAAAATATTTATTACTTTTATTGCAGATTTTGATGAATTAAATAAATTTTCAACATTGTTAAAATAGAATTGTATGCTACTTTTTTATATAAATTTTAGCATATCATTATTTTATTAAATACTTATATAACTGTATATAATATATTTCTAAGAATTGATTATTTATATAATTGCATACAATATCTTTTTAAAAAATCAATCAAATTTGTTGAATTTTTGGTATTATCAATTTAAATTAAATAAGATGCCGTGTACGAAGTACGGGCAAAATATATATATATATATATCATTTATTCTAAGGACCCCGTTAGGGGCACCTTCACTTCTACCCTCTATCCATTAATAAAAAAAATAGAAAAAAATTGTTACCACATCATCATTTTTAAAAAAAAAATTTAAATTTTTATATTTATCCTTCATTTTTTTATCTTCTTTATTTCTTTGATGCTTATTTTTAAAAAACAAAAAAGAATTTTTTAATAATGGAGCCAAAACATGAACAAAATAACTAAAAAATATCTTTATTTATAATTTCAATATACACGGCATCATCTATGATCATTGTTTTGAAAATTTTGAATTTAATCGACGAAAGCACAGTCTGGTTACTAATAAAAAAATTAATCGATATAATGATGAAAGATAACTTAATATTATTAATTATTTAAATTTAACACATATTTATATATATAGGGAGGTGCTCAAATGAGAACTTTCTTAAAATGAGAATTTAGTTCACACTAATATATATATATATATATATATATATTTATATATATTTATATATATCATTTATTCTAAGGGTCCCGCCAGGGCACCTTCAATTTTACCCTCTATTCATTAATCAAAAAACAATTAAAAAAAACTGTTGCCACATCATCATTTAAAAAAAACATATATTTTTTTTAATTTTTATATTTTTGTTTTTGAGAGCATAGTTATTAAAAACAATAAAAAAGAAAAAAACACCAAACACCAGTTTTTTTTACTTTTTTGAAATTTGTTCATTTAACAAAAAGTTATTAAAAGCAACAACATAAAACTCAAATTATGCGTATCCACCACGCAAGTTGTTTAAGAACTCAACATATTACTGGTGACCCGTATTTGCATAAAGCGGGTCCAAAATCTATATATATATATATATATATATATATATATTCTAATAATTAAATTATAATTATGGAATTTAGATGTCATCAAATCAATTAATTGATTTTTTAATCATTTATCTACGTTAAGATTAGAAACAAAATACCCTAATTGTATGCTCAAATTATGTACTATATCATTGCTTAAGTTACATGTATATATTGATAGTTTTACCATCATTTATTCATTCATCATATTTTGTCTTAAACAAACAACATTGTCAAAAAATACAAAGCTTGAATGCCTCAAAAACCTCTTGGAAAATTAAAGTTAGAGTGACAAGAATGTGGCCAGTAATGAATGCTGAAAGAGTTTTCCGAGGACAGAATTTTTTGTTATTATAACTTTTAATTATTTGACATATATGCTATCTTCCAGGGTTATCATATTCAAGCATTTGTATATGTGGACATCTGGAAAAATCCAAAGAAAAAATTAGAGGAGAGAGAAATTTATCTTATCATTTTTTCATTAATTTAAGTTAATTTTTTAAAAATATAAAGTTGGGAGGCTTAAATTTTTATATGAGATTTGATAATAATTATATGAATGTTATCTGTGATATTTCTAGAAAATGTGGGATTTTAGTTAGAAAATATAGAAAAAATTATAGGTTTTAATTGAAAAGGGTAATCGGCTAATTAATAGTTTTTATATAATTATTATTTTATTTCATTAAAATAGAGTTGGAAGATTTAAAGTCATCGTCGTATATATGTTTATTTTTTAGAAAAAATATATATTCGCTTAATTATATATTTAATATTATAATCCCTTATAATTAAACTTCGGATTTAAGGTGCTAATGTTGGTAGAGGATGAAACTGCAACATCAAACATGATCCTCCTTGATCTACCTGCAAAAAGAATTCTTAATACCACTGCAACAAATTTAAGTCGAGCCTTGAAAAAGGTATAATTTACAAATGAATTCTTTTGTTGTAATATTAATGTCATCAAATAACTTTTTTAAACTTAACTATATTTGTCTTCATATTTTGTAGAAAAAAGTAGCTGATACATTTCCGGAAAAGCTCAAAGATATTGTTGAGAAAGAATTTACCTTCACCATAATTCTCAATAAAGAAAATATTTTGAATAATTCTGACATTTTTTTATGCATCTGATCTTAATCAACAAGTATCTAACCTTGATTCAGAATCTCAATCTTATGTCACAATCAATCTACAAAATTTCAAAAATATTTATTACTTAAATTGCAGTTTTTGATGAATAAAATAAAATTTTAGCATTGTCAAAATAGAATTGTATGTTACTCTTTATATAAATTTTTCATAACACTATTTCATTAAATAATTATATAATTGTATAATTGAATGGAACATGTTTGTAGGTGATCAATCAAACTCCTAAAATTATTTAAAATAATATTTAAATTAAATGAATGCCGTGTACGAAGTACGGGCAAAATGCTAGTCACTAACAAAAGATAATAGACATATATATACAACGAATAATGACCATTATATTTTTAGTAAAAAATCAGAATCATTAGATCTAATGATTAGATATATTATATGTTTAAATTAATTTACTAAAATTTCAAGGTTCGAATTCTGTCAAACATATTTTTTAAAAACAATTTATAATATTAATTTTAAACCACATAATTTTGCAATCATTAATGTATACCGAAAAATATTGAACCATTTTACTTTTAGATTTTTAGTAATTAATAAGAACCGTAAGATGTAATTATAAGATATATTTTATGATTAAAGTATTTTACTAAAATTCAAGTTTCGAATCCCTTCAACGACATATTTAACTTAAAATTCTATAATATTGTAAATTTTAAATCATGATTAACTAAATTTATATTAAATTATATTAAAATAATTTTACAAAATAATGATTATATAAAAATATAACTATAGCATAAAATAAAATTTATATAACATATTAAAAGAAACCCGTGCATTGCACGGGTTATAAGCTAGTTCTATTATATTAAAGCCGAAACATTAAAAGTTTGGTTGGTTGGTACCTATTGAATTTACCTAATTACCCTTACTCAATTACAATCTATTAACTAATCAATTTCCTTTTTCAGGTTACGCATATTATCTTTTCTATTTTCAAGAACTAAATAATTTCCTTTTCAAGTAAAATACAATATCTTTTATATTTTATCTAACTAAAATTTCTCATCTAACTAAAATTTTTCATTTATTAATCAATTTCCTTTTTAAGTTTAAACATATAACTTTTTCTATTTTTCAATAAATAAATAATTTCCTTTTTCAGTTAAAATAAAATATCTTTTACATTTTATCTAACTAAAATTTCTCCTTTTTAAAAACACTACGAGCAATTTTGTTTTAAAAAAATAACTTAATTATATATAATCGCTATTAACTAATCAATTACCTTTTTCAGTCAAAACACGTTACATTTTCTATTTTCTCTAACTAAAATCTCTCTTTTTGCAATTATATTATGGATGGTTACCTTTTTCAGCAAAACACATTACCTTTTTTCTTTTTTCTTTCTTCTTACTAAAACCTCCATTTTTCTAATTATATTACAGGCGTTTCTATTTAATAAAAAAATATAATACTAATAATTAACCAATTACCATTTTAGCAACAACTCACTTTTTTCAGTTAAATCACGGCATTCTATTTAATAAAATTAAATTATATTTTTTTAAGTACTTATAACTAAACGATTACCTTTTTGAATACCTTTTTAAGCTAAAACGTATCATATTTTCCATATTTTATAATTCAAATTCTTTTTTTCTAGAAATATCACGGGCAACATTAATTTCTCACTATCTAAAGACATTATGAACAATTTAATTTAGTGAAATAACATAAATTAAATTATAATTATTATAAACTAATCAATTACCTTTTTCACCTAAAACATGTCATCTTTTTAATTTTCACATTACATTTTCTATTTTCTCTAAATAAAATCTATCTTTTTTCAATTATATCACGAGCGGTTCTATTTAATAAAATAAAATAACAATATAATAATGTTAATAATTAACCGATTAAGTTTAAGCTAAATTGTATCATCTTTTCTATATTTTCTAACTAAAATATCTCTTTTCTTTAAAATATCACGGGCAACACTAATTTTTCCTTTTTTTAACACTTTACGAGCAATTTTATTTACTAAAATAACATAATTGAATTATAATTACTACAAACTAATCAATTACCTTTTTCACCTAAAACATGTTTCCTTTTTAATTTTCTCTAACTAACACCTCACTTTTTTCAGTTAAATCACGACATTCTATTTAATAAAATAAAATTATAATTTTATAAGTAATTATAATTAACATATTACCTTTTTGAACTAAGATGTATTATTTTTTTTTTTTTTGATAATCGAAGAATTTCATTCCAAACAACAAACTGCAGGCCACAGAATGCTAATACAATCACTGAAGAAAAAGAACACAGAGCCACTGCTTACTTCTAAGATCTAAAAACTTCCACCTGCTTGCAAAGCAACTTGAGGACCTCGAATTTTAAAAAGCATCTGCTGAAGCCATCTCCTCAAAGATGTGCCTTCACGCAGATAGAAAAACCAATCCCTAGGCAAACTAACGATCCTAAAACAATCAAGACTTAGGACAAAAACAGCTAGCAGCTTGAATCCTGCCAACCCTCTTCCAACCTGCCACCTCAAAAATTCTGGATCAACACCATATTTTCCGGAAATTACCACTAATTCTACCCTCTTTAGCCAATGAATCGGCCCCTTTTAGAACTTTCCTGGGAGCATAATTGATGGAGATTGAACTAGAACGACTTACACCATCAAAGTATTTTATGTCAGCTGTATCAAGAAGCCCAAACTTTTCTTTATGAAAAATCTTAACAACTTCCACGTTATCAGTGAAGATCTTCAGAGAATGGTTATTATATTTACTGGAGTTAAACTCTTGGAAAAGAAGTTTTGCTGCTTCTAACTCTGCCTCCACAGCACAGCTTGCAATCGATGGGCCTGAGAAAATGAAAACAACATTACGCCATTTATCAAAAATGAAGCCACCCAGACCTGCTTTAATTCCAAGAGCTTTGTCACACTTCCACGAACCATCACAGCATCCTATAAATTCCTCATCACTAATATGCAGGATGTTTAAAGTTTTGCCCCTCTGATGAAGCAACACTGCTCCTGACGGGTTAATACTCCATAAACTCACTAAACTAGTAGAGATAATATCCAACTCCAGACACCACTTGTTCACTCTTTCCTTAATTGTGTGTAAAAGGCAATCCTTTGTATCCTGTTGCCTAGAGAACACACTTCGATTGCGATTTAACCACAGCGACCACAACACTGCAACTATCACCAAACTCCATACTTGTTTCAAGAATTTTCCTTTAGCAAGCGAGATCAATTTTCTAAGCCATTCTTTGTCAGCAAAATTGATGTATACTTTTAAGCTCCACCATTGCTCTACAAATTCCCAGGCCCATTTCGCTTGGATACAATCCCAGAAGATATGTTTAATATTCTCGTCAAAACCCCCACATATCGAACATCTTGAGTCCAAGTTCGAGTTAATTCTGTGTTTTAGAAGTTCCTTCGTTGGAAGAATCCCCAGAACTAACTTCCATAGAAAAATTGATAGGCGAGGTGGGACTTTTAGACGCCAAAGGAACCTCCAAACCCCATCATCGCTGTTTGTGCCACAGATAATCTTATATGCTTGTTTTGTGATATACTCACCCCCTGTGCTCCGCCATAAAATTTTATCAGTCAAATTCTCAGGGTTAAGAACTGGAATCTGGGCAATGATACTATCCCACACATCTGATTCCCAACTACGCAGATCTCTCAACCATATATCCATCGGTCTTCCTTGACTCAACCATTGAGACATCTGTCTAATAGTTGCCTCTTTGACTTTGGAAATCTGGAACAACCTAGGCCATCTCTCCTTTAAGATACCATCTTGCATCCAGCAATCTTTCCAGAAAAGACAATTGTTTCCCCCCTTTATTTGCCATTTAAAATTTATACCAGTAAGGGATTGACCAAAATCCTGAAGATTCACAAGATTTACTATATTATCCAGAATCTGAGACTTGTTGTTCACGTTAATCAGAGTTTCCAGGCCTTCACCTATTCCACACCCATATATGTCACTTACTACTCTCTGCCAGAGTTTCCCTCTATCAGTCTTCCACCTCCACCACCATTTACCTAAAAGAGCCCAGTTTCTTATTCTCAACCTTGCCACTCCTAGACCCCCCGAGTCCTTATTTTTACAAACATTGTCCCACTTTAACAAATGAAGCTTCCGCTTTTGCGTATCGTTATCACAGTTCCACCCCCATAGGAAATTCTTCCTTATCGAATCCACCTCATGGCTCACTGATTATGGCATACAGAACATATTGAACCAATAGGTGGGTATGCTATCTAGAGCCGATTTCAACAGAATCAATCTTCCCGCCATATTTGTGTTCCTTGCTTTCCAATTGGCAAGTTTAGACTGGAATTTTTCAACAAGAGGTTTCCAGAAAATACGCTTCTTTGATGAGCAGCCTATTTGAACACCCAGGTATTTCATTGGAAACTTACCAATCGTACACCCCAAAATCTCTGCCCATAATGTCTCTTCCTTTTCGTCAGCATAGAAAGTATATAGACCACTTTTCTTGAAGTTTATTTTAAGACCAGTTAGAAGTTGGAGACATTGAAGAATACGTTTCATTTCTTTAACAACTCTCGTATCAGCCTCTAAAAACAACACTGTATCATCCGCAAATTGGAGATGGGATAATGATTCCGTACCTCCTGGTAGCTTGATTCCTCTGATTTTTCCAAGCATACCTGCCTTGCAGATCAACAAATTGAGAGTCTCTCCAACAAGAGTGAACAACAGGGGGGATAGAGGATCCCCTTGCCTTAAACCTCTCTGAGGTTTAAATTCTGCAGTTGGCGTCCCATTGATAATTATAGCAGATCTAGCAGATTCAAGATAACATTTTATCCATCCTAACCATCTTGACTTGAACCCCAATTTATTCAGCAAATCCAACAAAAATACCCAGTCAATCGTATCATATGCTTTCTCGAAATCTATTTTGAGGATCATCCCTTTGCATTTTCTGTGTTTTAGGCATTCCACAACCTCATTCAGAATAAGAATACCATCTGAGATCTGCCTCCCCCCAATAAACGCTGTTTGAGTCTCAGAAACACACTTACTAATGATTCTTGAAAGTCTAATAGCCATAGCTTTAGCTATTATTTTGAACGATGAATTGATCACACTTATAGGTCTGTAGTCCATAATCTCTTTCGGAATTCCTTTCTTCGGAATAAGAGATATAAACGCAGCATTCATACCATTTGGGATGTCATATTCATACATGAACCTTCTCACTGTTTCCATGGCCTCTCCTTTCAACTCCGACCACCATTTGACTACCCATTCTGCAGTTACTCCATCCGGGCCAGGGGCTTTGTTTTTGCCCAGATGACTTAGAGCAATAAAAATTTCTTCCTCAGTGAAGTCTCCTTGAATCCAACTAGCTTCATCTTCTGTGATCTTCCTGGAAACTAGATTACCCAACCCCATAAGCATATTATCTGTTCTTGCCTTGAAAAAATCTGTGTAGTAGTCAAGAACCTCGTCCTTAATATCCTTAGGCTTGGTGATCCATTTGTTCTTTATCCAAATTCTAGATATCTGATTTTTCCTCCGTCTTCTCTGGATAGCCAAATGATAGAACCTTGTGTTTCTATCACCTTCCAATTCCCACTTAACACGAGATTTTTGGTGCAACATTTTTGTGTGAATCTCATAAAGATTTTCAAGATCCTCCTTAGCCTTATTAATCTCCCCCAGATCACCCCCAATCTCCTCCATGTTCTCAATTTTCTGTTCACAAAAACGAATATTCTCCTCAATCTTACCGTTATGATGTTCATTCCACTGCTTGACTACTAGCTTCAATTCTCTTAAAGCAGATTGAAGAGACTTCCCTCCTTGGCCATTTGAGTTGTAGTCCCTGAAAAAATTCCTTATGATTTCCTCTAAATTCTCATTTTTCAGCCACACATTGAAAAATTTAAAAGGCTTTGGGCCCCAATCCCCAATCTCTTGCTTAAGAACTAAGAATTTATGGTCCGATCGTTTTCTATTGCCTATCTTAACCACCCAATTTCCTTTCTCCATCCAATCGCTGTTGACCAGAACTCTATCTAGAACACTTCTCTTGCTATTTGGTCCAAACCAAGTGAAGAAGCCTTTAATCTTAGGTACTTCCAGAAGATTCAGGTACCTAATAAAGCTGTTAAAATCCCTCGAGTCAGCCTTACGATAAATACAATTTGCTCTCTCTTCACTTGTTCTAACCGCATTAAAATCTCCCACGAAGCAACACGGATCCTTGTCACAGTTAAGATACAACTCTTGTAATTTATCCCACAAAGCCTTTTTTTCATTGGGCTCTTGAGGAGCGTATACATTGACACAATGGAATTCTGATCCCAATTGCTTATTCTTCAGTTTGACCCATATCCAATTACGATCCATAGCCACTTGCACAGCCTCAAAAACCTGATTGTCCCAAGATGTGGTAAGACCCCCTGACAAGCCATCTGCACTTTGCTCAACCCAATCATGATCTTTACAGTCCCATACTTCCTCCTTCATAGAATTGATCCACCCACTACATTTTGTTTCCTGCAAGCAAATGATGTTCGCTCTCGTCTTACGAGCAGCAATTCGAACGTCAGCTCTACTGATAATATTATTGACCCCTCTAATATTCCAGCTAAGTATAATCAACTCATCCATGAAAGACAAATTTTCCTTAAACATTCTTACTAATACACTTAAGCTTCAAATCACTCATAAATCCCCCGCTTGTAATTTCTTCACAATTTCACCCACCGCATAATCTTTACCTCCTTTCACTTCTAGTCCCAAATATTCTGCAGACTCCACAATTCTCCTTGCATTCCTCTCAAGATTGTTAATTGGAGAAGAATTCCCTCGCTTTTCTGAATAACCCTTTACCGCCAACCCTTTCATATTTCTACTTGTCTTTCTCTTCTGTTTTTGAAATCCTCTACCAAACTCAAAAGGATTTCTCACCCTTCTCTGTACTTTTCTTGGTCTGCCCCTCTTGCTTTTGAGTCTCATATCCTTAAGGTTCTTACACAGAGCAGACTGTGATTCTTTATTCATGTTGATCAAATCAGCGTCGTCCACTCCCCATTCCTGCCAACTATTCACTGAAAGATTGACATCTCCATTATTAGATTCCATATCCTCCGAGCTAGATTGACCCCTTATTCCATTAGCTTCTTTATGAATTACAGCTTCGTCCCCCACCTGCACATCACTGTCTGCCAAACCTTCCTGCCTTTGTTCACAAGGGGATGCAGTACCTTCATCCACTATTCCGTCTTCTTTTACTACAGTTTTGTTTGAGGTAGTACCACAAGTAGAGTCTGGAACCCATGATATGAACGAACTTGGATCTTGAGATTTATCTGACCTATCTGCATTATCTTTTGTGTTCTCATCCGTACTACGATCAATAACATTTGTGTTCTCCCCCTTTGAACCATTAGTCTTCCACGATCCTTCATCGTTATCTGACTCATCATAGTGTTCTGGTAATTCTTTTCTATCATCTTTGGCAGTCTCTTCACATCTCTTCCAACCTCTTATATGGTCTTCAAATTCTCTAATCCTCAGGCTCAGGACTTCTCCCCCGAGCTCCACCTCCATCTTCACATTAATTGTATCAAACTTTCTTGTACTAACACATACCACTGGGTTGGACATAAGCCCACCATTCCATACATCACCCTTCCACCCTTCAAGATCCCCCCATCTTTTAGTTATTCTTTGAATATTTCCTTCAGAGAATGCAGTCCATGGGAGGCCCAATATTTCCAACCACACCTTTCTCGGCAATAAGAGATCCTTATTATCTAATTCTCTTATTACCTCGAACCAATCTTCTAATAATTCCCAGTTCATTTCTAACTTCCCTTCTATTGAATCACATGTTAACAAGAAACATTTTCCTGATATCCCTTTTATTGCAATATTATAGAAACCTGCCATAGTAATTTTTTCGTATAATGCATCTACATCCTCCATTATCCAAGTTTGGCCAAACATACTTCTATTCACCAGATTTTTCAGCTTCACTTCCTCTGTTAATACCACCTTCTCCTCGCTTAAATTAGATGCGCGTGAGTAGTTTACTCCTGTTTTGCATCCTTCATCCATGTCAATAATGTCTTGTTGTAACAATCCCCCTTCCTCCCCATTATATTTTTCTCCACCATTTTCTACCTCCCTACCATTTCCATATATCTTTTTACCATCCCTACCAGATTCTTTAATATTCACCCTTGTATGCCTCTTATTATTGATTCTACGAGCTTGAGTGGCTACAATCCTTTTACCTTGCCAAACAATGCCATTTAGTTGATCAATAATCTTTTTTGCCTCCGATTCATTAGATGCTATGATAAAACCAATTCGATTTCCAAACTTGTCTCTCCTCTTTGGTAGAATAATATCCCTGACTCTTCCTATCTTCATCACCATACCCCAAATCTCCTTCGCCAAAGCCCCATCAGTAATTCCCACCAAGTATACTGTTCTATTTTCATTCCAGGTTTGATCTTTCTTCTTTCTGTACGATATAGTCTGCCACCCCTCCTTATCATCCACCTGAGCTTGCGCTGTTTTGGTAGCTCCTTTTTCTGTATTAATTCCTCTTTTTACTATATCCACATAACTCTCCTTTCGATCAACTTCCTCCACTCTCCTGATGCTGTTATAATGAATTTGATCCAGCGCCTCCCATACAGCTCCTTCGACCCCATTATTGACTTGAATTAGAGTTCCTGAATCCACCATATCCTGATTAATAAATATCACTTCTCTTAGATCTCTCAATTGCTTATCCTCCTTATCTTTTAATTCCATTTCCTTTTCTTTGGCTTTCACACTTTCCAGAGGTAATGTTCCTGCTCGATATTGACGACTCTGGCATCCTTGGAATCTATTCCTCCTCCATATCTGAGTATAGTTGTCCTGACTTCTTCTTCTTGGGTAGTTGTTGCCTCCTGCCGCCGCAATCGTCCTTTTCGCCTTCTCCATTAGGGTTCTACAACTAAGATGTATTATCTTTTCAATATTTTCTAACAAAAATCCCTATTTTCATAGAAATATAACGGATAACATTTATATCATTTTTTTTGCTAATTAACATTTATATAACATTATAATCAATTTCCTTTTTCAGGTTAAACATGTTACATTTTCTTTTCTTTTTAATAACTAAGCAGTTTCCTTTTTCAGGTAAAATATAATATCTTTTATATTTTATCTAACTAAAAAACATATTAAAATTACTATTAACTAATTTTTTCATTCAAATTATCTTTTCTCTTTTCTCTAACTAAAATATATTTTTTTCCAATTATATCACGGGTTACCTTTTAAAAATCTTCTTTTACATTTTATTTAACTAAAATTTTTACTTTACTAATCAATCTACTTTTTCAGGTTAAACATGTTATCTTTTTTTTAATAATTAAACAGTTTCCTTTTTCAAGTAAAATATATTATCTTTTATATTTTTTCAAATTAAAAAACAAATTATAATTACTTTTAACTAATCAATTAATTTTTTATCTTTTCTCTTTTGTCTAGCTAAAATATTTTTTTCCCAATTATATCACTATTTAATAAAATATATTAAAAATCCGTATACATTGTTAATAATAAGGAAACATTAGTATAATTCTAAACATGAGAATATTAAATTATATTAAATTAAATTTAAAAAAAATATTAAAATTAATGATTATATAAAAACATAATTGTAATATTAAATAAAATTTATATAATATAATAAAAGAAACCTGTGCATCACACGGGCATTGAAAGTTTGTCTGTTCGATCTTCAGCACGGTCATCCTAACTATTAAAATAAATAGTAAAATAATATAATTAGTGATAATTAGTCGATTGCCTTTTTAATTAAAAGATGTTTACTTTTAATTGATGGATGATATTACCTTTTATAAACACCTAAGATATCATATCTTCCAATCAATAATATTTCTTTCTCAATAAAAATTAAAACACGTTAACTTTTACATTAAAATATAATCTTACAATAATTAATATATGCCCAAAAAACTAACACTATATCGTCTAATCACTAACAAAAGATAATAGACCGAAACATTAAAAGTTTGGTTGGTTGGTACCTATTGATTTTACTAATTTACCCTTACTTAATTGTAGATAAAATATAAAATTTTTGCTTTACTAATCAATTTCCTTTTTCAGGTTAAACATGTTACCTTTTCTTTTCTTTTTAATAACTAAGCAGTTTCCTTTTTGAGGTAAAATATAATATCTTTTACATTTTATCTAACTAAAAAACATATTATAATTACTATTAACTAATTTTTTCATTCAAATTATCTTTTTTCTTTTCTCTAACTAAAATATATCTTTTTCCAATTATATCACGGGTTACCTTTTAAAAATCTTCTTTTATATTTTATTTACCTAAATTTTTACTTTACTAATCAATCTACTTTTTCAGGTTAAACATGTTACCTTTTTTTTAATAACTAAACAGTTTCCTTTTTCAAGTAAAATATAATTTCTTTTATATTTTTTCTAATTAAAAAACAAATTATAATTACTTTTAACTAATAAATTAATTTTTTATCTTTTCTCTTTTGTCTAACTAAAATATTTTTTTCCCAATTATATCACTATTTAATAAAATCTATTAAAAATCCGTATAAATTGTTTATAATAAGGAAACATTAGTATAATCCGTAAACATGAGAATATTAAATTATATTAAATTAAAATTAAAGATTATATAAAAACATAATTGTAATATTAAATAAAATTTATATAATATAATAAAAGAAACCTGTGCATCACACGGGCATTGAAAGTTTGTCTGTTCGATCTTCAGCACGGTCATCCTAACTATTAAAATAAATAGTAAAATAATATAATTAGTCGATTGTCTTTTTTAATTAAAAGAGGTTTACTTTTAATTGATTGATGATATTACCTTTTATAAACACCTAAGATATCGTATCTTCCAATCAATAATATTTCTTTCTAAATAAAAATTAAAACACGTTAACTTTTATATTAAAATGTAATTTTACAATAATTAATATATACCCAAAAAAATAACACTATATCGTCTAATCACTAACAAAAGATAATAGACATATATATACAACGAATAATGACCATTATATTTTTAGTAAAAAATCAGAATCATTAGATCTAATGATTAGATATATTATATGTTTAAATTAATTTACTAAAATTTCAAGGTTCGAATTCTGTCAAACATATTTTTTAAAAACAATTTATAATATTAATTTTAAACCACATAATTTTGCAATCATTAATGTATACCGAAAAATATTGAACCATTTTACTTTTAGATTTTTAGTAATTAATAAGAACCGTAAGATGTAATTATAAGATATATTTTATGATTAAAGTATTTTACTAAAATTCAAGTTTCGAATCCCTTCAACGACATATTTAACTTAAAATTCTATAATATTGTAAATTTTAAATCATGATTAACTAAATTTATATTAAATTATATTAAAATAATTTTACAAAATAATGATTATATAAAAATATAACTATAGCATAAAATAAAATTTATATAACATATTAAAAGAAACCCGTGCATTGCACGGGTTATAAGCTAGTTCTATTATATTAAAGCCGAAACATTAAAAGTTTGGTTGGTTGGTACCTATTGAATTTACCTAATTACCCTTACTCAATTACAATCTATTAACTAATCAATTTCCTTTTTCAGGTTACGCATATTATCTTTTCTATTTTCAAGAACTAAATAATTTCCTTTTCAAGTAAAATACAATATCTTTTATATTTTATCTAACTAAAATTTCTCATCTAACTAAAATTTCTCATTTATTAATCAATTTCCTTTTTAAGTTTAAACATATAACTTTTTCTATTTTTCAATAAATAAATAATTTCCTTTTTCAGTTAAAATAAAATATCTTTTACATTTTATCTAACTAAAATTTCTCCTTTTTAAAAACACTACGAGCAATTTTGTTTTAAAAAAATAACTTAATTATATATAATCGCTATTAACTAATCAATTACCTTTTTCAGTCAAAACACGTTACCTTTTCTATTTTCTCTAACTAAAATCTCTCTTTTTGCAATTATATTATGGATGGTTACCTTTTTCAGCAAAACACATTACCTTTTTTCTTTTTTCTTTCTTCTTACTAAAACCTCCATTTTTCTAATTATATTACAGGCGTTTCTATTTAATAAAAAAAAATATAATACTAATAATTAACCAATTACCATTTTAGCAACAACTCACTTTTTTCAGTTAAATCACGGCATTCTATTTAATAAAATTAAATTTTAATTTTTTAAGTACTTATAACTAAACGATTACCTTTTTGAATACCTTTTTAAGCTAAAACGTATCATATTTTCCATATTTTATAATTCAAATTCTTTTTTTCTAGAAATATCACGGGCAACATTAATTTCTCACTATCTAAAGACATTATGAACAATTTAATTTAGTGAAATAACATAAATTAAATTATAATTATTATAAACTAATCAATTACCTTTTTCACCTAAAACATGTCATCTTTTTAATTTTCACATTACATTTTCTATTTTCTCTAAATAAAATCTATCTTTTTTCAATTATATCACGAGCGGTTCTATTTAATAAAATAAAATAACAATATAATAATGTTAATAATTAACCGATTAAGTTTCAGCTAAAATGTATCATCTTTTCTATATTTTCTAACTAAAATATCACTTTTCTTTAAAAATATCACGGGCAACACTAATTTTTCCTTTTCTTAAAACTTTACGAGCAATTTTATTTAGTAAAATAACATAATTGAATTATAATTACTATAAACTAATCAATTACCTTTTCCACCTAAAACATGTTTCCTTTTTAATTTTCTCTAACTAACACCTCACTTTTTTCAGTTAAATCACGGCATTCTATTTAATAAAATTAAATTATAATTTTATAAATACTTATAATTAACCGATTACCTTTTTGAACTAAGATGTATTATCTTTTTAATATTTTCTAACTAAAATCCCTCTTTTCATAGAAATATAACGGATAACATTTATATAATTATTATCAAATCATCTAATTTAAAAATTTAAACCTACAAAATTCATATTTTAAAAAAAGTAAATCGAATTAATAAAACATATCATATAATATTAAAAGAAATCCGTGCATCGCACGGGTTTTAAGCTAGTACTATTATATTAAAGCCGAAACATTGAAAGTTTTGGTTTTCTCCTAAGTTTTGGTTTTCACTCTAATTATTTTATTTTAAATTATTTATAATATAAAACAAATCAAATGAATTCCATTAAAAACTCTATTCTTCTAAACCTCATCTACGCAATCTTCTTCGATTTTTCTCTTTCTTTATTTAAATCCCTCTTCCAAAGATCAAGTCATCTACGCAATCTTCATCAATTCAATACACAATCTTCTTCGACTTTTCTCTTTCTTTATTTAAATCCCTCTTCCAAATATCAAGGTTCAAATCCCATCAACAACAAATTTACATTAAGATTTTATATTATTAATTCTAATCAATACATATCATTTATTAAACTATTATTATTACTAATAAATTCGTAATAAATTATTCTCTATTTTATTTAATTATATAATTTTAAAAGTATTTAAAAGTAACCCGTGCTTCGCACGGGCTATAAGCTAGTATTATATAATAAGAAAAAAAAATAATGACCAAATTACACTACTTTTGAGAACCCACTGCCCAAAATACTCACCGACGGGGGAGTTCGCCCTTTTTAACCACTGAATGCGCATGCGGGGCTTGCGTTGTCCATACACGCATATTAACTATGCGTAATCTTCTTATATGAAGAATAATGATTGGTTTGTCAGGGCAAGTGGATGGCAGTCAATTTTAAATTATAAAAAAAAAAAATGAACATCACGCATATTTCAAATGCGTGGTCAATTAAAATAAAAGATGCAAACATTTTGTCAAAAAGAAAAAAAGAAGATGCAAATGAACTACACGCACTTGTATTATGCGTGGTCAAATTTTATTTTTTTTAAAAAAAAGGTTACGCATGTTAGAAATGCGTGAGCTTATTTTATAAATAAAAAAAAAAAATACACGCATGTTGTACATGCGTGATCTTGTTTCAAAAAAAAAAAAAAGAACACGCATACAGATAATGCGCTAGTAGGTGTACGCATGCTTGTAATGCGTATTTGGTGGACATTTAGGGCGGAATGTAGCGCGCGGGTATTTTGGGTTTGTGTTATTAAAATATGGGTATTTGGGTATTTCACCCTAAGCAAAAGGGGGTATAATTTGTAGTTGGTTATCCCCTCTTTTTGATTATCCTTTTTTTTTTGTTATCCCACTATTAAAAAAAATTAAAAACACTGAGACGCGTGAATTTTTGAGATACAGGTTGTACGTCTTTATCATTAACCGCACTACCGCACCCAAACAGGACTTCTATTTTCCCAATCAACAGGACTTTCTTTTTATTTTTCTTTGTTTATAAAGGTCTTCTTTTCTCATTTATTTTTTAATTTAACAATACAATTTAATAAATTACTATCAACGCACATTTTTTATAATTTATTTATAATATAATATAATATTATAAATATTAATTTAAATATGTTATTTATTCGAACCTTACATCTTTATATATAATAATTTTTAGTATTAAATATAAATTAATATGTTATTGACGGGAATCGAACCTTGAACCTCTGCATATAACAACTTTTAGTATTGTTATATCTAACGGTCATGATCTACTTGAGTTGCGGATCTAACGGTATTGTTATATGCAGAGGTTCAAGGTTCGCTTCCCACCAATAACATATTAATTTATATTTAATACTAAAAATTATTAGATGTAAGGTTCGAATCAATAACATATTTAAATTAGAGAATAATGTTCCTGAGATTACCTCAGGAACTTACCTAAGCTACTTACCTTACTTCTTTATAAAATCTTATAAAATAATTGGCCCCGCAGGGGCATTTTTGTGAAAACTAGATTACCCATAAGATTTTTCTTAATTTTATGGAAACATCTCAGGGAAAATACCTAAGGTAATCTCAGGTACAACATTCTCTTTAAATTAATATTTATAATATTATATTATAAATAAATTATAAAAAATTAAAAGTAACCCGTGCTTTGCACGGGCTATAAGCTAGTATTTTATTAATAATTAGAAGTTATATGGAGATATTTTGGTGTGGTAGTAATAAAATTGATATTTTTATGTTTGTTTATAAAATATAATATATTTCAAATTAAAAGATAACGTGTTTTAATTAGAAAATTCAAAATTGTTAGGGATGTTTATAAAAATTAATATATTATGATTAAAAGATAACGTATTTTCTTAGCAAAAAAAACCTATTTTAAATAGGAAAAGAATTGGCTAGTTGTTATTAATTATATTATTCTATTATTTAATAATTAAAATCAAGAACCAAAAATCAAAACTTTTTATAATTGATATTTTTAGGTGTGTTTATAAAAGTAATATTTCATGGGGGAAACGCCACATGAAATGGTGTTTGGTGGGAACGCCACTTCATGTGGCGTTTGAGGGTGTTTTTATTTTTATTTTTTGCTTCTAAATATATATTTGTAAATAATATTAAAAATTTATAAACAAATGGTCAATTAAAATTATATTTTTTTAAATTAAAAAAATAATTTAATTAATCTTAGGAGTTCAATAATTAACTTTTAGACTTCAATGTTTCCAGTTTGGGTTTTTGAAATATTCAGAACGACGAATAAACCGTAAGCAAACTTAGGGTTTAAGGTTGAGGGTTTAGGGTTGTAACTGACAGTGTTAGTGCCCTAGAGACAATGTAGTTGTACTTTTAGGAAAGACTATTTTGTTACTTAATGATCATGTTCTATTGATTATTCTACATTAATTTATTATGTCTTAATTTACTGCGATATAAATATAAGAGTAATAAATGTCCTTGGAATATAGAACATGTATTCTATATCTTTAAGTATGTAACTTAAAAATGAGATTATATGAATAGTTTATATTCCTAAATATCCCTAATCGGGCATTATTAATATGGGACAATTATAATGCATAAAGATTAGTATGCTTGTTGACGGATGACCACATCTCATTGGTCATAGGTATAGTGATACTAAAGTCAAGAAAATAGGTGCATGTAATTTTATACATGGCACTGGATTAACCCACGGTGAGATTCTACATGTTGATAATGTCATTAGAAAGACTCACAGTGATAATGGTGTAATGATCCTTAGACTTGAGATCATTATATTTCTGTACAAGGATTAATATACTTTGATTACATTAAAAGTTATCTTTGACCGGGTGATGATAAAAGTGTACATCGGGTATATTATGAGTCGTATGAGAAATATGAATGATAGATAAATGATTTAACTCTATTATTATTAGGAGAGATATTATTGGCCTCTTGATTGAGTGAGACTATGAAAATGCATGGCCATGCTCAAATATTGATTTGTTTTAATAGTCTACTCATTGATCAAGGAAACCCAGATTAAGCGTTGAAGAGGATGACTATTAACATGCCTCGAGTTTAATTTATAATATTTGGTTAAAGGGATTATATTACACGGAAACATTAATCACGAAAGGTTTAATTGGATCACCAATTATTATTATTATTTGGGTAGCGATGATGTATTACTAGATGCCACTCATTGTTTATAATTTTATTATTGGATATTAAAATTATTGTCAACGTAATAATAACCTAAAGGGACACAATAAGAACATTTAAAAGGAGTTTTAATTTAAATTATGAATTAATAATTTAAATTAAATCATTAAATTCGAAATTGGTTATTAATTAGTTAAGCCGGTCTTAATTATTTATTAAAGAAAATTCGAATTTAATAATAAAACCAAATGAGAATGTGTTTGGAGAAGCCCAATTCGATTTAGGGTTTTAGCCCAATCTCTCTTCCCTATAAATACAATATTGTTTAGGAACACACTTTTGCAATTCATTAAAACGTGTGGGAGGTTAGAGAGAAAGAGCCGGTGATCGTTGGATAATCAAGCGTTCGTGTGGACTATTTTGGCAACGTAGATCTCGAAGAGGTTGGCAACGTAGATCTCGAAGAGGGTTACGTAATGATTGCATTGGACCTCCATCTGTCATCAACTTGTTAAAGCTTCGTTTTAAGGTAAACGTTCATAACTACGAATTAAACATTTGTTTTGCATGGATCCTGCGATTGGGTTTTGATTTTATTGTTTAAATTATTGTTTTTCGCTGCGTTTGATGCTCGAAACCCTTCAGTAACTCCGTTTCATTAAATTTTTAACTCTGTTTTAAGTCGGAAACAAAGTTTGAATTAGCGTTTTGATAGCTAACGAATTTTGATTTAGTGTTTGCGTGAAATAGAAAAAATGATTTTACTTTTTCATTGTGACACTGTTTAATTTAGTGTTTTTTGAGAAAACGAAGTTTCATTTAACGTTTTGAATTAGAGCTTTCATAGTAAAACAGACAAATAAACTATGAATTAGCGTTTACAGTTGGAAATCAGAATTTGCCTAACGTTTTTACCTTCCAAATAAAATTTCATTTAGCGTTTTGAATAAAAAAATATAAAACGTTACACGATGTAGCGTTTTCATAAAAAAAAAATGAATACATTACACGTAACTATGTTCTGAAATGATAGTTGGGACCATTTTAGGTTGTGATATTTGGACCATTTGTTTTAAAATTACGATAGAGAGGACACACACCCCATGGATCACATGTTTTTAGTTAGTGCAGATCAACCTAATTAGTGAACTGCAAAATACTTGTTATTGTTATTCTACATCACATTGTTCCTGCACTTTCAATCACATTTAAAGAAGGCGGATAAGGCAATTAATCCAAGTCACCGGAGGAATATGAATGAAGTCTTCTACCAAAATAAACTAAGAACCAAATTCCTCGTGCTTCATAGAAAGGCAGAGCTGACAGAACATAACATTCGATCATTACTTACATTACCAGATAATATTGAGATCCATAGCATCTAATATTTCATTACACCCATTATAAACATAAAACTGGTTTTATTTTGCTGCAGTAGATATGTATATATAATATAAGTCAGAATTCTTCGAATGACTATGCTACTTTCATAGTTCGACAGTCCTCTGACCTATATGTATATATATATATATATATATGTTAAGTCTTTACTTTCCAGATTAGTTTTCTGGAATTGGCTTGTCCATAACCTCAACTGGACGGAAGAAGGTCTTCTGCTCCAACACAGAATCTGCACTTGCTCCATATGGTGAGGTGTTTGAGCCTGCATCTTGGCTTTCCTCGCCTGCAGGGCCAAAGACTCCAGTTTTCGGGTGTGGAGCCCAGTAGTGGTCAGATTGGCGCTGAGTTACTTCGTCCGGGACAAATGCGGGACGAACGTGATCATCAACGTTCTTATCATACACAGACTGATGCACAGCCCTCCTGCAATAAGTTGAATAACATAAAACACAAAGCTAGATATCACTTCCCGTGTAGCAAGTAACATAGATAAATAAATTTGTTAAGTAGTCTATTTTTGGAATAGAAAAAGTAGCAAATTAACTAGCAATCAACAAAGTTTCCTAAGGCAAGGCATAAACAATCACTCTTAATTCACATATCTAGTACAAATTGGTACTACTTCTTAGTATAAAAGAAGTCGACATTTATACAATCATAGTAGATGCTTGAAGGATTTAATTCAAGCACTAAAAAATTTAGTACTAGAATAAAAAGAGCATCTAGGAATCTCATAGCAAATATACTTTGTAAAGTATAATAAACAATAATATAAGAAGGCACGGTCATGACTCATGTATCCACTTTCCCCATGATAGAAGCCAGGATAGAAAAGGCCATCCAAGTCCAAAAGAAATAATATAAACTTTTGAAAAGATTGTTAGGTGGTGCCCAAAGAGTACAATAATTGATATTAAACAAATTGGTGTTTTTGTAATTATAGATTAGTCAACATAATTAAGATAAATAAAGACCTCGGATACTAGAAATGACCCGGTATCTTTATCTTCCCACGTATTCATATTATTATTATTATAGACTAATTTTTTGATTTTGGCAAGTCACTTATAGATAAGGGTTGTAGATTGTGGGCATTTAGAGCATAGTAGATCTAACTCCTCCTAATTTAATAGTCAAAGTATGAAGAAGCATCTGGATAAGATTAGCCATCCTAGTTTGAAAACATACTTCAAGACTTTGATTTCTAGTAATACAACAGCAGCAATGTAAAACTTGGGCTTGAAGTCTAGAACAATAAACCATGAATCCACAGGCTCAACAACACACATATTCAAATCCCATTTATGTATTATCTTCTAGGTCATTATTAATAATCAATCAATATTAGTATGAAAAATGCTACAGAACATTTTTTTTGCTTATAGCCTTTTACAATGAGTATCTGTTTATTGATAAATTTTGTGGTAAGCGAGTATCGAAACCAGAACCTCTAGGTCGACTAGAGGTAATCTCAACCAACTGAAGTTACTGAACTACCTCAACTTGCTTAACTCCTATTTTAATAGTCAAAATATGAAGAAGCATCTGGAGAAGATATTAGTCATCCTAGTTTGAAAACATAGACTTCAAGACTTTGATTGCAATGTAAAACTTGGGCTTGAAGTCTAGAACAATAAACCATGAATCCAGAGGCTCAACAACACATATTCAAATCCCATTTATTATCTTCTAGGTCATGACAGAGTAAATTTCAGGCAAATTAATAATCAATCAATATTAGTATGAAAAATGCTACATAGAACATTTTTTTTTGCTTTGGACAAAAAAGATGAGAGGATAAGATTGGGGGGTGGGGACAGGGAAAGGGCAGACCAACCCTTCATCTAACTACAGTCACCAACAAAAGTGAAGAGAATAAAATATTTGTGTGTAATGACCAAAATAACCCTGTCCATGTAAAAGGTCTGAGGTTAAAACCGTCTAAATACAATGGGCACACCCACAGAGTACGGAGAAAGCAATAGTTAATACGGAACTACCAAGGGCATCAGGAAGGGCAGGGCATCTATCAACCTTTATCTTTTTTCATTCTCTTCTTTAACACTTCAATCTATCTATACTCTAAAGCAAGATCATCCAAAACAAATGAACACATATACATACATGTACAATAGTAGTAATAAAAAGAAAACAACTGATCCTAATAGGAGTAATATTTCAGCTACACATTTTGCAACATTAATAAAAAAATATAAGAGAAACACTTTAGGTACAGTGCAACATCTATCTAGATGAATACTCCATCAAATATGTTGATTTAAGAAAAGATAATAACCTGGTGGTGAGGGAGAGTGGTTTGGTCGGATCGGGACAAGTTCCGGTACGGATCTGGTTGATGAAACGCTTGCCGGCACCGATGAGTCCTCGTGTCTGTGAATTAGCAGCGGCCATACAAAGAGATATTTTATAGTTTTGAGAGAGAGAGAGAGAGAGATGTAGAGAGACAAGAATGTGAAGAGTGAGTGATATTGCTATTTCTCACCTACAGCCTATTTATATTGAATACAACGTGAGTAAAGGCCTCTTAAGGGGTATTTTTTGTGTCTCCGTCTAATTTACGTTAGCCTCTTAGAAAATGCCTTACCTGTCTCCCTTTCCCGTTGTTTGTACCTACCCTGCTTCCGTCTTTTTTAACGTCTGCCGTTATTTTTTTTACCCCCAAAGTATAGGCAAGTCAAATTTACTACAAGCCGTTATTTCGTCATTTTACTGCTAAATTATGTGCCGAATATTCCGTTTGCCTTACGATCATCAAACGTTAGTTAGCTATTGTCTCTACATGTTTCCTGTTTTAAGTTACAAGTTGTATATTTAAATAAAAAAACTTACTTTAAAAAATATTGGTGAATTTTGTCCGCAATACCCAAATCATAATTGGGTATTAATATTACGCATTTTTATGGAATATTAAGATATATATATATATATATATATAGGGTTGGACTCCATAAAGAACACTTTAAATAAAGAACAACAAAGAACACCTCATATCTAATAGATCCATTGCCCCTGGCGGGGCCACCCAATACAAAAAGTTCTTATTTTTTTAGGCTCTATCCATCCAGCAAAAAAAAAAAAAAAAAAATTGGAAATTTTACTGTTCATCGATGACGTCATCAGTGTCGTCATCACGAACAGTAAAATTTTCATTTTTTTTTTTTTTTGCTGGATGGATAGAGCCTAAAAAAATAAGAACTTTTTGTATTGGGTGCCCCTGGCGGGGCCAATGGATCTATTGGAATAAATGATTTTATAGTGTTCTTTATTGTTCTTTATATAAGAGTGTTCTTTATGGAGCAAAGGCCTATATATATATATATGTCTTTGCTCCATACAGAACACTCTTATATAACAAACAACAAAGAACACCTTAGATCTATTAGATCCTTTGGCCCCGCCAGGGCACCCAATACAAAAAGTTATCATTTTTTTACCCTCTATCAAGCCAGCAAAAAAATAAAAATAAAAATTTTTACTGTTCATGATGACGTCACTGATGACGTCATCGTCATGAACAGTAATTTTTATTTTTTTTTATTTTTTTTTGAGATGATGGATGGATAGAGGATGAAAAAATAAGAACTTTTTGTATTGGGTGGCCCCGCCAGGGGCAATGGATCTATTAGATATGAGATGTTCTTTGTTGTTTGTTATATAAGGTGTTTGCTATGGAGTCCAACCCTATATATTTATTGTTTGTTATATAAGGTGTTTGCTATGGAGTCCAACCCTATATATATATATAGGGTTGGACTCCATAGCAAACACCTTATATAACAAACAACAAAGAACACCTCATATCTAATAGATCCATTGCCCCTGGCGGGGCCACCCAATACAAAAAGTTCTTATTTTTTTAGGCTCTATCCATCCAGCAAAAAAAAAATTGAAAATTTACTGTTCATCGATGACGTCATGATGACGTCATCAGTGACGTCATCGATGAACAGTAAATTTTCAATTTTTTTTTTTTCTGGATGGATAGAGCCTAAAAAAATAAAAACTTTTTGTATTGGGTGCCCCTGGCGGGGCCAATGGATCTATTGGAATAAATGATTTTATAGTGTTCTTTATTGTTTGTTATATAAGAGTGTTCTTTATGGAGCAAAGGCCTATATATATATATATATATATATATATATATATATATATATATATATATGGGTTGGACTCCATAGCAAACACCTTATATAACAAACAACAAAGAACACCTCATATCTAATAGATCCATTGCCCCTGGCGGGGCCATCCAATACAAAAAGTTCTTATTTTTTTAGGCTCTATCCATCCCGCAAAAAAAAAAAAAAAAATTTGAAAATTTACTGTTCATCGATGACGTCATCAGTGACGTCATCGATGAACAGTAAATTTTCAATTTTTTTTTTGCTGGATGGATAGAGCCTAAAAAAATAAGAACTTTTTGTATTGGGTGCCCCTGGCGGGGCCAATGGATCTATTGGAATAAATGATTTTATAGTGTTCTTTATTGTTTGTTATATAAGAGTGTTCTGTATGGAGTAAAGGCCTATATATATATATATATATATATATATATATATAGGCAAGTGCTCAAATACAAACCATTCTTAAAATACAAACCTACAAACCAACACTAAATTAATTATATTTCATCTATTCTAAGGTTTCCGCCAAGGGTACCTTCACAAAAAATGCTTAAAATAATTGGCTCTATCCAACAAAAAAAATTCAAAAAAAAAAAAAATCTTGTCGTGGAAATGCGAAGCATTTAAGACAGTAAACGGATGAGTTAGGTAGTCATGAGGGCCGAAGGCTCTCGACACACCCGTCAATCGTCTATTGCCTTTACCATTGATTGCCATTCCTTACAACTTTAGAATGATAAAGGCGCGAAGCGCCGTACAAGAAGGTGCGAAGCACCGTTAACCAGTGAAATCCACTGCCACGTCATCACGTGAACAGTGAATTTTTTTTTTATTATTTTTTTTGTTGGATAGAGCCAATTATTTTAAGCATTTTTTGTATTGGGGTACCCCTAGTTTGGTCATTAGATTAGCTTGAAATATTAGATTATGCTTGGTTTGTAGGTTTGTATTTTAAGGAGGTTTGTATTGGAGTAGCCCCCTATATATATATATATAGTAAAGTTCTATGTAGCACTATTTTAATTAGAGTACTTGGAGTACATATACGTTCTGCATTCAAAATTTTGCAAATTTTATTATTTTGCAAAACTTATTACGTGAATATCATTATTTCATTGAAAATCTTAAAAATTTTGTATGTTTTTGCTAACAAAATATTGCAAAACATACATGATTTTCAAGATTATCAATGAAATTATGATATTCATGTAACAAGGTTTGCAAAATACTAATTTTTAAAATATTTTGAATGCAGAACGTATATGTACTCCAAGTACTCCAAGTACTCCAATTAAACAGTACTCCATAAAACTTTACTTATATAGATATTTATTTATATAAGATACGTATTTGGAAGTTGAGTATTCATATACGCATTTGTTATTTGAGGTATCATAATTTTTTTTTTTAAATACGCATTTGAAAAATGGGTATTTTATACAAATGGGATACCCCAATTCACAAATGCGTATCCCAATTGTTACCCGATAATTATTATTTTTGTTAATGTTGATTAAAAAATTGTCATTTTCAACATTCATTCTTAATTGGCTTAAATGGAAAGGGAAAACATAAAAAAATTTGCCAAGTTGAACAATTAAAACTAAAAAATATATATATGCTAGAATTTCTAAAAAAATTTCTTTACGGTTGTTGTGGAATAAAAACTAGGTTATAATTATGACGGCTAAGGTTTGTCTGTATTTAATGCTAAGGGTGGTTGAGCTTCGAGCTTTAATGGCTGCTTCTGCGTTCGAGACTAAACGGTCCTCACAGAATGCCTACGTATCTCTGTATTAGAGAATCAAGCCAAGAAAACGTAGTTCTGAGATGAGGGGTCAGACCCTTTATATAGGCTGAGAAGCCCTAAAATCGTAGTAGGGTTAGGTGACTTGGTGGGCAAGTCACCGCCTCTAGGAAGGTTCTGGATCCATTCCTTGTAGGAGTCTGTTTCCTTGTATGACTGTGTGGCTTGGAGGCTACTCTTTGTAGAGATAATGTCCTTATTGACTTGTATCTCCCAGCTGTTAATTATCCCTAAATATTAATTACGAAATTAATATTATAACTGGGGTTTGGGCCCATCTGGTGGGCCCCACGTTTGGACCATTCTAGGTCTAATCAATGCCACATTAAATGTGTCTTTAGGGCTTACTTTTAGCCCATATCATTTGCCCCCCAACTTCTAGGAAAACTGATCAGGTTTTCCTTGAAGTTATAACGGTCTTTTCTGAGACTTGGGTCAGGGTTTATTGCTCGTACGCGAGTATTTTCAACAATATCATCTTAATGCAAAGCGTGGAGCGACCGACGCATTTACGACGATGTTAAATGGCACTAGACAGCGCTAATCAGCCTTAAACGATGTTTAAACAATGTTAAACAATGTTAAATGGCATAAAACGACACTAAACGGCGTTCAACGGCACTAAACGGTGCTTAAATGTAAAATTTTTCCATGTTTCTGGAATTTTTTAAGCTTCCCTCTTTTTTTTTTATTTTTCCCCTTGTTTTTTTTTTTTTTTTTTAGCTCAATTTCGATCTCAAACTTCGAGCTCAAACTGTCCCAGGTCGGGGCTTTTTTCGAGCTCATTTAGCTTATTTTCGACCTGGAGCTTTTCGAGCTCAACTGGTACAATTTCGAGCTCAAATTTCGAGCTCAAATTTCGAGCTCAAATAGTCCCAGGTCGTGGCTATTTTCGAGCTCATCTAGTTCAATTTCGACCTGGACCTTTTTGACCTCAACTAATACATTTCGAGCTCAATTTTCGAGCTCAAGTAGGGGCCAAATCGTAGCTTTTTTCCAGGAAATCCAATGTTTTTTCGACCTGAAATGAACGAGCTCTAATAGTGTCAAAACGACCTCAAAATGAATCCCAGGTCGTGGGGATTTTTTACATTTCCTAGTTCAAATTTGATCTAAGATTTGCGATCTCAATCCGTAATATGACGATCTCAATTGAAGTGGCAGGTCGTGGCCTCATTCTACTTTTTATAAGTCAAAATCGACCTCAAAATGTGCGACCTCATATCTGTTTTGTTCCGACCTCAATTTCAAGGTTGGTTACGACCTCAGAATTAAATTTTCCAGGTCTTCTAGCCGAGCTCGTATTTATTCAGGAAAATGAGATCGAATCTCACGACCTCGTGCCTCGTTTTGGCAACTCCAAATCTCATTATGGATTTTAACGGGCCCTGTCTTAATTTTTCTGGGCTGGACCTAAGTTTTCAAATCGTTTGGGCCTACAAAACTTTTTAAGTTTTGATTGGGTCTTTCCTTTGGGTCAAAACAATCTCAAAACCTTAATTAGGTTTATCAATCTTGGTAGAGTCCAATTTGTGTTGATCACCACCCTATCATCGATCGTGATCATGGGGTATCTCGAATTTCTTTGTAAACTTTCGTTGGATCATCACGATCTCTTAAACGCACCAAGCCATTAGGTTGAATTTTTGGGTATCAACCCTCGTCCTTCTGGGAGTATAACTCGAGTTAATAACAGAGGGGATACTTTCTCTTTGGGACTTTCGAGTCTATAATCTTTCCAGATCTTGTTTCAATGATTGAATATGATCAGCTTCACGAGCTAATTTCATCAATCTTCTTAAAAATATCTGTCGAATCATTGATGGAGGCCACCCTAGGCCTTAAGGGCTGTCATGCCTATTGATGTATCAAACGTGCTTCATGAGCTAAGATTTATTATTTTAGACCTTCGAGGTTGAGGATAATCATCCTTGCAAGTGAACTTTTTATGATGAGCATTTAAACACATGGCTAATCATGCCCTCAGCCCTCATAGGGGTAGGAGCCCATAACTTGGGTTTTGTCCTGTTGGTGATGGTAACACCATTATAGAGATTCGTAATCATGTTAGGGTGTTTACGATTGTAAGCAAAGTCACCCCTCTAAATTGGGGATACATCCCTTTAGGGTTTGAATCCATTCTCTGGACTCCAATTTAGTAGGTTTCAGATCCTTGAATTCATGTTGTTAGAGGGTTCATCCCTTAGATAGTCGTTGGTATGAGCAAGGGGACGTATTTTATGAGCAAGGGCTCTGCCCCCCAGGTGTTGCCCACACATCCCTTCGTGCACTTCTTCGAGTGTTTCTCTGGCCTCCTGGGCCTCAAGCACTTCAAGTACGGGATCACAAAAGATCTCTTGTATAGCAAACCCTCAATCAGGGTGTATCTTAGAGCTCTTCCCGAGAGTTTACGTGCTTCCATGACATCTTCAGGGAGCCATCCCGTTTCCAAGTGAGCCTTGATAGGATCCATCCCACAGCTTTGCACATCGATCGGTGTCACCAACTTCACATTGATAGTAGGGGTCTTCAAGACCTGAAAGTAAACACTCCCAACATAGTTCTCTATCTCCGAGGAAGCGAACTTAGAGAGGGCATCTGCCTTAATGTTCTCCTCCCTCGGGATGTGTTCCATGTATCATTCCTCGAATTGAGTCATAACACCCTTGGCTATCCTTAGATATTCTGCCATAGTTTCCTCACGAGCTTCAAACTCACCATTCACTTGTGCAACTACAAGTCTCGAGTCTCCATAAACTTTGAGGTGCTTGACCCTTAATTTCCTTGCTAAGGTCAAACCGGCTATCAGAGCCTCATACTCAACTTCATTATTAGTCATTGGAAAGTCTAGCTTTAGAGCATATTCGACTAGGAACCCATCTGGACTTCGCAGAACTAGACCAGCTCCACTTGTTTTTGTTTTTGATGCCCCATCAAAATAGAGCACCCAGTATTCTTTGGACATCAAGTCTCCTTCATCTTTCTTCTCTTCCACTATCTCTTCATGCCCCCCGACTTCTTGGTTGTCAATGGTACATTCAACCATGAAGTCAGCGAGTGCCTGAGCTTTTATGGCCGTCCTAGGCTTATACTTGATATCGAATTCTCCTAGCTCAATAGCCCATTTGATCAATCTTCCGCTCACTTTAGGACTATGCAAGATGTTTCTTAGAGGCTGATCAGTCAGGACCTCAATCTTGTGAGCCTGAAAGTAGGGTCGTAGCTTCCTCGAGGCCATTATCAAGGCTAAAACAAACTTCTCGATAGTAGAGTAGTTTATCTCGGCTCCATGCAGGATCTTGCTTACATAGTATATGGGTTTCTGAACCTTCAATTCTTCCTTTACCAGGACGGCTCCTAGTGCAATGTTGGAGACAGCCAAGCATAGATAAAGAACTTCATTTGGTTTTGGCTTGGCCAACAGTGGCGCTCCGACCATGTACTTTTTCAGGGCCTCAAAGGCTTCTTGGCTTTCAGCCGTCCATTCAAAATTTTTCATGTTCTTAAGTGCTTTGAAGAAAGGTAAGCACTTCTCCCCTGACTTGGAGATGAATCTTCCCAATGCCGCCACTCTTCCTGTCAATTTCTGGACGTCCTTGACAGTCCGTGGTGGTTCCATGTCTAGGATTGCTTTGATCTTATCGGGATTGGCCTCAATTCCTCTCTTGGAAACCATCAGGCCTAAGAATTTTCCCGAGCCTACTCCGAAGGCACACTTAGTTGGATTTAACATTATCTGGTGGTGCCTCAGTACTTCAAATGCCTCACGAAGGTGTTTTATATAATCTGCCTTATCGAGGCTCTTGACTAACATGTCATCCACGTAGACCTCCATGGTCATGCCAATGAGGTGTTCAAAAATTTTGTTCACTAGCCTTTTGTAAGTGGCTCCTTGTTGGTGTCATCCTTGTGCATCTTTATCTGGTTATAGCCACTGAAGGCATCCATGAAGCTTAACATCTCGTGCCCAGCCGTAGCGTCAATCAGGGCATTGATCCTTGGTAAGGGAAAACAATCCTTAGGACATGCGTCATTCAAGTCTGTGAAATCGACACACATCCTCCACTTCCCATTGGCTTTTTTGATCATCACCGGGTTGGCCAACCATTCCGGGAACTGAATTTCTTCGATGAAGCCCACTTCCAGGAGCTTATCAACTTCTTGCTTGATGGCCTCTTGCCTTTCAGGAGCGAAGTTCCTCTTCTTTTGTTTTATGGTCTTCCTATTAGGATCCACATTCAACTTGTGAGTTATCAACTGGGGATCAATCCCTGGTATGTCCGCCGCTGTCCAAGCGAAGACGTCGTTATTTTCTTGAAGAAAGGTAGTCAACTTGCCTTTCAAAGACTCGGTCAATAGAGCTCCGACATAAGTGACCTTATCTGGTTCTTCTGGGATCAAGGGGATGGGGATTAGATCCTCAGCTGGTTTTCCCCTATTCCCCTCATCGTCCCGGACATCCATGTCTTCAATTGGGAGTACTTGCCCCCCAGTTCTGTCAGGCCTTAACGCGGCTATGTAACAGCTTCTAGCCATTCTTTGGTCACCCCATTCTTCTCCAATCCCGTTTCTTGTTGGGAATTTGGTTTTCATGTGATAGGTTGAGGCCACAGCCTTAAAAGCATGGAGTCCAGTCCTCCCGAGGATGGCATTGTAGGTGGAAGACGCTTTGATAACCAAAAAGTTCAGCATCTGAGTGGCCTCTGTTGGCTTCTGTCCGATGGTGACGGGCAACAAAATAGTTCCCTCAACTTTAGTCTCTACTCCGCTGAATCCATATATAGGCATGTTAGATAGGGTCAACTGAGAGTCGTTGTATCCCATTTTCACGAATGCATCATAGAACAAAATGTCCACTGAAGCTCCATTGTCTATCAAGACTCGCTTCACCTCTGAATTCCCAATCATGGGTGTTATGACCAGCGGGTCATCATGGGGGAACTTCACCCCTTCAAGGTCTGAATCATCAAATTCGATTGTTACTTCGGTTTTTGCACGCTTTGGTGTCTCTCCGACAATATGCATCACTTCTCGGGCATAAGCCTTCCGAGAGTTCCTAGTCGTCCCGGCCGCAGTCGGGCCTCCTGAGATCATGTTGATCACTGGCCCTCGGGGCTGTGGGGTGCGATCCCGATCGTCGTCGTTCCTATCATACTCTCTTCTCTGATTACCACGATCTTCACCCTTAGTGAAGTGGCCCAACTTCCCTTTACGGATCAAGAACTCGATCTCATCTTTGAGTTGCTTACAATCATCAGTGTCATGCCCTACATCCTTGTGGAATCTGCAATACTGATTTTTGTTCCTCTTTGTGGGATCACCCCTGAGTGGCTTCGGCCATCGAAAATCCTTATCCTTCTCAATGTCCAATAGGATTCGACTCCTGGGAGTGTTCAACCTTGCACACTCAGTGAACCTTGGTCCTTGGCTCTTCTTAGGGGCAGAGTCGGAGTCCTCACTAGTTCGGGGATACTTGTCCCTAGCATCATATTCCTGGTCATCATACTCCTGGTCTTGCCTTCGCTTCTTGGAGTTCCCGTTGCCTCCATTGCCCAACGTGGCTTCCTTCTTCATGCTATCCTCAGCCTTAATGTACTTATCAGCCCTTCGTTGGAGCTCATCCATGTTCTCAGGGGGATGTTTTGCCAGTGACCTCTTAAAAAAGAGATCCGTGGTTCCATGCTGCAGGGCTACCATAGCCACCTTATTTTCCAAATCAGTGATGTTTAGGGTCTCCTTAGTGAATCGCTTGAGATAATCTCTCAGGTTCTCGTTCTTCCCCTGTACTACATACATAAGGGATGCAGAGCTTTTCTCATGAATTCTTCCGCTAATGAATTGACTGACAAAAGCGGTACTCAATTCCTTAAAAGAGCTAATTGAATTTGGAGGTAGACGGCTATACCAACGTTGCGCCATGCCTGACAGGGTTTGGGGGAACGCCCTACACTTAAGGGCATCGTTAGCGGGCTGCAATAACAATGCGCTCGTAAACGTTCTCACATGAGTTGCGGGATCCCCCGTTCCATCATAAGCTTTTATTGTGGGCATCTTAAACTTTCGGGAGATATGCGCGTTCATCACCTCCTCAGTGAACGGAGGGGTCGGATCATCGAGATCTCCTTGTGGCATCAAGTCTTTGGGGTTACTCTTGGGGAGTTCCACCCTTGTAGTCCCTCAGGTTGGGGCTTCAGCCCTTCGGCGTCTCCTTGAAGACCTCTCCAAATCTATGAAGGGAATCCCTCCTGAAGTCGGAGGAGGTCGAGTCTGATTAGGGTTCTGTCTTTCTTGCTCCCTTGCTTGGTCGTCCTTCAGCTTCTGAATCTCAGCTTCATAAGCCTTAATTCTCTCTGCGATTGTTAAAGGACCATCACGGTTTGCTGGATTCCTCCTCAGAGGTTCCTTACTAGCGCGTCGCCTCCTTGGGGCTTCGTCTCGATCATCGTCCTCAGACGACGAATCGTCAGTATAGGGGTCAGAGTAGTCAAGATACTCTCGATCTCGGATCTGCAAGGCATGACCACTCGGTCCAGGAAGGTAGTTAGGCAGGCCATACATCGGGTTAGTACTCACGGGGAGATCCGTAGTATGGATCTGTACCCCTGGTGGTGGGCGACTGGGATCAACTAGAGGAGAAACCAGCGTCTGGAGGGCGCTGGTTCCTTGACCAGGATGGATGACCAAAGGCAACGTCCCCTCAGCATGGGAATTCGTCCTTAGAGGTTGAGAAACCTGAGTTTGAGTAATCACCCCTGTGGCTGGGGGTATTTGTTCAGTAACAGGCGGAGCAGAGCTTAGAGGTAGAGCCTCGGTAACGATCGGCTCGGTAGTGCTTGGTGCTGTTCTTCGTGTTTGAACCATGGTTGATGTCTTTGTCCCACAGACGGCGCCAAATGTTGTGGAATAAAAACTAGGTTATGATTATGACGGCTAGGGTTTGTCTGTATTTAATGCTAAGGGTGGTTGAGCTTCGAGCTTTAATGGCTGCTTCTGCGTTCGAGACTAAACGGTCCTCACAGAATGCCTACGTATCTCTGTATTAGAGAATCAAGCCAAGAAAACGTAGTTCTGAGATGAGGGGTCAGACCCTTTATATAGGCTGAGAAGCCCTAAAATCGTAGTAGGGTTAGGTGACTTGGTGGGCAAGTCACCGCCTCTAGGAAGGTTCTGGATCCATTCCTTGTAGGAGTCTGTTTCCTTGTATGACTGTGTGGCTTGGAGGCTACTCTTTGTAGAGATAATGTCCTTATTGACTTGTATCTCCCAGCTGTTAATTATCCCTAAATATTAATTACGAAATTAATATTATAACTGGGGTTTGGGCCCATCTGGTGGGCCCCACGTTTGGACCATTCTAGGTCTAATCAATGCCACATTAAATGTGTCTTTAGGACTTACTTTTAGCCCATATCAACGGTTTTTTTTAAATTAATGTGTTACAAATTACTTTTTCAACAATTCAAATTTCCATTTTATAATCCAATTGTAAACCTAACTTACATATGTCAATTGTAAAAGACTCAACAAACTTTTATACCTTAATTATGAAATGATAGCTTCCCCTGTGAATCGGTCACGAGATACTAGTTATGGCAGGCCACACTCGCAAAATATGTTGCTATCTTCCTAGCTTTTGTTCTCACTGTAAGCGCAACACCAACATACAATGTACAATTATTTTTTTTTATAAAACCTTATAAATGAAAAAAAAAAAAAAACCTTAGAAATGAAAAAGTTTGTAATACATAAAAAGTTACATGTGAATTATGGCAACACGTTATTATGGGGTGAATATAAATATTGTGTAACTTACTCATAAAATTATATTTTTCTTACATGAATATAAGTAGTTGAATATTAGCTTTACACAATATTCCAAAATTTGAGATTGCAATCATTTTTTCCCGGAAAATGCTAGGTACCCCAAATTGTTACCCAAAAAATTTCCTAAATATCAAGTGTAGCAATTCAATTGATTGTAATAATAGTGGACATCCCTGCATTCACACCAACCATCCAATCAAAAATTATGCCACATCATTTGGAAGCAATATTTGGATACCAATTCGGGGTACCTAGCATTGCTCTTTTTTCCCACCATCTTAAACCCTATTTGTCCCTTAAAAAAATTCTAGGTATCAACAAAAATATACATGGTAATCGGAAAAGTAAAAAAAAAAAAATTACCAAGGAACTAATGTAAAACATTAGGCAAACTCAATCTTCTACTGTAATACCACAACTAAGAGAGGTAGTATGAATTGCGAAAATTCTGAGTATCCAGATCGTCACTGGATGTCAGACAATCTTTTGTTAGACTCAATTTTTTATAAGTTGTGAATAAATTTAAAGTGGTTCTATTCATACAATTAAAAAATGCATAACCTGAACCTCTAACAAATATTGTTGATTATTTTATGGCGACATAGATGTAATGTTATATGAGTAGTGCTACATACCCCAAAACGGTTCCCAAAAGTATTCCCAAATAACACGTGGCGTGATGTTATTTGTGGGATTCATATGTATGCATGGGGGTCCATTTCATTTATGAGAAAATAGCCAATAATATTGTGACAACTCAGCATTTGGAAATTCTTTTGGGAATGGTTTTGGGGACTCTAGCATTACTCATGTTATATATATAATTCAATCACATGGAATAGCACATTAGATAAGAAAGAAGCATGATCAATGAGTCAATGACCATGGCATATTGGCATGCATTTTTCTTATGACCACTATGCCCTTTAAATACAAACTTTTTGCTCCACACGCAAAAAACACGGGCTTTGTTCATCACCTGTGTCTATGACGTGTAATCTAGTAGATAAGTCATAAAATTAAATATTTCTAATTTTTTTCTGAAAAAATTAATTTTTTTTAAAACTTATGAAATTTCTAATATATATTAAATATTTATATTAAAAAATTATCAAAATATGAAATTTTTACCCGAAAATAAATTCATAAAAACTTATTTTAAATCGTTATATTTCTTCATTGAACAAATGTAAGATGATATTTCAAAATATTCTATGTCTTATTTTATATATTCTAACTTATGATTGATGTTTCTTTTAATATATTATAAATTTAAATTTTATATTATAATTTTGGTTTTAAATAATTATTATTTTTAATAATAATTTTAATTTAATATAATTTAATATGAATTAATTAATGTCATGCTTTATTTAAAATTTATTTTATAAAATTTTAAATTAAATATGTTGTTAATGGGATTTGAACCTTAAATTTTTAGGGAAGTGTTGTGGATTAAAATCTAGGTCACGAATTTGTAATTAATGCTAGGGTTCGGGAGCTTCTAGCTTTAATGGCTGTTTCCGTGTTCGAGACTGATCGGTCCTCACAGAGTGCCTACGTATCTCGTTATTGAGAATCAAGCCAAAAACGTAGTTCTGAGAATGAGGGGTCAGACCCTTTATATAGGCTGAGAAGCCCTAAAATCGGAGTAGGGTTAGGTGACTTGGTGGGCAAGTCACCGACTAGAAGAAGGTTCTAGTCTCCTTCCATGTATGAATCAGTTTCCATGTTGAAGTATGTGCCTTGGAGGCTAAGTCAGGCAAGAGTTATATCCTTGTTTGACTCTTATTTGCTGAGCTGTTTATTACCCCTAATATTAATTACGAAATTAATATTATAATTAGGGTTTGGGCCCATCTGGTGGGCCCCACGTTTGGACCATTCTAGGTTTAATTAATGCCACATTAAATGTGTTTTTAGGGCTTATTTCTAGCCCATATCATTTGCCCCCCAACTTCTAGGAAAATTTATCAGGTTTTCCTTGAAGATATAACGGCCTTACTTGAGACTTGGGTCAGGGTTTATTGCACTTACGTGAGTATTTTCAACAATATCATCTTAATGTAAAGCGTGGAGTGACCGACGCATTTACGACGATGTTGAACGACACTAAGCGGTGTTAAATGGCACTACGTAGCGCTAATCGGCCTTAAACATCGTTCAAACAGTGTTAAACGATGTTAAATGGCATAAAACGGCACTAACGGCACTAATCGGTGCTAAACAGTGCTTAAACAGTGCTTAAACAGCACTAATCTGTGCTACTCGGCACTAATCTGTGCTAACAGGCACTAATCGGCGCTTAAACGACACTACAGGGTCCTAATCGACACTAAATTGTGCTAACAGGCACTAATCGGTGCTTAAACAGCACACAATGCTAATCGACACTGAATTGTGCTAACAGGCACTAATCTGCGCTAATCGGCACTAATTTGTGCTAATCAGCACTAATTTGTGCTAATCGGCACTAATTTGTGCTAATCGGAGAAGACTCGGGACAATTGCAGCCTCTTTCGGGTAGCTAGCCAGCCGACAAGGGTCCTGGTCAGCTGCCAGGTGCTCCTGGTCGGCCAGACCCTTCCCATGGCACCTGGTCGGCTGCCAGTGCTCCTTGGTGGCTGACAGGTGCGCCTTGGTGGCTGACAAGTGCACCTTGGTGGCTGACAGGTGCACCTTGGTGGCTGACAGGTGCACCTTGGTGGCTGACAAGTGCGCCTTGGTGGCTGACAGGTGCGCCTTGGTGGCTAACAGGTACACCTTGGTGGTTGACAAGTGCTCCTGGTCGGCCAGACCCTTCCCATGGCACCTGGTCGGCTGCCAGTGCTCCTTGGTGGCTGACAGGTGCGCCTTGGTGGCTGACAGGTGCACCTTGGTGGCTGACTGGTGCGCCTTGGTGGCTGACAGGTGCACATTGGTGGCTGACAAGTGCACCTTGGTGGCTGACAAGTGCGCCTTGGTGGCTGACAGGTGCACCTTGGTGGCTGACAGGTGCACCTTGGTGGCTGACAAGTGCGCCTTGGTGGCTGACAGGTGCACCTTGGTCGCTGACAGGTGCGCCTTGGTGGCTGACAGGTGCACCTTGGTGGCTGACATATGCTCCTGGTTGCCTGCCATGTGCTCCTTGTTCGCCGGCAAGTTAACGGGAGATCCATGTTGACTTTTAATGATGCCACACGATGTTTAAACGACGTTTCAATGTTTGTTAAACGACGTTAAATGGCATAAAACGACACTTCATGGTGCTAATAGACTCTATACGGCGCCAAGTTGAAGGTCGATGTTTGTCCTGGAAAGTAAGAAACCTTCAACAGAACCATCAAACGATCCATCCAACCGAAGGGAGGTGCCAAGATGGGTGTCGGGGAGTCAACTGGAGCCCCTCCGTGGCACCTGGTCGGCTGCCAGGTGCTCCTGGTCGGCTGCCAGGAGATCCTGGTCGGCCAGGGGGTGCTCCTTGTCGGCTGGAACCTTCCAAGGTTGTAGAAAACTCTGTGACCTTCGCGTGGGCTGTAAGATCGCCCAAATCTGATACCCGGAGCTCAAGATATGACCCAAACAGTGTGAGGTCGGCTGACAAGAGAGCTTCTGGTCGGCCAGACCCCTTCCTGGGCAGCTGGTTGGCTGCCAGGAGGTCCTGGTCGGCTGGGGACCTTCCAAGGTTGTAGAAAACTCTGTGACCTTCGCGTGGGCTGTAAGATCACCCAAATCTGATACCCGGAGCTCAAGATATGACACAAAGAGTGTGAGGTCGGCTGACAAGAGAGCTTCTGGTCGGCCAGACCCCTTCCTGGGCAGCTGGTCGGCTTCCAGGAGGTCCTGGTCAGCTGGGGATCTTCCAAGGTTGTAGAAAACTCCATGACCTTCGCGTGGACTGTAAGATCGCCCAAATCTGATACCCGGAGCTCAAGATATGGCCCAAACAGCGCGAGGACCTCTCTTTGTGGCACCAGGTCGGCTGGAGGATGCTCCAGGTCACCTGGGGATGCTCCTGGTCGGCCAGACCTCCTCCATGGCACCTGGTCGGCTGCCAGGGGCTCTTACACTTCAAGGCGTCACTTGCAGGTTGCAACAGCAGTGCGTTTGAGAATGTCCTGACGTGATTTGCGGGATCACCCGTTCCATCATAAGCCTTAATAGTTGGCATCTTGAACTTCTTTGAGATACGGGCATTCATCATCTCTTCAGTAAACGGGGGTGTGGGATCATCCGGATCTCCTAGCGGCATCAAATCTTTGGGGTTACTCCTGGGGGTTTCCACCCTTGTTGTTCTTCCAGTTGGGGCGTCGGCCCTTCTCTGCCTTCTTGAGGACCTCTCTAAGTCTATAATGGGAATCGGTCCTGATGTTAGAGGAGGTTGAGTCTGATTTAACCTAGCTTGTTCTCTCGCAATATCGTCCTTCAACCTTAAGATCTCGGCCTCATAAGCCTTGATCCTCTCAGCGGTTGTCAAAGGAGGTCCATCATGGATGGTTTGTGTTCTTCTTCTTGGTTCTCTGCTAGCACGTCGCCTCCTCGGGGCTTCATCACTATCATCATCAGACGATGAATCATCCGTATAAGGACCAGAAAAATCACGATAATCTCGATCTCGGATATAGAGGGCATGACCACTTGATCCAGCTCCTTGAGTAGGAGGGTAGTTAGGCAGCCCGTACATCGGATTGGTGCTTATGGGGAGATCCGTAGTGTGGATTTGAACCCCTTGTGGAGGGTTGTTGGGATCTACAATCAAGGGAGAAACCACCACCTGGAGAGGGTTAGTCCCTGGATTTGTGTGGACGATCGGAGGTAGCGTACTCTCAACATGGGAAGTCGTCCCTAGGGGTTGAGAAACTTGATGCGGAACGATCGTCCCGGTTGTTGGGGGCACCGGACCTGTTGCCGGCGGAGCAGAGCTGAGTAGAATAGGGTCGGTAGTTGCTGGTGTTCTTCGTGTTTGAACCATGGTTGATGTTTTATTCCCACAGACGGCGTCAAATGTTGTGGATTAAAATCTAGGTCACGAATTTGTAATTAATGCTAGGGTTCGGGAGCTTCTTGCTTTAATGGCTGTTTCCGTGTTCGAGACTGATCGGTCCTCACAGAGTGCCTACGTATCTCGTTATTGAGAATCAAGCCAAAAACGTAGTTCTGAGAATGAGGGGTCAGACCCTTTATATAGGCTGAGAAGCCCTAAAATCGGAGTAGGGTTAGGTGACTTGGTGGGCAAGTCACCGACTAGAAGAAGGTTCTAGTCTCCTTCCATGTATGAATCAGTTTCCATGTTGAAGTATGTGCCTTGGAGGCTAAGTCAGGCAAGAGTTATATCCTTGTTTGACTCTTATTTGCTGAGCTGTTTATTACCCCTAATATTAATTACGAAATTAATATTATAATTAGGGTTTGGGCCCATCTGGTGGGCCCCACGTTTGGACCATTCTAGGTTTAATTAATGTCACATTAAATGTGTCTTTAGGGCTTATTTCTAGCCCATATCAGGAAGTAATTTAAATATATATATATATATATATATATATATATATATATATAATATATCTTATCATTAAATCTTTTTTTTTTGACGAAATGCAGGAGGATATATTCATAAATCAAACCAATACAACATAAAACAGTGGGACAAACCCCCGACTGTCGATACGACGAGGTTGAAAAACAAATAAATTATTTTCTCATCGTTTAACAAATTGAACTTAAAAGTTCTTGAATCTAAAAATGAATTCGAAGACATCCGAAATGATCCAAACTGTGCCAACATCCCTGAGAGCAGCGGTGTTACAATTGACCACGTCACGTAAGATCCGTTGATACCCCAGTGTTCAGAAGCCTCAGTTGGAATTCCACTCCAGCTATCTACATGCCGGATACCAGCTATAGACATGCCGAAAATAGGAACCTCCCAAGGATGGGTAATACCCGAGCTATCTACATGCCGGTTAACAGCTATAGACATGCCGAAAGTAAAAACCCCCAATAAATGAATAACAATCTTTGGTTGTGAGTGGTGAGCTTTTGCAATAATCATCAGCTTCCCAGCATCGATGCGGACTTTCCAGATCTCCCAAAACATCATCAAAATCATTCTTAGCAGATCTGATCTGTTATAGATCATAACACAAACCAAACAAATCAAACAAACTCTCCCAAGGAGAGATAAACAAACTCTCACAAGGAAAGACATATAAACCCAATTAATGGGTAACCAAACAGAAAAACTCACAATCCTCTCAGAAGGATGATGATTATTGAAAAATATAAAAAAATTGAACAAGAAAAGGGGCCTCCGGTCGGTGGATAAACCACCGCCGGAGGAGGAGGGCCTGAAGGAGGAGGAGGGCCTGAAGAAGACGAAGAAGAAGAAGGGAAGGTAGAGAGCAAAACTTTGCTAATCCAGTTTTATGTACTTTGCTAATCCAGTTTTATCATTAAATCTAATGGTTCTTATTTCAGCTATTAAAAATCTAATGATCAATATTCGTTGTATGTCTAAATCATTGAACCGAAATATAAACAATAAAATCATGTTTACTTATTATAAACGTATACAAATTTAAATATATTTTATTATTGATATATATTAATGATTAAAATATTGTATTTCAAATTAAAAGAAAACATGTTTTACTTGGAAAAGAAGCATTAATGATTGAATTATATAGTAAAATTGGTGCTTCAATTAAGTACTAATTAAAGATAATATTTTTAATTAAAAGATAACGTGTTTTAATTAGCAAAGATAAATGGTTAATTATCACTAATTTCATTATTTTAATTATTTATTAATAAAAATAAAAGATTGAATTCGAAACTAGTAAACCAAAATGTTAATATTTCAATTTTAATATAACATGAAATATGTGAGACCACGTTGGAACAAAAACTAAATCCATAATTTGAATTTACCGATTTAGAGGGTTTTAAGAAAACGTGCGCATATAGGCACAATATTTAGCTCTATCAAATGCAGAATACTCCATGGAGCTGCTAGTCCCCGGCTATTTACTAGTTACTACAGTGTTTTTGGTAATTAGAAGTTAGTAGTTGTTAGATTGAATTAGTTGATTAGCTAATTGGATTAATCGTTTTTAGTTAATAATTTAAGTTGAATATTTTAAATAAAATTATTTGGTAAATAATTATTTAATTTGTTGTTTATATTTTAACTAAACACATAATAATCCTCTAACTCAAAAAGTTTCTCTGAATATATTTTTGAAAATTAAAAGATAGAATCCAAATTGCTATTTTAAATCCGTTAATTATCAAACATAAATTTAAAAAATTATTTAATAAAAATTTTAATTTAATTTAAAATATTAATTTTTCTCAAATCTAACTTCCAACGGTGCGGTAAATTTACTACACATGATCCTATTCCTATCTAACCATGAAATGAACCATAGCTCAGCATCATCAGATAAAAATATAATTTTTTTCTACAATATAATAATAATGTATGTAAATTAGCAAAATAATAATAATAATAATGTATGTGAAATTTGTAACAAATATATTACAGTATACAAAGACTATATACTATAGACTTTTTGTTCTAAAAATCGGTGATTAATTAATCATCGATTAATCTCTGTTCCATGAGTTATTGTACTGATTAATCATTCCAATTAATTCCTAAACAATAACTCTACCGATTAAATCCGATTCCCGCTTTTTACAACACTAATAGATCATGTTTTGGGCGACTAAAAGCCCGATCATTTTAAAATAATACATTGGTTTCTAAATGTATTTTAAAACAATACATTGGTGCAAGCAGGAAAAAAAAAGGTTAAAAAGCACTCATACAATAATACAATGACTATTTGTTGTTGGTAATTTGATAAGGTGAAGAGACGCTGGTTATACGTGACGTGGAATGATATTGATAACTTATCTCTTTATTTATCTGGACGGTCTTGACTCTTGATCGAGACCACTTTTATCCATTGACAGCAGCGTTCGCAACTCATTTAACTACATTTGCGATCACTTTTCCTTTTATTTTTAAAAAACCAAACAAATCTTTCTAAAAATCCAAAATGACATGATAATGTTGATTTGATAAAATAGAAAATTGTAATTAACAAGTTTCCCACGAGAATTATATCATTAATTGTATTATCAATCCAAAAAAAAAAAAATACATATCATTTGTTAACTTTTTTGTTTAATTTCCTAACATTTTTCTATTTGAAATTGGAGTTTAGGGCCTGCTAATTCGTTACCTAACTACTTTATACGTTAATCGGGGGTAGTTATGAGATGTTTATCATGGGTGTCCAAAATTCGATCAAATCGATTAACTTAATTCAATCCCTTATTCCCTCCTGTTGACGGAGGAATTTGGTAACAACAAATTTTGAGGTCTGTCACCGGAATCAAGATGACGGTGGTTCTTCGCCGGATAAGTCATTGGAGTGTGGTGGTTGTGATGAATTGGGGGCTGAGATTGAGAGGGTTCTTGGTGGTGGCTCGTAGCTCTTCGCTTCCATCCCCCTCAATTTGCCTACGTACCTCTATATTTATAGAGGATCAAGCCCACGTAGTTCTTGGAGAGCAAGAAACCCAATTGGGCTTAGGTATCGATCCAGCATCCGGAATGTTCTACTATGGGGCCTAACCACAAAAGGCCCAAGGCTCGTCCAAGATCTCAAGACTTCACGAATATGGAAACTTCCCCCGTCGAGGACTAGTCCTATTCGCTACAAGCTATTTCTTGATTTCAAGGATGCAGGTAAAGCCATGGTTTACCCCAAGTGCAAAATGCATCCCTGTCCCCCGAATGAGAAGCACCCACCAGATAGCAGGACAGGTGATCCGTAGCTTTTGGGTGCAAAGTGCAGGATTACTCCAAAGTTCCCCAATGAGAGCGCGCCCATTGGCTACAGGAACAGAGCTCCCAAAGCACACACCAGAGAGAGACCAATCTTTGCACCGAGGAGAACATGCCCTCAGTGTATAAGAAAGGTCCCCAAATCCAGGAAAACCCTGGAGGCCTTCTACGACGGACATCCCCCTCCTGAGATACGACAGGAGGGAATTCTTCAACTTCTGGAATCCCAGCTTGAGTAGAATCCCAACTTGAGTAGAATCCCAGCCTGAGTAGATTCCCAACTTGAGTAGAATCCCAGGAGAGATTTCTTCAGTGACTTCTCGGAAAATAAACGTAAATTTAAGTCTTTATCATGTTTTAGTATTTAGGGCGCGCCCTCTTTGTAGAGAAAGAGAGGGCGCGTCATGACTTCTCCATTTTCTGCCAAAACCCTAATTAATCCTAGAATTCTCCAAATTGAACCCGTATTTGGCCCGAATTCATCTTAAAATACCCGAACCGAATTTTGGGCATAACAACTACCCCCCAATTCCATGCAAAATCAAAGATGAAGCATGGAATTTCAATCTTAAAGAACACCAAAATTTTTTTAGCTTTTCTTCTTCAGGGCGCGTCCTTATTCTTCTTGTCTTCAAGATTCTATGCGGAGGACGCGTCCTTAGATTCTTCAATCCATATCTCTAAGCTTTTGCATCCATCTCTAGTTTTGGCTTCTTCGTAGAGGAATAACACAAATGCGTAACATCTCTAAGCTTACATGAGCTAACTCGGCGTAAGAAACAAGAGATACTATGCAAAAGTGTAAACCTCTCACTGGGCTCGCACTAAAGCTAAACATATATATATTTTCAGAGGGCGCCTTATGATATTAAGGCGTACGGACCCCTTCAACTGTTATCCACATACACTTCCATGGTCTTTTCAAGTTCCTTCTGCATTAATCAAGCCAAAGGGCATTTTAATGTAGCAGTATAATCCTCTATTTGTGATGAAAGAAGTGTGCTCGCGTACATGGAAATCTGATTATAGCCCGAATAAGCGTTCATGAAACTCAAGAGAACATGCCCTGCTATTATATCTACCAACTGACCAATCTGAGGAAGAGGAAAACTATCCTTAGGGCAAGCCTTGTTCAAATCCTTGAAATCTACACAAGTCCTCCATTTCCCATTTAACGAAAACCGAGTTAGCTAACCATTTTGGTAGTGAGACTCTTTAATCAAGCCAACATTTAATACTCTGCCCACCTCTTCCTTCAACGCTAGAGCTCTCTCTCCACTTACTGGTCGACGTTTCTGGCGAATACCTTTCTTGGTGGGATCTATATTCAGATGATGGCACAAAACTTTTGGATCAATTCCCACCATAGCAGCATGACTCCAAGCAAAAACATCCAGGTTATCCAAAAGAAAGTTGGTGAGCATTCCTCTCAACTTAGAATTCAACTGAGATCCAATTTTCAATACCTTAATCGTATCCTTTTCATCCACCATAATTGAAATTGAGTCCTCTGCAGGACCAGTCTTCTCAACCGGCTGCAGTGTTCTCGGATCAATTAAGATCAAAATCGAAGCTTCGAGGATCTTCAATCGGTGCTTCATCCTTGGAGGGCGCGTCCTCTTTAAGAGGGAAGTCTTTCTCAACAAGGGTGTGCACCAAGCCTTCAAGCAACATTCGTCTACCTTCAACCTACTCACCTCTAAGATTGATTGATATGATATCCTCTGAATCTTCTTCAATTTCTTCCAGGATCTCATCTTGTAAATCACCCAGTGCTGAAATTCCATTCACTTGCTGCTCCTCAGGGCGCGCCCTGTAGGGAGGCGCCTCCTCTCCTGGTTCTTGGACAAGATAGTAGACTTTAACTTCTCCCGGAATGATGCTCATGACGACTCCTGAACTACTTTCACAGAGGGCGCGCTCTCCATCCCGTCTTCTGAACACTTTGATCGCCTTGTGATAGCAATCTCTTGAATCATGTTGAGATTCTTGCATAGTTACTACTGCATTGGGTGTTGGGAATTTCATTGCAAGATGGTAGATGGTCACAACCTTCTTTTCCTTCAACTAGGGGCGCCCTTTTTCTTTCTTCAGTAAATATGCTTATCAACTTTGTAGCAAAACATCACAAGAGGGTGTGCCTAGCAATCGCATACCGATTAAATATTCTTGTAACCACTTGCGCTTCTATATTGCAGCCAGACACCCTCAACTTTTCTTATTAGGAAGATCCTCTCCTTCAAAATCCAAATTGACATTATCTATGTAGTGATTTATGTATTATGGTTTCTCAACCAGGACGCGTCTTTAATGGATTTCCTTTACACTTTAAGAAATCTTGAAATTCCAGTCTTGAAAACTTTCTGAAATTCTTGAAAATCATAGAATTCTTCAAATAACTCAAGTCTCGATAAAGCCAAGGTGTACATGCACTACCCCCCAGTCTAAGGAGAACAAAAAGTGAAAAAACAGCAAGTCTCGACTAGAACTAAGGAAGGCACTTCCTCTTCGTAAAAGTCTCTTCGAAACGAACCTGCTCCAATTTCTACCGGAACCATTGCTTCAAATTCATAAGATAACAGAAAGGAAGATTCCTCTGTAGTTGATCTTGGAGTCGTGTTGTATGACCACAAAACCATTGAAAGTTCTTCAGGCCAATTCCCTTTGTGTAATAACCCTAATTTCAGTGATGCTACAGTGGTCACATGAATAGTAAATTTCGAGGATTTAGAGAAATGGTATATAGGTACTCTATAATGGAAATGGAAAATGAATAAACAGAAACCATATTAGTATTGTACAATGAAAATAAGTGACTCGAAATGACGTTAGATTTCAGAAATTCCTGAAACATGGATTTTGAGGATTTTGATTTCGAATAAGCTTCTATTGGACATTAAGGAGCATGGAAACATTATAATAATTATATATTGAGGGATTAGTGAATTTAGATTTGAGCCAGGGGATTATTAAGTTAAGAGAATACCAATGGAATTTGGATTGTTAAAGGATTTCAAAACCACTGAGATAATGAGGTACATTCGAAACGAACCACAATTAGACGAATATGGAGATTAAGCAACCAAGATTTATAATATAACAAGGATACATACCCCATTATAATTACCAAGAGTACTAGCATTATAATTAGAAAAGAAAATCAAGAAAAAGAGAATTATGAAGTCATGTTAATGATGTCATCTTCCACTAAACCAAATTAAGGGTAGATTAGTCTTTTAACACATAGATTTTTTACCAAGCTTCCACCATACACTAGATTAACAAGAGATTAGTAAGATAAGATCAAAAAAGAAGCAAAAGAACTCTCCCCTTTCTTATAGAACACCATTCGGCTTTTAAGAAAAAAAGAAAGAAAAAAATTTCAAAACCCTAGCTCTCTTCAAGATTAAATCAAGGGAAAAATGGTGGAGATGCTTGGAGGTTAGAAAGTGATATTCTCAAAGTTTCAAGGCCAACCATCATCATTTGCCTAGGTAATAAAATCCTTTAAGTGCAAGATGAATAGTAGTGAATAGTGTTTTTCAAGTTTTAATCTTTGTTTTAATGGTTCCTTTAGTTAATCCAAGCTAATTCAAGGTTGTTCAAGGTGTGTCCAAGGATTATTAAGTGTTCTTCAAGCTTCAAAGAGGTATAACAACCCTTGCCCTTTTGTATTTATGGTAGATAATGAATTGGTTAGTAGTTAAGTGAGGTTAATGTAAAGTTTATGATGAATATGTGTTATGAATGGTTGGATTTGATATGAAATTTGTGTTGTGAACTTGGAACCATGGCTGGAATGTAGTCCACATGGTGTGGGGTTTGGATTGAGTGTAGAATGGTGGTTTTGGAGTGGTGAAATTTTGGAAAGTATGAAATTACAGCAGTTATAATGTCCGATTTTCGTTAGAACGAAATCTGCCCTGTTTTTAGCAACTGTGCATACACGGTAGGTTACTGTCCAGCACACTAAGGGACCATGAGATGATAGAGCTTAGTTCATAGATCGTTTTGATATAAGGTGCGTTAAAATCTGATGAACGGTTTAGGAGAAAAGTCAGTTTTAGTGAAAGGTGTTCGAAAATCGAGAAACTGTAATTGTATCAACTTTGAGGCTATGATCAACCTACTTAGACATTTTTAAAAATTATGAAACTTTGGGATAATATGGTAGGGTAGTCAAAGAGACATTACCAGTTGACCTTGTAGTAAAAATCAAAATCTATAATTTATGGGGATTTTTACAGTTAAGTGTGGTCGTTAGGGGAGATAGTGAAAAACCACTGAAACTTCGATTGAGCTTATAAATGGTTAAGTTCTTGAGCCTTTGGGATAATAATAATACGTTAAACATATGTTGAAGTGTAAAGGGTTTTGTTATACGAGAGGGTAGTGAGTAAGAGATGTGGTATTCTAATGATGGTCCTTTTGTGTTTATAGAAATTCCGGAGGAGGAACCAGCCATACTGTCAGGGTACAGAAACCGAGGCAAGATTTTTCTATCCCTACTTTGAAGATTATTTATCCTTGGAATAAAAATGACAATATGGAATATATATATGATGTTATTGTTGTTATGTTGCCAAGAATATATTTCCTTGATTTTGGGAAACTAAAGAGATATGGAAAGAATGGTATCAGTTGTTATCCAGGGTTATATGGTTTATAATACTATATTAAAGATATTCCTTTTAGTGTTAGTAGTATTACAAATATTATTTGATTATTAATTACTACCCTTTAAGTAGACGGAATATGATATAAAAGCATATTTGAATTCTTAAATATAAAAGAGATGTCTGAATCATAATCAGAGTATTATGTTATATATATATTTTATAGAAATAATGTGCGAGAATGGAAATGAGATGAGTAAATGATATGTGGAAATGAAAGTGAGAAAATGGAAATGTGGAATGACATTTAATAAATAGAATAACGATTCGCCAAAAAGGGGGATAGCAATAAAAAGCGTAAGAGGCTGTGTGCTGCACAGTCCAGCAATCAATATTTTAATTCGGCCCAAGAGTTGCCGAAGGAGGATGTAGTGGTGTACCTTCCTCCAGGGGGATGTAGTGGTGGACCTTCCTCCTTCTACCGGTAGTGAAAAGGGACGGATACGGAGGGCGACTGATCATCGTGCCTCACGTATTCGGCAACAGTGAAAACCCCCAAATTATCTGAATAAAGAATCAATGATAAAGTCAGATTGGTATACTGAAAAGAGAAAATGATATGAAAGATAGAATTATTGTTATAGATGAAGAGAAACTGATTTTATATTAATTTATAAATTGTTGCATAAGAAGGAAATGATAAGGTGCTAGTGAGAGATTTATTCAAGTATTCATATTACCTTGGAATATTACATGGAAAGGTCATATTGATTTTATATTATTAAGAAGAGAAACTGATACTGTATTATCCTAGATTTCTTTCTTATAATATTAAGTGGATGATGTATTATTAAATAAGAGTTTTATTCTCCCTTAAAGTTTATAATTTGGTTACTACTTACATATGTATATACATGTGTACTTGGTTACATTTTAAATTCTAGTTACAATATTATCTTGCTGAGCTATTATAGCTCACTTTTGCTACTTATCTATATACAGCTAGGTATGCCAATACTACGCAGAACGCCCCGCAAGAGGGTAAGGGAAAGGCGACCTTCTGAGAGCTCGTTAGCATCAATCCCCGAGGTAGACGACCAGCGGTTTAGTGGTCTTATGTATATTAAGTGTGTAAGTGTGTAAGGTTGTAATAAATTTGGTTGTTGAAATGCTTCTTGTAGAAGCATCACTCAACAATGTACTTAAGTATGATTCTGGGTTTGTGATAACTTTCTAACTTTAAACTTTTACTATGGTGAATGTTGTTCTTTGAGCATATGACTGGTGTGTGTATTACTGTGGGGTCAATTGCATAAGTATTAAAAAAAAAAACCCAAGAGATATTGATTTTGAATGGAAGTTGGTCCGTGATGGCCCAGATTCATGACCCCGAATTTGGGGCTGTCACAGTTTGCTTTCTTCTAACTTCGTCTTCAGAGTATGCTTTAAAATCTTGTTGATAGTTTCTGTCTGTCCATTACTTTAAGGATGGTATACCACAGCAAAATCTTTCTTGATTCCCAGATTTTCACACAATTTCTGCAACTCTTTACTATCAAACTGCTTTCCATTATCCGGTATAAATTGGTAAGGAATTCCAAACCTACACACAATGGAATTGAACAAAAAATCCTTGATCTTCTTAGCAGTGATTGTGGCCAAGGGCATAGCTTCCGCCCACTTGGTGAAGTAATCCACAGTAACTACAACATATTTGACACCTCCCTTAGCTTTAGGTAATTCTCCAATGAGATCTATTCCCCACAGCGAACGGTCACAGACTCATCATGGAAGTTAAAGTTGTAACCGGATTTGAAGAATAGTTGGCATACAGTTGACATTTATCACATGCTTTTACAAATTCATATGCATCCTTCTTCAAAGTAAGCCAATAATATCCTTGTCGCAAAATCTTCATAGCCAATGAACCACCCCCTGAGTGACTGCCACAAATTCCTTCGTATACTTCTCTTAAAATGTAATTGCATTCATCAATACATTTGAGAAATGACTGGTTGAAACCTCTCTTGTACAGGATTCCATCATAATGCACATACCTTGATGCTTGAAATCAAAGTCTTCTTGCTCTAACCTTATCATCGAGGAGAGTCCCCTTTTTGATGTATTCTTGAATTGGAGTCATCCAAGTGATCTGCACAGCATCTGCAATTTCCATGACTTCTACCTCTGGAATACTAGGAATTTCCTGAATCTGCAAGAGCACCGTTCCCAACAACATGGCATTCTTTTGAGATCCCAACTTAGCTAAAACATTTGCACTGCAATTTTCATCTGAGGTATGCATTCCAATCGTACTTCTCAAAATTTTTGCATCAACCTTTGTGCACACTTCATGTATAGCTCTGTCCTTGGACCACGACTTTGGAATCATCCGTCAATTTGCCTCACCACCATTTCGGAATCACTCAATATGATCAGATTTACAACTTTCATTTCTAGAGGCACCTTCAATCCATTGATTAAAGCTTCGTATTCTGCATCATTATTATTTGCTTCAAATTTGGAGTGAATAGCACTCATTATTTGATGTCCTTCAGGGGTAACCAGAATAACACCAGCTTCAGCTCCTCCATTGTTGACAGCTCCATCTACATGTAGCTTCCACCATGGCTGAGGAACTTCCAAAGACAAGATTTTCCTCGACATGCTCATCTCTATTACTGATTGAATAATATCATCAGAGTTTTCTTCTTCTTCAATTTCCTTTAGAATTCTTTTCTTGAAAATCACTAGAAACAAATGCTTCTTCTGCCCGCTGTCCTTGAGGGCGCGCCATAAGAGTGGGCACATCCTCCTCTGGCTAATGGATCTGAACCTCTCCCGGGATAGCATTCATGATTCCTTTAAAACTATTTCCTCTGAGTAACACTCTCTTGAATCATGTTGGGATCCCAACTTGAGTCTGTGTTTGAGTCTGGAATTCCAACTTGAATCTGGAATTCAACTTGAGTCCGGAATTTCAATTTGAAGCTGTAATTCCAACTTGAATATGGAATTCCAACTTGAGGCTGGAATTGGTTATAACCTCGTGGATTCCCTTGAGGCCATAGATTCCCCTGAGATTGAAGATTTTCTTGAGTCTGGGGATTTCCCTTAGATAGAGGGCGCGCCTTATCCTCTCTAGAAGTACTTCGGGATGAAATCTGAAAAATATGAGATCTTCCTCCCTCGTTTCCCTAGCTATCCTCTCTTCATCCCTTAGGATTTCACTGCGGGTGCTTTGTGAACGATGTGGATGAGGGGGCGCCTTCTTTTGAATAGCAAGCATCCTACGGTTACGGAATTCCTCATCAGGATGCTCAACATAGGGTACTCTTTCTTCGATAATAGTGGGGGACATGCCTTGTATTTTTGTTCCGAATTTCACGCATGCATATTATTTTGCCTTTAGGGCGTGTTCTCGAAAAAGTTAAAAATTTCACTCAACTAAGACAAGGGAAAGTGTACATGGACTACCCCCCTAGACTAGGAGGTAATTAATTTACCTTGTAGTCTACTATTCAGGCATTGCCCTACTTCAATCAACTTCTAGTAGAAAGAGTGCATTCTCCGGTCACGGGCTACTTCAAATTTCATCCCATGAAGGGGCATCTCAAACTAAGGCATCCTATGAATAACATCTCTCAAAGAGGCATCTCACTATGAGGCATCCAATAAAGGGCATCTCACGACGAGGCATCTCACAAGGAGGCATTCCACTATTCACACAAATTGTCTTGAAATACATGTATATGTAAGGCTAGGGAGGTGCATCAGTACTACCCCCCAGCATCAGAATATCGTTCCTTAAAAGAAGCGTCTCTTAAAGAGGCATCCCAAGAGGGGAATTTTTAAGAGAGAGCCGTTGTAGTTGCTGAGGACGCGCCCTGTGCTTAGGGCGCGCCCTATGTGGACGAGGGCAATGACAAAGTCTCTTCTAGTCCGGATGAAAGTCATTCTTGTGTAGGGAGCACAATCTAAGATTCATGGGGCCGCACATCAATCCAATTTTCTTCAAGCAAAAGATATTCCATGGATCATTGCGATCATACTTGTAGACGAAGCCACAAGATGAGGTTGATAAGTTAGGGTGCGCCCTGATGCCTATCATTCAGGTCATTGTAGATACGAGAGCGCGTCCTCTGTAACAAAGTATTGTTTCTTCATAGAGGGGCTCGCTCACGACCTTGGGGCCTCAACCTGATGATCAGGGGGCACACACTATGGTTCGTGGGGCCGCAACTCAACAGCTTCTTTCCTTCTGGAGTCCAAGCAGTAAATTATCCTCGTAGATATTGGAGTTCGCTTGAGAATTTGCATCTTTCTTTGAGGGCGCGCCCTAACTAGAAAGGTCCTCTAAGGGAGAGTTCCTTGAGGGCGCGTCCTATGTTGGAGGATTTTCCTGAAGTCGTGCATTTCCTTGAAGTGGAGTCCTGATGTAGAGCATCGCCCTGGGGTTGAGAATTCTCACCCTATCTTCCAACAGTTGCACTATGAGAAATCAAGGGAACGATTGTAGGGCCTTTCTTGAGAGCGCGCCCTCAGCAATACGTCGAGGGCTATTCCTCACTTTGATGATTAGGCCAGACAATGCCATTCTTACATCTTCGGCTTCATTATCTTCCAATGAGATCTTCAAAGCGGGCTCTCTCGTGTCCAAGGGGCCTCGACCTGTAACCAGGGGGCACACGCTGTGGATCACGACCTTGAGGAAGGGCTCGCTCATGTCCAAGGGGCCTCGACCTGTAATCAGGGGGAACGCGCTGTGGATTACCACTCCGTGCTAGTGCTCACTCATGTCCAAGGGGCCCAGACCTGTTATTAACAGCGCGCGCGCGCTGTGGACTATCACTCCGTGGAAGGGCTCGCTCATGTCCAAGGGGCCTCGACCTGTAATCAGGGGGCACGCGCTGTGGATCATGGGGCCTCGCTCCCGAGCCTTATTCCTAGGCGTTCCTTCAAGCTAGCAAAGCTCCTCCTCATAGTAGCGAGGTTTTCCTTAATTTGTTGGATTTCACCGGATGGGTGAGGAGCCGCCCTCTCTAGAGGATGCGTCCTGGAGATGAGGACGTGTTCAACCATCGAATTTTCCTAGAAGTTGGAAATCATCCGAGCCTTGGCTACCACCCTCAGGGCGCGCCCTGAGGGTTATTGGGTATTCTCTCTCACCATCTTTAATTCCATCTTTAACTCGAGGATTCTCCTACAAAAGTCCAAAAAACAAACAACAAAACAAGTCAAGGGTTACCTTGTGGGCACATCCTGATGGTGAGGGTGCGCCCTAATGGTGGACGAGTTCCCGATAATTGCGTCTCTTCTCTGGAACATCTTTCTTCGAATCATATTTGAAATCGCCCCATGGAAAACCTAGTTCGACGTCATTGATCAGAAATCACCATTCTTGAAAATACCCGGAACTGTCTTTTTGCAACAGCAGCGTGAAAATCATCTTTAGAACCATCTTTTCTTCATCACATTGAATCTCACTAAGGGTGCGCCCAGAGCGGTGGGGATGAGGGTGCGCCCTCTCTTGAGGATCCAAAACCACTTCGAGAACTTTCCTAACTTGGAGGGCTTTCCTTGTTCGACGATGATTTCGTGAGATCCTCCGAGATTTTCTCCTACTTTCTTGCACTTTCTCCGCAGAACTCAATCTTGACCCGAAGTTATTTATGGAATCTCTCATACGATAAAGTTGCTCCATTAACTCCGAATTACTGATAAGAACGGGCGGCTGTCCGCCGACGATGGATTGAGTTCCATGGTGGTGCAGAGAAGTAGAGATTTCCTCCAGAACACAAGCTTCGTGTCGATCTTGATTACCCCCCAAGCTATCTTCAGAATCGTAATAATCTTCTTAATGAGAACCTCCACCTTAATTGTGAGACATCTTTTCCTCCTAAGATGAAGATCTTGATTGTGCCCCCTCCTTCTAGCGCCAATTTGTTGACGGAGGAATTTGGTAACAACAAATTTTGAGGTCTGTCACCGGAATCAAGATCTATGACGGTGGTTCTTCGCCGGATAAGTCACTGGAGTGTGGTGGCTGTGATGAATTGGGGGCTGAGATTGAGAGGGTTCTTGGTGGTGGCTCGTAGCTCTTCGCTTCCATCCCCCTCAATTTGCCTACGTACCTCTATATTTATAGAGGATCAAGCCCACGTAGTTCTTGGAGAGCAAGAAACCCAATTGGGCTTAGGTATCGATCCAGCATCCGGAATGTTCTACTATGGGGCCTAACCACAAAAGGCCCAAGACTCATCCAAGATCTCAAGACTTCACGAATATGGAAACTTCCCCCGTCGAGGACTAGTCCTATTCGCTACAAGCTATTTCTTGATTTCAAGGATGCAGGTAAAGCCATGGTTTACCCCAAGTGCAGAACGCATCCCTGTCCCCCGAATGAGAAGCACCCACCAGATAGCAGGACAGATGATCCGTAGCTTTTGGGTGCAAAGTGCAGGATTACTCCAAAGTTCCCCAATGAGAGCGCGCCCATTGGCTACAGGAACAGAGCTCCCAAAGCACACACCAGAGAGAGACCAATCTTTGCACCGAGGAGAACATGCCCTCAGTGTATAAGAAAGGTCCCCAAATCCAGGAAAACCCCTGGAGGCCTTCTACGACGGACATCCCCCTCATGAGATACGACAGGAGGGAATTCTTCAACTTCTGGAATCCCAGCTTGAGTAGAATCCCAACTTGAGTAGAATCCCAACCTGAGTAGAATCCCAACTTGAGTAGAATCCCAGCCTGAGTAGAATCCCAACTTGAGTAGAATCCCAGGAGAGATTTCTTCAGTGACTTCTCGGAAAATAAAAGTAAATTTAAGTCTTTATCATGTTTTAGTATTTAGGGCGCGCCCTCTTTGTAGAGAAAGAGAGGGCGCGTCCTGACTTCTCCATTTTCTGCCAAAACCCTAATTAATCATAGAATTCCCCAAATTGAACCCGTATTTGGCCCGAATTCATCTTAAAATACCCGAACCGAATTTTGGGCATAACACCTCCCTATTTTTAGTTGATCCAATTTGATATTATTTAAGTCGAATTGTGAATGAGTTAAATATTAAAAAAAATCAAATTAAATGAATTGGATTAAGGTTTTGATAATTTTAACCCACTTGACATATATTATGCACTAATGAACCATACTATTAATCTATTAATTGACTAAAATTAAGTTTTTTTTTGATATACTATTACGTGTTTAATATAATAATATTCTACTTATGTGGAACGTAATTTAAATTTATAAATTATAACGTATTGTGATTTGCCCATATGGTCATCAAGCATACTAAATTAAGTTATACATAACTTTGATTCTTGAATTCTTAAATTATTTTATCAATGACCAACAAATATAAATATGTCTTACATTAACTTTTACTTTATATTTAATTCGATCAAGTCGAGCCAACTCAATCAGATTTTAATAAAATTTACAATGAATTTGAATGTTATAAAATCAAACTAGTTAAGTTGGGTTAGAGCAAGTTCAAGAAATGTGTTAAATAATGTCTTAAGTTAAAATTTAGGATAATTGACAAAAAAAAAAAAAAAACCCCTTCAAAAATGTTCTAGTGATACCTTAAATCACTATAACACCTTTTTCAATCCATATTTTTAAGTCTCTCCTAAAATTGTCCTAACTCATATTTTATAATAAATTATTACAAACACACTCTTTCTCTTTCTATTATATATTGTATTTTAATGATAAAAGGTGATTTTAATAATAAATTATTAAATGTAAGGCATATTGCTGGAGATGAAATTAGCTACTTATGTCTAAATTACTAGGACCTAATTTTTTATATTATATTTAAAAAATGAGAAAAGACATTGTTGGACTTGCTCTTAGTAAATCCATACTATTTATACTATCTATACTATATTATTATAAGCAAACTAGAATTTTTTGTATTTTGTAGTTTGGTTAACCAAATTATTCATAACCGTTAGATTTTCAATTAAAATAGATCATAACCGTTGGATACAAAATACTATATATATATATATATATATATATATATATATAAGCAAACTAAAAATCTTTTTTAATTTGTAGTTTGGTTAACCAAACTATTCACAACCGTTAGATTTTCAATTCAAATAGATCATGATCGTTAGATACAAAATACTAAAAATTGTTATATACAGAGGTCTAAAGTTCGAATCCAGCTAACAACTTATTAATTTATATTTAATACTAAAAATTATTATATACAAAACTTTAAGGTTCGAATTCTTCCAATAACATACTAAACTTAATATTTATAATATCATATTACACTATAAATAAATTATAAAAAGTTAAAAGTAATCCGTGCTTTGGACGGGATATACGCTAGTTATATTAAAGCCGAAAGATTGAAAATTTGTCGGTTTGATTTTCGATTTGATTATCCTAATTATTAAAATAAATAACAATAATAATGTAATGTAATTAATGGTAATTAGCCGGTTGCCTTTTTCACATTTACTTTTAGTTGAATATATTAATACATATCTAAAAATATTACATCATATTTTCCAATCATTATTAAAATATATTAAAATCCTTATACCTTTACTAAAACATTGAAAGTTTCTCAATTTTATTTTCGATACGGTTATCCTAATTATTTAAATAATATAATAATATAAGAAATGGTAATTAGCCGATTGCCATTTTCACGTTTAGTTCTAATTGAAGATAATACCTTTTATAAAGATCTAAAATTGTATCATAACTTGCAATTTTGTAATTAAACCATGTTATCTTTTAATTTAAAATAAATTTTGCAGTCATTAATATATACCCAAAAATATCACAACTTATATTCCAATCATTAATAAAATATATTAAAAATCCATATACATTGTTAATAATAAGAAAATATGAGTATAATACATGAACATGAGTATATTAAATTGTAATAAATTAAAAGTAAAAAATATTAAAATAATAATTATATAAAAACCTAATTGTAATATTAAATAAAATTTATAACATATTAAAAGAAACTTGTGCATCGCATGGGTTATAAGCTGATTTTTTATAATCCATATCAACCCGATTCGTGACCAATTATGGGTAGATCCCAAAATACATACGGAAGGTTATTTTTATTTTTATTTTGAAAAAGGAAGGAGATAATTCAATAATAAAAAGTCATACGATATCTTATCAATGATCAAGTCAAGTCGAACAAACAGTAAATTGCATTCGTTTGTTCTCATGAATAGACAGTTAAACGATATTTTGAAGATAATGTATATACAAATACAAGTACACACTTCGTGCATCCTCATTGGATTATTGGTATCTTCTTCATCATGCCCCGATGGAGGAGCTATCGACCAGAACTGTAATCTCATACAAAATTTCATCACAAAATCAAGACCCCCGCTCACAATCAAAGAGCGAAAAACAAACCTCTAACAAATGAGAGAAACATAAAAATCTTGTCTATCTATACCCTCGGCCATGGAACACACTACAACTTAAAACCAAAACTCTCACAAGGAGAGACTAACACAACCCAAATAAATTGGGAACTTATTAAAACCTAAATAAATTGAAAACTTTATTAAATGAAAAACAAGATATGAAAATAGGAAAAACGAAAAAAGTGAAAAGGAATTAGAATTTTCCATCAATTAAAACCGATAAAAGCCCCCTCAAAACTTTTAATGAAACCTAGGATAAGAAGGGAGAGAGGTCTTTAAGAATTAGTCATACGGAAGGTTATTAGATAACCTGAGGATGCATATATGAAGGTTGTTACCATCACAAGTTCTAGACTCTCCTTGCCAAATGTCACTAGAAAAATCCCTTTCCATTCGGTAATGAATACAGTTAACTTGCATAAATATCAAGGTAAACTTTATGCAATTTCTATTATAATAAGATCGAGAAAAATGTATCAAGAATATTAAGTTATCATAAATTATTAATTAGTCGAGATTTTTTCGTATATTCATCTTTTTAGCAACTGAACCTCAGCTAGCTTATAATTAAGGGTCCTGACCGATTATGTAACAATTGATTTTCAGGTCATTGGGAATGAATGGGATCAGGGACCGATTATGTAACAATTGATTTTCAGGTCATTGGATCAAGGATCCAACGGCCTTGGATTAAAAAAAAAAAAGAATTATCTGTCCGCTATAATTTTCTGCGGATAGATTGATTGGCTGTCCACTATAATTTTTCGCGAATAGGTTCTGTTCTATCCACGAAAAATTGTAGCGGACAAACAATATTTTTTTTTTAATCTAGGCCATTGAATTAAGGATCAAATGACCTAAAAATCAATTGTTACATAATCGGTCCTTGACAATTGATTGTCAAGGACCAGGACCCTATAATTAAACAAGTCATTTGCTTCTTATTAGCTTTGTCTTGTTTTTCGTTCTTCTACTTCGGGTGTTTGTCTTTGTGCAAAGGTGGTGCACAGGGGTCAGGGATGTACATGGGTTGGTTAATGTTAGGATCTATATCTCTCTATTATGTTATATCTATAGAATAGAAGTATACTATATTTAAGTGTCTTGTGTATTTAGACGTTACTGATTATAAGTTCCCAATATATGGAAACTTCTATCATACTATGTAATCCTTTCCTATAGAAGGAACCCTATTATCTTCGGTTGAAGTATTGAATGAATAAACCTAATTTTGAGAATAATTCACTCTACAAATTCGAGCTTGATTCCCTCTAAGAATCGATTAATTCACAATTGTAGGACAGAGTCCTATCATCTGGTATCTAGAGCCATTTTTTTTCCCCACCCTCCCTTTCCCAATTTAGTTTTATTCCTCCAGATCTGTGTCTTGTGCCGCCATGACTATTAAAGAATTGGAAGAACATGTTGCATCGCTTACGGAAAAGATGGGTTTGTTGGTATCTAACATGAACCAATTGCTTCAAGATCGACAAATTCAACAAGAAACAAATCAGATGATTGTCGATGCCCTTAAAAGTCTGTCTCCTGCTATAAACCTTGCAAAACAAGGGCCTGACCAGGTGCCTCCTGATTCGAGTGGAACAGTTATTTAGAAGAAAATTTTGCGCATCGAATTTCCTCAATTTTCTGGTGAGGATCCTGAAGGGTGGCTTTATCAAGCAGAACTTTTTTTTGAGTTGAATGACGTTGCTGAAGGTCAAAAAGTTGCGGTGGCTGCTGTTCATCTTCAAGGTGCTGCAATAATATGGTATCGTTGGATTCGACAATCTTTGGGAGTGCTTTCATGGCAATAGTTTTCCAAAGCTATTTGTACTCGATTCGGTTCTCGTGAGCTTATTGATCCTTGCAGTTCTCTCTCCAAGTTAACTCAAACTGGTACCGTACGTGAATATATTAGTTCCTTCGAAAAGCTTGTTAATATGGTTCCTGGGTTATTAGAACCCCATCAAATTAGCATGTTTTTATCTGGACTCCGAGGGGATATTCAAGCTGGTGTGCGATTGTTAACCCCCATTAGTCTTACTCATGCTTTCGAACTGGCAGTGTCACAAGAAGAGGCCATCTTAGCTAATTCCTTGTATTCCACCTCTAATAAAGTTGTGCAGCCTTCTTCTCGCAGTGTTTTTTCGCAGAATTCCCCAGCTCAAAAATCTACTTCTTCTTTACCTTCGGGTGTTAAACGACTTACTTGGGCTGAACAAAAGGAACGACGTGCTAAAGGATTGTGCTTTAACTGTGATGAACATTACAAACCTGGTCACGTTTGTCACAAGCCTCAACTTTTGTTATTAGATGGAGCGATTGATACAACAGAATTTATTGTGGGTGATACTAAACTAACAAACTTGAATCTATCTCTATGTGCTATTTCACTTAATACTCTGAATGGTTTCAGTATGCCTAGGACGATACGTTTAACAGGAGCACTAAAGCATCAATCTGTTACGTTTCTTATTGATTCAGGTTCCACCCATAATTTTATTCATCCTTCTGTTGCTAAAAGGTGTGGACTTTGGTCATTTATGAACCAAAATCTTCCTGTAAGAATTGCGGATGGTGGTTATTTAACTAGTTCTGGGTGTTTAAAGGATATTTCCCTTAATTTACAGGGCTTTGAATTCATCACTGATTTGTTTCTCTTGGATATCAGTGGGTGTGATGTGGTTTTAGGTGCTCATTGGCTTCAGACTTTGGGTTTGATTTCTTGGGATTTTACGCAACTGATTATGCAATTTCAGGTGGCTGATTGTGTTTATACTTTAGTGGGAGATAATTCTCCGAACCTTGTGTTTATGGAAGGCAAAAGGATGAATCGGGTTCTTCAGCAGGAACGCTGTGGTATTCTTCTTCGCCTAACAATGGATGATGACCAGGTACCTAGTACGGTTCCCGTTACTGTGGCCAAACTTTTATCGGAATTTGCAGATGTGTTTGCTATACCCTCAACTCTTCCTCCTAAACGGGAACATGATCATCGCATTACTCTTGATCCAAATGCTTCTCCGATCAATGTACGTCCTTATCGATATCCTCACTTTCAAAAGGCTGAAATTGATAAAGTTGTTAGTGAGTTAAAGTCAACAGGCCTTATCCGTCCAAGTTCTAGTCCTTATTCTTCGCCGGTGTTACTAGTTCGAAAGAAAGATGGATCGTGGCGTATGTGTGTGGATTACCGTGCACTAAACAAAATCACTGTTAAAGATCGGTTTCCAATTCCAGTGGTTGATGATTTGTTGGACGAATTGCATGGGGCATCAGTGTTTACCAAACTTGACCTTCGTTCAGGTTATCACCAAATTCGGGTTCATGAATCTGATATTTCAAAAACAGCCTTCCGAACACATGACGGCCACTACGAATTTTTAGTTCTTCCTTTTGGCATGTCCAATGCTCCGGCCACTTTTCAGAGTTTGATGAACGATTTATTTCGTGAATATCTCCGTAAATTTGTGTTAGTTTTTTTTGATGATATTTTGATATATAGCAGGTCCTTAGAAGATCATCTTCAACATCTTAGGATTGTTTTTGCAGTTTTGAAAGCTAATTCCCTTTTTGTTAAGGAATCTAAATGTTCGTTTGCTCAGTCTTCTGTTAGTTATCTGGGTCATATTGTCTCTGCTAATGGGGTTGAGGTGGACACTGACAAGATTAATAGTGTGGTACACTGGCCTTGCCCATCTTCTTTGAAAGGACTTCGTGGATTTTTAGGATTGGCAGGTTACTATCGAAAGTTTGTGAAAGACTACGGAACAATCAGTGCTCCTTTAACTCAATTATTGAAGAAAGACTCTTTTCATTGGACTGATGAAGCTACTATGGCCTTCTCCCACCTCAAGTCGGCGCTTACTAGTACTCCAGTGTTAGCTCTTCCTGATTTTACATCTACTTTCTGTATTGAGAGTGATGCTTCCGGGTTGGGTATCGGTGTTGTTCTTATGCAAGCAGGGCGTCCAATTGCCTACTTTAGTAAAGCTCTTTCTGGGAAGAATTTGAGCCTTTGTATCTACGACAAAGAGATGTTAGCGATTGTTTCTGCTGTTCAGAAATGGAGACATTATCTGCTGGGTCGCCATTTTAAAATATATACTGATCATCGGAGTCTTAAGTATTTCTTGGAGCAACGTCTTTCTTCCTTTGATCAACAAAAGTGGCTATCGAAGTTGTTGGGATATGATTATGATGTTTCGCTTCTAAAAAAACACTTAGGCACCGGAGTTATACAAGATTCTCGCTTACCAGATTTTGACCAGGTTGTGGAATGGCTACCTGAAAAGTTATTAGATCGTGGTTTATTCAAGCACCGCAATCGAGCAATCACTCGTTGGCTTATTAAGTGGAAAGGTCATCCTGTGGAAGAGGCAACCTGGGAGGATGCTAACCAGTTTAGCGCTCATTTTCCAGATTTTATAGCTTGAGGACAAGCTGCCTTTCATGGGGCGCCGGATGTTAGGATCTATATCTCTCTATTATGTTATATCTATAGAATAGAAGTATACTATATTTAAGTGTCTTGTTTATTTAGACGTTACTGATTATAAGTTCCCAATATATGGAAACTTCTATCATACTATGTAATCCTTTCCTATAAAAGGAACCCTATTATCTTCGGTTGAAGTATTGAATGAATAAACCTAATTTTGAGAATAATTCACTCTACGAATTCGAGCTTGATTCCCTCTAAGAATCGATTAATTCACAATTGTAGGACAGAGTCCTATCAGTTAACCCGATTAAATCAATCCAATCCGATACTATTTTGGTCGATTCAAATCGAATTTTTTCAACCTAATATATGTTCGGGTTTAAAAACTGTCAACCCAATATTAATGGGTTGAGTATGGGTTTCAATTTTTTCAAACCGACCCAATCCAACCCAATCTAGTTAAAAATAAAGGAAGTTACAAAAAATTAATAAATATGTCTCGTGTCCATTGTTGTTGTCCCAATACATAGACTCGATAATTTAGTAAGCTTTTAATAAAGCAAAATAATCTTTTTACAAATATGAGTATAATATAACTAGTGAATATAAGTACAATATAGCCGGTGAATCTTTTTAATATTTGTTTCAGGGGTTTTCTGTATAATATAAGTATATTATAACTAGTGAATGTGAAATGTAATCTATGTAATGGATCTAATGATCATGGACTAGTTCTTTTTTCTCTAAATTTGAAATTTAGTTCTAATGCGTCATACTTACTACGTTTGATAAAAAAAAGAAAAAAAATATTTTAAATATTTATTAAACCGATTAACCCGATCCAATCCGATCCAAACCGATTACAACAGATTGGATTGGGTTACGAATTTAATTTTTATGGGTTGGGTTGAAAATTTACCAACTCGATTTAATTGGGTTGGGTTGAAAAATTCTCCTAACCCGCCCAACCCGATCCGTGTACACCCCTGTCAGGGGCGTAGCCAATGTATTGGTAGGGGTGCAACTGATCCCTTTGAAATTTTAAAAATTAAAAAAATTATATGTAAAAACTTTTTTACGAAAATATCTTTAATAGAAAATTTTAATTTGACCCTACTAAAAAGTTAATTTTGTAGTAATAAAATTTAATTTGACCCCATCACATTGTGTCTGTAGCTAATTTTAGGGGCCGTTTGTGAAATCTTATTTTTCATAAATAAGTTACTTATTCTGGAAAAAAGTTAGGAAATATGTACTTTTTTCTGAAATAAGTAACTTATTTATGTAAGATAACGAATATTAAACCCCCGATACACATTTTTCTCTAAAAAAAAGTATGTAAATACGAAATTTTTTTCGAAATAAGTAACTTATAAGTTGCTTGGCAGATTTGCCAAACAGCCCCTAAGTCTTAAAAATTTAAGTTTTACATTAATACTAACTTATAACCCGTGCAATGCACGGATTTTTGTTGATATGTAATAAATTTTATTTTATGTTATAATTATTTTTTTATATAATCATTATTTAAAATATTTTATTTTATTTTTAATATTAATAATTTAATATAAATTTAATTAATGATATACATGGTTTAAAACTTATATTATAAAATTTAAAATAAATATGTCGTTGATAAAATTTGAAACTTGAAATTTTAGTAAATTAATTTAATCATAAAATTTATTTAATAATTAGATCTAATGATTCTGATTTTTTACTAAAAATTTAATGTTCATTATTCGTAATACGAATTTTTGTTATATTTTGTTACTGATTATATGATATGGTGTGCTATTTTTGGGTATATATTAATTATTGCTAGATATGAATTGATTGGAAAATATGATATGATTGAGGTTTTTAAGTGTTTATAAAAGGTAATATCTTCAACTAAAAGTAAATGTGAAAAAGGCAATCGACTAATTACCTTTAATTGTATTATGTTATTATTTATTTTGGGTGTTTTAATAGTATAAATATCGTATATATTTTTCTTTATAATGAAGTGTAAATAAGTAAATTCACGAAATACCAAAAAACATATACCAAAAAATAGGTACCAAAATTTTTAATGTTTCGGGTATTATATAATTATTAATTAATTTTAATTTAATATAATTTTAATATACTCATATTTACGGATTATACTAATGTTTCTTTATTATAAACAACGTATGCAGATTTTTAATATATTTTATTAACAATTGAAAAATATGGTGTGATATTTTCGGTTATATATTAATGATTGTAAAATTAGTTTTAAATTAAAAAGGTAACGTGTTTTAATTCGAAAGAAAATATTAATGAAGATTAGTTTTAAATTAAAAAGGTAACGTGTTTTAATTCGAAAAGAAATTTTAATGATTGGAAGATACATTGATGTTTTTAGCTGTTTATAAAAAGATAATATCTTCAATTAAAAGTAAATGTTGAAAAAGGCAAGCGACTACTTACCATTAATTATACTATGTTATTATTTATTAAAGGTGTTTTAAAAGTATAAATATCATATATTTATTTTTCTTTTTAATAAAGGGTAAATAAGTAAATTCACGAAGTACCAAAAAACTGGTACCAAAACTTTTAATGTTCCGGAATTATATAATAGTAAAATATTAATGAAGATTAGTTTTAAATTAAAAAGGTAATGTGTTTTAATTCTAAAGGAAATATTAATGATTGGAAAATACATTGATGTTTTTAGGTGTTTATAAAAAGATAATATCTTCAATTAAAAGTAAATGTTGAAAAAGGCAAGCGACTACTTACCATTAATTATACTATGTTATTATTTATTATAGGTGTTTTAAAAGTATAAATATCATATATTTATTTTTCTTTTTAATAAAGGGTAAATAAGTAAATTCACGAAGTACCAAAAAACTGGTACCAAAACTTTTAATGTTCCGGAATTATATAATAGTAAAATTTTAATGAAGATTAGTTTTAAATTAAAAAGGTAATGTGTTTTAATTCGAAAGGAAATATTAATGATTGGAAGATACATTGATGTTTTTAGGTTTTTATAAAAAGGTAATATCTTCAATTAAAAGTAAATGTGAAAAAAGGCAAGCGACTGCTTACCATTAATTATATTATGTTATTATTTATTATAGGTGTTTTAAAAGTATAAATATCATATATTTATTTTTCTTTTTAATAAATGGTAAATAAGTAAATTCACGAAGTACCAAAAAACTGGTACAAAAAAACAGGTACCAAAACTTTTAATGTTCCGGAATTTATATAATAGTATAGATGTCTATAATCACAAAAAAATCTTATTCTCATAATTGATTTTAAAAAATTTGATCTGTATTAATGTTTTTATGTTTATATCCCAAAACCATAGTTGCCGTTGTTTAAACAACATCCAGGATAAAGATTAGATACATTTTTCCGTTGTTTAAACAACATCCAGGATAAAGATTAGATACATTATTTGGTACAGGGTCATGTAAACATGTTCATGTCATTCCGTGCACCATTGCTGAGCACGATGATGTAGCTCGATCCTGATCCATGTCTTAACGATGGCATCTTACAACTACAAAATGATGTCTTGATTAACTTATTTTCCGAAAATTACGCTATTTCTATTTACTATTTTTGGTCTAGAAAACTTAATTTATCAGTAATTAATATACCCTAAGCTCGAAGGACCTCAACACAGATATAAACACGAATAAGAAAAAGCACAGTCGACTTATTAGTCGATATTCAGCCTGTTTGGCTTCGGGTGCTTTAAGGAGAAAGCAACTTTTAGTCGGTTTTGGTCTGTTTGGGTGATGGGCTTAAAGCCCGGCTTTAAGTTAAAAAACTGCTTTAAGTCAAAAGTTCCATTTAGGTACTTTTAACTTATGACTTATGACTTATCGATTATTTTTTATTTTTTTATTTTTTCACAATTCTTCTAAAGTTTAAATATAATGAATTTAAAATTTTTTTAAGTCAAATTTCATTTTAAGTCAAAAATTTTAAACCCACATTTAACTTTAAGTAAAATTACCCAAACACATTCATTCAACTTAAAGTATACAACTTTACTTTTTCCTTTAAGTTAAAAATACATCCATTAAGTCAAAAGTAACTTATTTTAAGCAACCCCAAACAAGTAAACATGTAAGCAACAGGTGTTAAATTGCACTGTGCTAAAATGGATACTCCCTCCGTCTCTAAATACTTTTCCCATTTGAGTTGGACACGTTTGCCAATGCACATTTTTGATCGTTAATATTTTCAATTTTGTATTAGTATTAAATATAAAAACTTCATTGTATTAAAATACTCATAAATACGAATTCAACAAGATCACTCATGACTATATTTGGATTTATAGATTAGACGTAAATTAGTAATTTGTCTCTTGTTATGAACAGGACCGACATTCCAAAGAGGAACATCATTTAGAGACAGAGGGAGTACTAGCTAGAGTAGTAAATTAAAGCATTTCTTGAGCATCAAAATAATAGTGCTCCCTGCTCAGGTTCTTAAACAGATACATAGGCACGTGTTTGGGTATATTGAAATCTTTATTTGTGCGGTCACAACCTGTTAAAAGTCTAAAACAGAATAAACGTTTTCATCCAAGCACAAAAAAAGTACGTTATTGCCAAGTGTGGATGCGATTTATGCTTTAATTTTACAGTCATATTGTGATGCCGCTGATGAAGATGTTTAAGGCTACCAATGCGTCCAGGTACCTTTTCCATTTGGTCGATCGATATCTAACAGAATCCGGGAAAGCAAGTCTGGCACTGGCATCTTACCCTCTATTATCATCACTTTAGCTACTCGAGTTTCTACACAATGATGTGACGAATTATTTTTTTCCTTGGTATGTATTTGGCATTTTGGCTCGAGCTAGTCACTTATACCTTGAATGTGTATTCATAATTTTTGGAACGTAAAGGAGGCTTCAAAATATTTTATTAATAATTTTGAACTAAATATTCTAGATTTTAATAAGAGAAAACTACTCTATTAATCACAACTTGTCTTCTCACTTGTGCCATTCTCTTATTTTGTTGAAAGACACATGTGTTTTAATACTTCTCTCTTCCTCATTTTTTTTAAACCTAATATTTTTTGAAATTGTTGTAGTTTTGTTTTGCATTTTCAATCAGTTTTATTATTTATATTTCATTCATTATTAGTATTTACAGTAGTAATATAAATATTATTGTTGTAGATGTAATAGAAGATTGTGTTAAACCATGTCTAATATTTGACTCTTGTTAAATTTCTTTATTATAATTTTAGTATATATAGATAGATATAAGAATGTAATTATTTTAATGGATAAAATACAAACTGTTTTCTTGTCTAATTTATATAATATATTCCCTCTGATACTTTCATTTTGTTCTATTTTGACTTTTCAAAATTAAATTGATCGAATTTTGATTAAAAATTAATAAATATTGACAAACATATAAATTTTACAAAAAATTATTATTAAAAAATTTATGTGAAGTATTATCAAAATTGATTTTTAAATTCATAAAAATATAAGTAAATTATATGTTTTTAGTAATAAGTAAATTGATGTTCCTGAGGTTACTAAGTAATAAGTAATAAGTAAAATATAAGTAAATTGATGTTCCTGAGGTAACTAAATTTTCCATATTAATGCACGAGGGTATAATTGTAATTACAGGATTTTTTTAGATAGTTTTTAGTATTTACAAAAATGCCATCATATATATACACTAGAATCTCAGGTAACTTTTCTGAGATAACCTCAGGGGCTTTTTTCTCAATTATAATTTAGCAGGTAACTTTTCTGAGGTAACCTCAGAGGCTTTTTTCTCAATTATAATTTAGCATCAAACTCTGATGAACTTAATTTTGAAAAGCTAAAATAGGATACAATAAAAAGAAAGAGGAAATATTAATATACATTTTCACTAATAATTAAGCTAGCTAAATAAATGTAAATAGAAAACTTGAAAAACTACTCGTCCTAGGACAGAGGGAGTAGTACTCAGAATCACATTTTTTGCTGCTTTTAGAAAAACATATCGACGGAATGAATGATTACTGTAGAAATTACCCTAAATATCTATATATATTATAATGCTTGGAGATCGGAAATGCACCAGAACAGTTCAAGGTATTTTTCTTGAATTTTGGTTTTTTTTATTTTTTTTTATTAAAATTCTTTTCATTAAATAGCTATTAATAACATTTTAATTAGTCATTAATTACACCTATTAAACATATATTAAATTTACTCTATTTGTTTAAAAATTAGCAAACTTTAGTTGAACATTATAGTTATTTTTTCAATATTAAATATTAATTATATATAGTTATGTTTATTTTTAGTTAAAATGACGAGTAACAATTGTTTATATTGCGTTATTTTTTATACCCTATTCAAGATCACTATAATTTCTTTTCAGATGATTATAGGGTACACGACCTTAACTTCTCAAGCAATTTTTATTATCAATAATTGTGAAAATCGTAATAAATTATGGAAGTACAAGATATTTATTTAATATCTGGAATTGTATACAAACAGTACAGATAGATTTTCAATTTTGCACATGAATAAATAATACATGAGTTATGATCAAATCGATTAAATTTAACAAATTCAGTCATTTATCGGAAGATAAAATTGATAAAAAAAAATATACACCCATTGTTTCGTTATATTGTGTTGAAATAATTTTTTATTGTAATTAAACAAATTCTTATACTATTATTGAATATGTATATTATGAGAGGGCTGTCGATTTTAAAAAAACATTATTAACCAACTTCTCAAATAATCTTTATTATTAATGATTGTGGAATCGTAGTAAATTATGGAGTACATGAATCTTTACTTAATATCTGAAATTTGTAAACAAATAATGCGCATACACACATGAGTCATGACCAAACTAATTAAATAGAACAAACTCAACCATTTTATCGGAAGATTAAATTGATAAAAAAATTATATTCCCATTGTTTCATTATATTGTGTCAAAATAAATTAATATTCAAATTAAATAAATTCTTAAACTATTATTGAACATGTATATTAGGAGAGGGGTGTCGGTTTTAAAAAACGTTATTAAGTTGTATTCAATATTTGTAACTTTTGATTGTAAATATTACGTTCATATTGTAATTTTTATTTTTATATGTTTGTGATGTTTTTAAGATTATCAAAATTTTAGATATATGTAATGAAAATATTTTTCCAATTAATAATCCATGTAAATTATTTTTAAATTAATTTTTAATAGAAAATTCATAAGTGACCAATCAATTTTTAAGAATAATAGAAATTAATTTATCTATTGCAGTACTTTTATATAAAAATTCATTATAATAGCAGGAAACTGAAGAGACTTGCACTCAGAAGCTTCAAAATATTTTTCTTGAATTTTCACTTTTTTATTTTTTATTAAAATAATTTTCTTGCACTTAATTAATAATTAATTATACCTATTAAATATATATTAAATACACTTTATTTCATATTTAATATAAAAGTTTAACAAATTTATTAGAACATTATTATTATTATTATTTTGTTATAAAATATTAATGATTTATATAAAAATATCATTATTTTCAGGTAAAACAATAAAATAAAGAGTAAAGGGAATCTAAAGTTAACTTTAGATAATTTCTCTAAAGTTAACCATTAGAATGAACACACATAAGCATACTTATTGATGCCCCTGCGGGGCCCTTTAAAATAAAAGATAAAAATAGATTAAAACTACGTAGTTTTGATGGGTAACTTTAAGAAATCCTCCTAAAGTTAACTTTAGATTCTTTTTTCTCTAAAATAAAATAATTTTTATCGTCATTTCTAATCCTTATTCAAAATCATTGCAAATTTTTTGGAAATAATTAATAGACGATTTTAACTTTTCGATAAATTCGTAATCAATGATCGTGAGAATCATGATAAGATACATAAGTATATATATTTTTCGATTAACATCCACAATTTAAATAAAAGTAATATCGTAGAATTTACATTTATACCTGAACAAATTATACACGGGGTGTGACCAACTCGATTAAATTGAATCAAGTGGACCCTTTTTTTCGTCAATTAAATCAATAAAAAAATTACCCATTCGTTGTTTGATTGTTTTGTGTTGAAAAAATTAATATTCTAATTAAACACATTCTTATACTATTACTAATCAATTAATCATGCATGTATGTTATGAGATGGGAGACGGTGTTTAAAATCGTTAATTTTATATTTAATATTTACAAATTTTTATTATAGGAATTATGTTGACATTGTTAGTTTGGTATGGAAAAAAGTAAAAGGTGTTTAAGGAGTTGATTTTTGCTATTTTAAACAAAAGTAAGGGTAGGGATGACAATCGGGTCGGTCGGTTCGGTTTTTGTGAAAACCAGACCCGGACCCAGGGACGGAACGAGGAATAAATATTGGGGGGCTAAATTTTTCGGTCATCGGAAATTTTTTTGATAATCGGAAGATATCGGAAAATTTTCGTAAAAAATAGGGGACTAAATGAAGATTTTTGTGAAAAATAAAGATTTTTGTATGAAATAGTAGACTAAATGAAGATTTTCGTAAGAAATAGGGGAGTAAATAAAGATTTTTGTAAAAAATTGGGGACTAAATGTAGATTTTTAGAAAAAATGAGGAACTAAATGAAGATTTTTGAAAAAAATAGAGGAACTAAATGAATTTTTTTTGTAAAAATAGGGGGACTAAATGAATTATTTTATAAAAATGGGAGGACTAAATGAATTTTTTTATTTAAGTGGGGGGACGAAATTCAGATTTTTAAAATTTATATATGAAATTTTTTTACATTTTCAGATTTTTGGGGAGACGGCCGCCACCCCGTGCCCCCCTTCCCTCCGTCCCTGCCCGGACCCAAATATATATGTTGGACCAGATCCGGACCCAGACCCGATTGAAATCTGAATTCCTAGATCCAGACCCGAACCGAACCGTTGGGTTTCGGTTCGGTTCGGATTTTAATCGGGTCTCAATTTATTTATACAATTATTTATTAACAAGTTTTTTTGAAACAATAATTTATCAACTAGAACACTATATTTAATCAAATGTCAAGGAAAATGTAAATTTTAATTAAGCGCATGCATCATCCAAATATATATAATTAAAAGATGAATAATAAAAATATGTCTATCAATTTGTAACATTTATATGTCAAAAATTGACTTGAATGCTTTATAAGACGAGTATCTTAATAGTTTATGAACAAAAAAAACACGAGAAAGATATAGTAACCTTAAGTTGAATGCAGCTTAAATTAATAGCATTAAAATAATTAGACTATTAAAAAATTAATAACTAAAAACATATTATTATATACATAATACACTATATTATACACAAATATATATATATATATATATATATATATATATATGTATGTATGTATGTATATATTTGTATTTCGGATTGGATCCGGGTTTGAGATGGGTTCGGTTCAATTTTCGGGTTTCGGGTCCGGTTCGGTTCGGTTTGGACAAAACCCAAACCCGACCCAAAATTTATTTGGGTCTAGAATAAATCCCAAACCCAGATCCATATCCAAAATTTCGGGTTCGGTTAGACCCAATCGAATCGGAACGGGTCGAGTATCCATCGGGTCGGGACAAATTGCCATCCCTAAGTAAGGGTGTTATAAAACGAGCATCGGCTTTAAAAACAATTATATGTACAAATTTATTATAAAATTTAATAGAAGAATATTAGAATATGTGAGTATCACTTTGATGTGTCCATGAATTTAATTTTAATGTTACAAACAAAACATTTCTTATAAAATGCTCTGAAAAATTAATTAAATGTAGAGATACGGGTGTCGGATCACTCCAAAAAAACATGAAGCATGACTTACAATATGCATTTGAATTCTGCTTTTTTCAATCATAAAACCAAATATATCGACAAGTGAAATCAATCACACCTCACATCACATTTACATTCTAATTCTTTTAATCGTACAATCAATTTTACTAACAAATAATTTAATAACAAATTAAGTAATCACGTCTTTTATGATGTCATCGACAATAGAAAAGATTCACAAATGTTATTTTTACTTATTCAATGTCAAACTTTGCAAGTGTTTGTCAATATTGAATTTCAAAAGCATTTTTTATGCGACAAAATAGGTTCGTCAATATCTTCAAAATTATTATTATTATTAATATTCAAGAACTTAACTGAAACATGTTTTTTTTCACCTAATTCTTTTCTATTTAATTTTTAAACATTCAAATTTTATTACATTTCACATTATTTTTAATTTATCATATTAACTTTCAAATAAAAAAATTTAACAAACAATAATGTTATGTGTATAATTTTTAAAAATATTTTCGTGCCGCGCGTAGCGCGGCTTTGTTACCTAGTTTTATTAATGTCATATTAATTACTCCATGATCTAACTTCAATAGAACACCAGCTCCAATCGACTTTTTTTTTTTTGAAAAAATGCAATTTTATTATTCCACTAAATCATCCAAGATACATTTTTTGACCTTAACCGGAACAGATCTCAAGTCAAAGTCACGATCAGGATACATATGAGACACTTGAGCAAGTTCATGTGCCGGCATATTAGCAGATGGCTTAATAAAATACAACTCTACGTTGTTTCCTTCCCTAACCATACTCATGCAGTCTTCGATTATTTTTCCGAACCTTGATCGCATAGGTGCCAAGCTTCTAACCATCTGCACTACTAGGAGACAGTCAGATTCAATGATAATAGAGTTCCACGTTTTCTCCTTAACCCAACTCAATGCCTCCTTGACTGCAATAGCCTCCACCATAGAAGGGTTCAATGCATCTGGGAAATATCTCGTTCTAGCCCCCAGCATGTCACCTGCATGATCTCGAGCAATAACTCCAATTCCACTAGCCCGCTGTTCAGTAAAAACTGCTGCATCCACTGTGATCTTCACAGTATTTTGTCGAGGTCTGACCCAGTACATAGCTCCAACCGACTTAAGATAGAGGATACGTTAAGTTGACTGTGTTGAAGATGAATCCGTTTAATTTAAGAATGTACTTCTTTGTCCTAAAATACATATTTCTTTTTTTAAAAATAAATGTATTCCATATTATATGTTCTTTTAATACAAATTTAAGAGTAATTTTTCAAAATTATCTTTACATTAAGACGCAAAAATTGTCAATCCTTTAGGCTTGATGCTTGAATACGAGCAAAATGTAAGAGGCCCTAATCTTTTGGGCCGAAATCCCAACAATCATAATGTTCGAACTCGGAAAGAGCATGCAGATCGGCCTCGAGATACTGTTTTGAATAAAGTTCAACACTTCTGAATATGGATGGACATTCATCCCGGCCCATTCGATCCCGATCCGATCAATGGATGGGGGAATTGGGGATTTTTTCGGGGCACAGATCGAGGAGCGGGAACAATTTTTTAAAAAAACTGGGGAGCGGGCCGGGGCCGGAATTCTATATCTCACTGGTCAGATCCCCGATCCCCGCCCCGATTTTCTTCACCCGACTCGATTTCACCACATTATAATATATATAATATATATTTTTTAATAATCATATATTAATATATACGAATTTCCAATACTTTATATTGGTGTAATAACCGTAAAATTCTCATAATAATTCAAGTCTCTTTTAAATAAATTTTCGTAAAATTGAAATTTTTGTCTTAATTATTATTAGAGGTGCTTGCAAATATTTATTTTGTGCACTACTAGACTTTATCGATTTTATTTTTGGTACCGCGCTACACTTCTATTAATTTGTGACCACTATTATAATTATGATCATTTTTTTTATTATTATTCATTTCTTTAACAATTAGAGACTAATTAGTTACAATTTTATTATATGTATGTGATTTGAGCCCAATCCTTGAGTTAGCCCAATAAGAGTCCAAGTGAGTAATTCCTATAAATAATCATACCATCATTAGTAGAGAGAGTCCAAAAACTCTCACCTTAGTTCTCTCTCGGCAAAAGAAAAACACCACCCACCATTTATATATCTCACTAACTCCACCAAACTTTTAAACCCCCAAACCTATCTATACCTTCTCTTGATCTTACATGCATTTTCGTAATTGAAGAAAAGATTTCGAGCTCTACATTTTGATATATATATATATATAAGTGATTCCAAGGAGTTGGGTTTTTTTTATCAATTTCTAAAGCTTTGATTTTCAAAAGGGTATGATTTACACCCTTAAAAATTTTTTCAATCATGTTTTTTATATATATATAAAAGTAGGTCCTGCATTTATTTTTAATAAGAGTTTGATTTTTCAATTAGGGTTTACAATGTTCTAATTAGGAGATTGTAAATGTGTTAATTATTGTGATTTGATGATATGCTTGAATTGATTTATGTGTGAGTAGAGAGGGGTTTTGATTTTGGGGAGGTAATTGTTGTTGCATGTCGGTTTGGAGGATACCCCGCGGCGATCGGAGTGATCGGCGGTGGTGGTGGCGTCGGAACGGAGCAGGAGGGGTGGAGGGTTGTGTGCGAAGAGAGAAGAGAGAGGAGAGATTGACCGGAGAGGGAGAGAGAGACGATGACGGGGAGAGATTGAGGGAGTTTCGGAGAGAGATCGAGCGGAGGGAGAGAGAGCGAGGGTGAAGATCGAGAGACGGAGGGAGAGGAGAGAGAGAGAGAGATTGAGCAGAGAGAGATTCGAGCCGAGAGAGGGAGGTGGAGATCGGGGGTGAGCCGTCGGAGCCGCCCCTGCTTCCGGCCGGCAAACCGCCGATGGTGATGGGGGGTGTGTTGTTATTTTTTTTTATTATTATTTTATTTAATTAATTGAATTGTTCTTTTTGAGTAAATGTTATAATAATAGAATAAATTGGGGTGATGGTAAATAAATGAATTTATAATTATTTTGTGGTGACAAATGATTTGTGCGAATTTTTATGAAAATATTAACAAAGGGGAAATTGGAATCAAAAAGGGTGATTAACTTAGTCACTTAAATAAATAATAGGATTATTAAAGTGGTTTAAAAGAGAGAAAAACACTTGATTTATTTGGACGAATTTTAAAAAGGGAAGAAAGAATTTGAAGTTAGCGAGATTAATAAAATTAGGACTAATATCAATAATTATGGATTTAAAGGTTTTATAAAATGAATACTTGCACCAGTCTATTTCAATAATGAGATAGGAAGGATTTAAGTGAATTAGATAATGCTAATTAGGAGTGCGAGTTAAATAATTAATTAAAATAGTGACTTTCGTCATAAAATGAGAATTTTGATAAATAGTAACGACTTTATAAAATACTTAAGTTATTCGAGATATGTCTTTAAGCAATTAGATTAGTGCCATATATTTAGAGATAATTAGAGGCTATCAAGTGAAAATCTCCTTATGAGTAATTGTATTTGATTGGCATGATGTATAAAACCCGAATTATTAAAATTAATAGGAAAAGCGAATAGAGCCTCCATTTAATTTATTAAATTGAGAATTTGGTGTCAGTGAGATTTTAAAGTTACGAGAATGTCTTAATTTTTATTTGTCCGAGAATTATTTATCAAGAGCATGATTTCCGAATTATGTGACACTACGTGATCAATTTCTTACCCGAATACTAAAATTCTTTTTGGTAAATTAATTATAGAGATTTCTTTCTGAGACTTGAGATATTCGCTCGCCGGTAACGCTTTTATTTATCTGGTAATCGTTTAGCGTCGAGACAGAGGCAAGTTCATTCCTACCCTAACTCTCGGAAACTTTGTATTTCTGTCATATTATTTTATTCCATATTTATTTTCGAGCTATCAAATATGAGAATTATCTGTTACCTTTTTATGATGCAATAATTTCTTTTGAGCATTATTTCTCGTTAAATATTATGATACTGTTAATTTAGTTTCATTGTGAATTATATTCCCTATAAGCGTAGAGGCAAATTCGTTGCTATCAGGTCGATCTCATTAATTCGAGACGGCTATTATTTTGATTCAGTAAAACTAATCTCATTCGTTCGAGATAGTTAAATTTATTCTTTTCGGTTGAATTTATTGTACAAATTCAACAATATTTATTGATTATCTTTTAGTTGGTTCATTGTCCGAATCAACCGATAGGAGTATACTATTTAAATCGTTAGAGTTTTACTCATTGATCAAGTGAAAAATATTCTATTTAACGTTCATCAATTTTGAGTATTATAATCATTCGAGTGGTACTATTTGTTCAGTACGACTCATTATGTTTCATTTTAAGACTATTCTCATTGTTTCGAGATAGTTGCCTTTCTTGTCAAAGGTTGGCACTTTGTTCGTGTCAACCAATTAAAATATGTTTATCGAGAGTCTACATCATTCCATTGTTCGGATTGGTGGTACATTGAGTAAAACTGGCAGTCCGCCAGATCAATTAAATATTCTCCTGTGAAGTTTATCTCAAAGTGTCAGTTCATTAAATGTTCGGGAATTCTGTATTCTACTGGTCAATTTTGGGAAAGAGGCCCATTTAGAGAAAGAGAGACTTGTGTACCTTTATATGCACACAAGAATATTTAGGCACTACGATGCCAGGGTTGATATAATCACCCACTATGATGCTAGCATTCATACTATTATTATATTCGTTGATATCGTATTGTAGCCGTGATCGGGCGAAGTGCGGTGTCATTGGAGGACGGTATTCCCGGTCGGATAGTTGATCGCCCCGCCGAGATACCGAAAGGATGGAAGACCAGTTATTCTTTTATCATGAGTCATCAGAGTTTCACAAAAAGAGTCATTTCGAGTATTTCTATTTTCGAGACGAGTCTTGAGTCAAAATTTTCAGAGTTTGTTATCTTATCAGCTTTATTTAAATTCGAGTATTTTCTTTCGGTATATATATATATATATATATATATATATATATATATATTACTATATTTATGTACCGAGCAAGGAGAGAATTTGTTGAGCACCATAGTTGCTCACTCTTGCTTTACAACATTTGTTCAGCTGTCAAGAAAGAAAGATGTGAGACGTCCAGCCAGGGATCTAGAGGCAAGGGAAAAGCTCCAGGCTATGCTGACAAGGACTAGAATGGCCAGCTAGAAACTTTTATCTGTTATACCTTTGTAGACTTTTGCAAGATCTTTTCGGAGATGTAATAAGCGTATTGTAATAAAGTGTGTATCCGATCTTGGATCTGTGGAGTGGGACTGTTCCGCTCCGTTGTAATAAAGATTTTATTATTATTGAGCTAACGTGTGATGCAGGATGCTGAGACCTAATGTGGCGACCCGGGTCCCCGGACAGGGCGGATTTGGGGGCGTCACAATAGGAAACAAAATGATATTTTAATCTTATATGTTTGTCTTTCTAGTAGTTAATAACTTCATTCACATGTTATTTATAATTGTTTATTTAAGTAATATTTTTTTAATCTTAATTTAGTGCATATGAACTACTGCTTTGTAATGTTTGGATTTCAAAAAGAAATTTTAAGAGCTAACATAGATGCATGTGAATTTGAAGATAAACTTACTATGAGACTAATGGTGATGAAAAGACGTTGTTACTTGACATCTAATCTCGCTATAGTTGCTAATTTCGCTATATATCACAAAAAAAAAATTTATTTAAAACTCACTAGTTAGTGTTTAAAATTATTTAAAATATTATTTTTTTGTTTAAAATGAAATTTTCCGATTCCCCGCGGGGATCTTCGTGACCTGTCTGACCCGGGTTGGGGAATAAAAATAATCACCGACGGGGATCGGGACGGGGACGGGGATCGGGTTTAAATTCGGGAATGAGAGTGGGGACAACACTCCCCGACCCCGAAGTGCCCCGATGCCCATCCCTACTTCTGAATATATTTGAATGAATTATTTAACCAATATCGACTACAAAATAAAATTCACTTTTCCAAAATTTTTTTTATCTTTTTTCCAAAATTGTTATAGTTCACAAAAATAAAATATTACAATTTTAACTAAACAAGCAAATTACTTTCAAGTGTGTGCAAAAGTTAAGCGTCACTTCAAAAAATGAACGATATTTATTCTGTATATACAAATAACTCAAATTAGTTTTATATAATTTTTAGGAGTGATAAAAAATGTTATTGAGCTAATACTTTCGTAAATTGTAAATTTTTTAAATGACATATGAAAAAGGCACTACTACAAAAAAGCCTAAAGAGACCACCTGAAAACCATCTTAGAGACCACCTCAAGAGGGGGTCTCTAGGTCAGTGGTCTCATAGGATAAGAGACCTCTTCTTTGAGGGGTTTCTTAAATAAAAATATCAGATCAGCTATTTCAGAAAAGTGGTCTCTTAGATGGAAGGAAAAGAAACCACTTATGTAGATTAGATGGCCTCTCTGGTTCTAGTAAAGAAACCACATAGGCCAATAAGTGGTCTATTTAATTTCTCTAAAAAAATCGGTTGTCTCTAAAAGGTGGTCTCCTTGCTCTGAATATGATTAAATTTCTCAAATTAATAATTATTTTTATATTATTAATTGTCATTGAGATTATTATTATTAATTAATATTATAATATTCTTATATTTACAGAATATTATGAAATAATATTTACAGAATATTATGAAAAAATAACTAACTAATGAATACACTAATATTATAAATGTGCACAGATATACAACTACAAAAACAAAATGTGTACATATACAAAATTGCAACTTGGCAACTCAAAACTGCAGCAACCATCTGGGATGAACTACAAAACTTGCATTGAATATCATTATCACGAACAAAGGCCATCCACCCACCACAAAAAGTATGTAAAGTCTGCACTTTCATAGTTGGAACTGAATTCACAGTCCAACAATCCCCTTTTACATTGCGAAGGACAATCTCTGTTCTACAGCTGCAATCATAATACATGCGATAAAAGAAACCCATCTTCGACAATAAACTCAACTGCATCAGATTTCACAATTATAGTCCCATCCTCAAGCTTAACCTCATAACTAACTGCATCAAAAATCAGAAATGTCAAATTTTATTCCCTGTTTGAACAAATAGAAGCAATCTTACCTTTATACAATTGGTTTATAATAAATAAAGCCAACATTCCGTCAGCTCTGGATTTTCGCATTTTCCTTCCTCCTCGAGGATTTTCTTTAATAACTCGACGTACTTGCAGATGTCCTAAACACTAACCCAAGATAGGAATCATTACCTGGTTGGAAAACCGAACTTCTACACTCAAGAGACGAAGAGTCATTACCTTGGAGATAGACAGCAAGATTGGCTTGAGCATCAGCTTCCGAGTTCCACTCTTTTCATACAGAAAACAAGATATATAAATATAAGGGACTAGTTTATGGCCCACTGCATAAAGAACAAATGGTGTATCACTGATGACTCGAAAGTGGCACCATTTATCGGAATCTACTATATATATAATAGAGCAACATGTACCATTTAATTCCTACTATTTTACATTTATGCCCTCGTGTAATTTCACTATTTCACCCTCCAAAAAAATAAATAATCTTTACATTGTCGAGAAATGAACCTATGACATCCCAATTATAATGCACTTTTAACTCAACCATTGAGCCAAATACATTTATGTGCAACTATTATAATTCATTAGCTATATAGAGCAATGCTTTCTCTTTTTTTTATTAAGATCAAGTTCCGACTTTTACATAGATATACCTTGTACAATTATAACCTACATGAATGAGAATATGGTAACATTATGATATACAATATTGCTAATAAATTAAAAATCCAATTTATAAAACCATTAGTGACTTTCAGTGTAACAATGCCTATTTCTTGAAAAATAAAAATAATTCATAATAAAAAATAATATTTTGTGGTTAAACTTGAATGAAAAATAATCCAGCCAAATAATTTTAGTGGAACTGAAGTTAAAACTCGATAAGAATCTGATAAACTCGAAAATTTGATAAGAGCCAGACAAGCTCGAAAACTCGATCTGAACCTCATAAACTTGAAAACTCAAAAACTCGAACATTCGGTAACTCGAAAAACTCGAAAACTTAAAAAATCGATAAGATCTAAAAACTCGATAACACCTCGAACTCGACTCGTATAGTAAACGAGTCAAGTTCGAATATAAATTTTAGGTTCGATAATTTTTGAGCTTGACTCAACTCGATTCAAATTACACTCCCACACAAATATTCCTATGTTTACTCTATTAATGATATTTATATAATTTATTAGTTGTAATTATATTTTTTAAATTAAAAAATTGTATTAATTCTGCAAAAGAGTGAAATAATATATTCTTTATGACTGAGTATAATTTTCATATAAATGAAATTTAGCACAAACATAATTAAGTTCTACATATTCATTGAAAGGTGTTACGGTTGCAATTACTAAGTAATTGAAACGTTTGTATATACTTCTTGACAATAAAGGGTCGGAAAAACAACGTTGAAAATACATGCTCACTAGGAAATATAACAAGTATGTATTTTTTTACCAACACACAATATAAAAAATTGTATTGTGGAGATTTCATTAGGAAAAAATGTGATTTCTAACAAAATTCTCAATAAATTGGGACGTCGAAGTGCCAAACAAAATTTTGAAATACACGATATATTTCACCTTAAACTAGAGTGAAGAATCACCAGCCCTGAATCGATTTTAATCAAATATATTGTTGTATAATTAGAGATATAAGAAAGATGGTAATATAAAAAAATTCTAAAACTTATAATACATATGAGCATGATTAATACAAGCTACAAATTAAAATCTTGAATCATAATAACTAAATCGCAAATAAAAGAAATCTGATCAAATTAAAATAAATTGTTAGTAATATTCACATTGTCGTGAATCAAAACCCCCAAAAATCAAATACTATAAAAATATTAGTTGATCTTCACACCATCGAGAATCGAAACTCTAACATCTCAGTTCTGAATAAAGTGAATTTAAATTCACGACTGAAAATATTGAATTAGATGACTATCTTAGCAGATAGTATAAATCTTAGACAAATCCTGTTCAAAATGAAGCTCTCGAGAAAAGAGTTTGTTAAGCTAAATTTAGGCAACACTGCTACAAATTGAAAGGTATTCACGGTCACAAAATTTAACTACTAAAAGCCAAAATATCGGAATATTTTACATTTTAATTAGTATCATTTCACATTTATGACTTCCAGTCTCCTATGATTTTACTATAAAACTCACCTAAAGTCGAATGCTATGAAAACGTTAGTTAATCTTCACATTGTTCAGATCAAAGCTGTGACATCTCAGTTATAAATCTAATGAATTTAAATTTATAACTAAAATCATTGAACTAGATGACTAATTGATTGGAAATTAGAATTTTTTTGACCACAACCTATTAAAAAGTGAGAGCACTTGAAAAAAGAGTAAGTTAATCTATATTTACACAACATTAAAACAAATTTAAGTATATTCATGATCATAACTATTAAAACCAAAATTTTGCAATAAAGCTAGAATATCCCCGTGCCTTGCACGGGTAACAAAGCTAGTTTTAACAATAATGCAGTGTCATCAGTTTCTTATTTTAGTTATATTCATGTATTACATTGATTCTACTGAAACCTCTTAGTAATTTTCACCAAGCCTTTTTAGCTTACAATACAAGTCTATAATTTAATATTTACAATATGCTTTTTTGTCTTACAATACAAGTCTTTTTTAAAAAAATTACGGATTTTAAGAAAATATTAATTAAATTCTTTATTTATTCTTTTATCCATTATAAATTTATTGACTTTTTAAGAGCATCTCCAACAAGGGGTTGCCAAGATAGTTGCTAACCTTGCCACATCATTTCATCAACTAATTTTTTATTTTATCATTCTTCCATATCAACTTTTGCAACATTCATTTAAAAACACTCCAATAGTTAGCAACCTTTAAATATTGCTTATGTGATCCCATATTCACATTAAAAAACTCACAAACTGTAATAAGATAAATACTTTTTGTAATTATATATGTATTTTAACCATTTGGGGAATTTGATAAAAGTTGACAACATTGGTTGACAACCTTCGAGTAACTTACGAACTTCAATAGAGTGGACAGGCAACCAAGAGTGCCATGCCCATGGCAACTTTTGGCAACATCATACATGGGCTATTTTATACTTTTGGTCATTTTCCATTAATTGCTAAATAATTTTTAAAAAGAATATTTTAGAACAAATGATCATAAATTTACATTGAAAATTAAAAATCTACATTACTACGGGAAAAAAATTCTCTCAAAAGATACTATTATTATGGGACGGAGAGAGTAATTAGTTAATTACTTTATTTGGTTCACAATATAAGGTATCAATGTATCATAGGCATTTCTAATTTCTAACAAAAATAGATATTTAATATTTTTAATTATTTTTTATTGAATAAAAGCATTTATAAAAAAAATTTATTAAAAAAAATTAATCATAAAAAAAATTAAATTTAGAAATTTCTTTAATTAAGACCTAAAAATGCATGTAGGCTTGTAGGGCAGTACTGTTTAAATTTTGAAAAATTATACATATTATTTAAGTTTAACGGATAAATATAAGACTTTTTACCAAAAATACTATGTTTAAAGTTTTTATTTGCAAAAATACCATCTCTTTTAATTAATTGCAATTTTACTAATATAAGTTTCAAAATTGCAAAAATACTAACCCTCCTCCCCTCCCACTTCTTTCCCAGCCGACTTCAACACTTTTTTTTAAGGTGGGGGTGATATTTTGGTTGCAACTGAATGCAACCACATTCAATCACATTCACCCAAATGCAACCACATTCAGCTTTTTTTTTCAAGGTGGGGTGATTTTGGTGGATCTGGGTTGCAAGGCCCCGCCAAGGGCAATATTAAACCGAATACAACCACATTCAACTTTTTTTTAAGGTGGGGTGATTTTGGTGGATTTGGGTTGCAAGGCCCCACCAAGGCAATATTCAACCAAATGCAACCATATTCAACTTTTTTTTTAAAACGGTGGGGTGATTTTGATGGATTTGGGTTGCAAGGCACCGTAGGGGCATATTCAACTTAATGCAACTGAAAAATGAAAATATTCAGTTGGATGTAGTTGCAAATTTAGTTGCATCTGTTTGCATTCAGTTACTGATTTCAAGTTCCATTTTTCAGTTGTCATTTTCGACCTCTTTTTCGATATATATATATATATATATATATATATATATATATATATATATTAAAAAAGATGTCGAAAATGACAACTAAAAAATGGAACTTGAAATCAGAAATTTAGTTGCATGTGGTTGCATTCAGTTGAATATGCCCCTGCGGGGCCTTGGAACCCAAATAGCACCCAACTTTAAAAAAATGATAAAATAGTCGCGCAAATTCTCATCTCATTAATGGTGGAGGCACTCGGCTCAAATTTATTACAATACATCATAATTGTTTATATAGGAAATACCTGATTCTCAATAATAGAAATTAACATAATAACGGAACTCTCCGTTTTTAATTAATAATAATATTAAAGGTAAGTCTTTATTTTTTCCATAATAATATATTAACATATATGTCAACATCCCCCCTCAAACTCACGATACTCAAAATTGAGAGTTTGCCAAAATAAAAAAAAATTGAATCATCCGCTCCAATCAACATAATCGCCCACTTGAATCAGTTTTCTTGTTGTGATCAACCTTCATCCTCGTCTCCATCATCTTTGTCAAAATCGCCATCTCTATCATCGTTACCACCATTATAGTTTATGTATCGATCGAGACTCCTCAACATCTCTGTTTTTTTCCCGTCATTAATATGGGACAATGTCTTGCACAAATTCATCAACAGTGTTGTTATGTTTTCTTGTCATCGTCTTCGTTCTCAAGATTTTTCTTAACGCCTGCGAACTCTTTCTTTTTTGTTCACCCACGAACTCTTGCAGGATCTTTTTTTTCCTCGCATCCAAAAATTCTTGTATGATTTTTTTTCTCTCACCCACGAATTCTCGCTGGGCCTTTTTTTTTCTCTCACCCACGAACTCTCGTAGGTTTTTTTTCTCACTGGCTCTTGATACCATGATAAATAGTCGCGCAAATTCTCTTCTCATTAATGGTGGAGGCACTCGCCTCAAATTTATTACAATCATCACAATTGTTTATATAGGAAATACCTAATTCTCAATAATAGAAATTAACATAATAACAGAACTCTCCGTTTTTAATTAGAAATAATATTAAAGGTAAGTCTTTAATTTTTCCTTAATAATATATTAACATATATGTCAACATCCCCCCTCAAACTCACGATACTCAAAATCGAGAGTTTGCCAAAATAAAAAAAAATTGAATCATCCGCTCCAATCAACATAATCGCCCACTTGAATTAGTTTTCTTGTTGTGATCAACCTTCATCCTTGTCTCCATCATCTTTGTCAAAATCGTCATCTCTATCATCGTTGCTACCATTATAGTTTCTGTATCGATCGAGACTCCTCAACATGTCTCTTTTTTTCCCGTCATTAATATGGGACAATCTCTTGCACAAATTCATCAACAATGTTGTTATGTTTTCTTGTCATCGTCTTCGTTCTCAAGATTTTTCTTCACGCCTGCGAACTCTTTCTTTTTTGTTCACCCACACCCACGAACTCTTGCAGGATCTTTTTTTTCCTCGCACCCATAAATTCTTGTATGATTTTTTTTCTCTCACCCACGAATTCTCGCGGGGTCTTTTTTTTTCTCTCACCCACGAACTCTTGCAGAATTTTCTCACACCCACGAAATCTCGTAGGTTTTTTTTTCTCACTGGCTCTTGATACCAATGATAAACAGTCGCGCAAATTCTCTTCTCATTAATGGTGGAGGCACTCACCTCAAATTTATTACAATCATCACAATTGTTTATATAGGAAATACCTAATTCTCAATAATAGAAATTAACATAATAACGGAACTCTCCATTTTTAATTAATAATAATATTAAAGGTAAGTATTTATTTTTTCCATAATAATATATTACTCCCTCTGTCTCAAATTGTGTTTCTCGTTTTGACTTTTTACACTATTCATTATAAACGGTTGACTACTAATTTACGCATAATTTATAAGACAAAATATAGTCATGAGTGATCTTATTAGATTCATATTCATGAGTACTTTAATACAGTGAAGTTTTTATATTTAATACTAATACGAAATTGAAGATATTAATGATTAAAAGTGTGTGTTGGCAAACGTGTCCAGAGAAAACAGGAAACATATTATGAGACGGAGGGAGTAACATATACTCCCTATGTTAGGTCCAGAATAACGTAGAAGGGGGGTTGAATACGTTATTTCGAAATATTTGGATTTTTGAGATGTGAAAAATAAGGTCAACAACTGAATCGAAATAACACAATCAATTCGGGAAAATATCTTTGAATTGATAAAAACCGAGGGGTGTTACAACTTCTAATCCAGTGGATTAGCTTCAAAAACCAGAACACTCCTAAGGATAGTTTAGGCACGAGAACCTTCTACCCGACACTTCCTGAAAGCGGGCTAAGCCGGCTTTCCTACTAGATGGACTGTCTACCAGCTTACACAGAGAAGATATAAGAGAGAGAAGAGAGAGTTGTATGTTGAGGTGTATTTTGAAATGAAATACAACATGCCTATTTATAGATTTTAGAAAGTCACTATGTTGTACTATTCCAACAACCCCCGTGGGCCCCTCCTGCCACTTTTTGAATAGTAGCCGCCATTTGCACAGTAACCGTCATTTGCACAGTAACCCCCTCCAGCCACTTTTTGAATAGTAGCCGCCATTTGAATAGTAGCCGCCATTTGCACAGTAGCCGTCATTTGCATAGTAACCGTGAATAGTAACTGTGAATAGTAACCATGAATAGTAACCGTGAATAGTAACCTTGCATAGTATTACTATTTTTGGCTGCTTCTTTTGGGCTTCTCTCTTTTGTTTCAAATATTCTGCTGAATTAATTCTTCTCAGAAAATAGTTCAAGTACCAGATTAATTTAATTAATTATTATAAATAATTAATTAATCTGTTACTTAACTAACAGAGTAAATTAATTTTTGACAATGCCTTGAGATATTATGTTTGTCCTTAATCGTCAATAGGCTTTTGCAATTCTTTCTGTGAATTAATGTGTTAATCCTTCTCGTATGTGCTGACACTTAGTGCACTGGTCTGGTTCACAAGTGACTAGCACTGATCTTGATCTTCACACCTTCGTTACATTCCAATTGATTAGCCTGCAACAGTATCTTTAAATAATATAAATACATGGAATCTTTTGGCCCTTCAACTAAATCATCTGTACATCTTATTCTGTCACTGAAGCTTGATCATGTTAATGAACTTCTTTCAGCGACTTGATCCTTGTCGGTGCCTGTTCTTCAAATTTCACGATCCCTGTATAGAGTTAATATTATTTATCTTTTATCCTAATTGAGTTATATATGTCCTCTATTACATTATGCTTTACACCCTCCGTCCCACCCAATTTCTTAACACTTTTTTGTTACTTTCTGGCACACATTTTAAGGTAAATTTTAAGGATAGTTCCATAACTTATTTTTGAAATTTTCTTTTTTTGTATAAAAATAGGATTGTTCAATTTTTATACAAAAAAAGAAAATTTCAAAAATAAGTTATGCAACTGTCCTTAAAATTTATGCCGGACACCCTATTTTGAAATGTTAAGAAATGGCCGGGACTGAGGGAGTATGTCAACAAAAAAAATAAAAAAATGAATAAATAAAAAAAAGGACGGAAGGAATGAGGGAAGGAGGCGGCGGGCGGGCCGGCGGACGGGCCGGCGGGCGGGAGGGGGAGGGAAACGGGAACCCTAATATTTAGTATTTTTGTAATTTTGAAACTTAGTTTAGTAAAATTGCAAATAACTATTATTAACAAAAATGAATGTGTAAAAAATTACTTTTTCCTATGTATTTATGAAAAAAAATCCTAAATATAATTATTCTATTTAGCAAAAATAATACTCCGTAATACATCCTTTATTATCAAACCTGAGTCTACCACACCATCCAGTTAATTAATCACATACACAGTTAACCAATCAGAAAACTATGAATTATTTTAGAACCAATCATATGCCACCCCTAAATCACGGACCAATCAAATTAAAACAAATTTGTTTCCTTATATAATTTAACTTGCTATCTTTTAACCAAGGTTAAACCCATCAATCATTCTAAATATATTTAAAATTGAATTATAATCCTAAAAATCTGTTTTCTTATATAATTAGTTAACACTTCTAATTTAAATACAATAATGATTTTATTAAACATGTCCATAAATAAATATTTTTTAAATCCAAAATATTTACTAGAAAATCACAATTTTAATTTGAAATCAATCACGATATACTATTATATTTTTAAATTAAATTTCATAATTAATCTTTCATTAATCAACCACTCCTTTTATATAAAGTCAGTCACAATCATATTATCATACATTATAAATTTATTTTTATAATATATATTGTACAATTATAATCAATATTAAATAATTATAATCTAACTTAACTAAAAATCTGAAAAAATCGGATTTAAAATCAGATTTTAAATAACTTGGATAAAATTCATACCGTCAAAAAAATGATTTTTTTTATAAGCTCAAAAATACGTCTACCACACCATCCAGTTAATTAATCACATACCCAGTTAACCAATCAGAAAACTATGAATTATTTTAGAACCAATCATATGCCACTCCTAAATCACGGACCAATCAAATTAAAACAAATCTGTTTCCTTATATAATTTAACTTGCTATCTTTTAACCAAGGTTAAACCCATCAATCATTCTAAATATATTTAAAATTGAATTATAATCCTAAAAATCTGTTTCCTTATATAATTAGTTAACACTTCTAATTTAAATACAAAAATGATTTTATTAAACATGTCCATAAAATCAAATTAAAACAAATCTGTTTCCTTTTATAATTTAACTTGCTATCTTTTAACCAAGGTTAAACCCATCAATCATTCTAAATATATTTAAAATTGAATTATAATCCTAAAAATCTGTTTCCTTATATAATTAGTTAACACTTCTAATTTAAATACAATAATGATTTTATTAAACATGTCCATAAATAAATATATTTTAAATCCAAAATATTTACTAGAAAATCACAATTTTAATTTGAAATCAATCACGATATACTATTATATTTTTAAATTAAATTTCATAATTAATCTTTCATTAATCAACCACTCCTTTTATATAAAGTCAGTCACAATCATATTATCATACATTATAAATTTATTTTTATAATATATATTGTACTATTATAATCAATATTAAATAAGTATAATCTAACTTAACTAAAAATTTGAAAAAATCGGATTTAAAATCAGATTTTAAATAACTTGGATAAAATCCATACCATCAAAAAATTGATTTTTTTTATAAGCTCAAAAATATATTTATTCATAATTTGTTAATAAAATTAATTAATAAATGCATATAAGCCAACACTACAAAATCAGATTTGAACAAATTTTAAATAGTTTGGATAAAATACATATCTTCAAAAACTCGATTTTTTTAAATAACTTGGATAAAATCCATATCTTCAAAAACTCAATTTTTTGAAAGGTTCAAAAATATTTTTATTCACAATTTGTTAATAAAATAATTAATAAAATCATATAAACGAACACTACATATATTTTAATTAATTTAATTATTAAATATACGCTATAAGAGTATTATTATTGGTTGGTGAATAAATTACCAATCAAAAAATTAAAATTATTTAAGATGCAATCATAATTTACTTCTAAACTTTAAATCAATCAATCATATACAAATTTTTTATTATTTACCATGCTTATTCTAATTTACTAATCGCGGTTAAATTAAATTTAAATATAAAATATCTTGATTTAATAGCTTCGCATATCACATGGGTTTTAATTTTAAAAAATTCTACTAACCATAAATGTTATTTTATATAAATCCACATAACAGTATATTACATATGGTGTCACAACTCACAAGTATCTTTGACTGCTTTTGGAAAATAATTCGAAAGATTCTACGTTTCAACCAAGACTAAACTCTAATCAAATCAAGTTGCACTCAATAACAATTAATTTTTATTTTTTTCATATCAATTAACTAAACATTATAACTACTAATTTTTATTTTAACTGTAAACTAATAAACAATTTATATAAAATAAAATTCTTACAAACTAAAAAATATAATTATTATATCAACTTAAACATTACAGGAAATCTAAGCCTCTTATTCCCTATTCCCCATCCAACTTTGATAAACAAAGTGTATGCATCAATTCTCCTTATGGCTAAATCATATCAATTTCGGTTAAGGTACTACTTTATATCTTTTTGTTGTATGACATTCTATACTTGGACAGATTATTTTTTATTTCGATTGTATATATGTATTGTATGTTTCGGATTTTAATTGTCTAATAAATTCAACAGAAAAACGTTTTTGACAAAAAAAATAGAAAATGATTTAGGTTATCATCATCCCCCATCCGGATTCTTCAAGAGTTACTTTCCATTAGAATATTCAGTAGCAAACTCCAATAATTCTGCGACTTACTAAATTGTAGGCATCAATCCTTATCACATTACACTCATTTGTTTACATTATTAGGTATGCCTATAGATTAATATTTTTTTACAGTGCTGGGTTGCTAATGTTATTCAGTGATTACTTAACAATTTTATTCTAAGTACAATAATTATTTAATTTAAAAAATTATATATTAATACATGAATCTATTATATTTATAATAGATATTTTGATATCTCAAACTCTCAATTCATAATCATAAGATACAATTAAAATCATGAATAAAAATTATTAATAATATAAAACTATTTACCACGCTATTCCAAATACACATTCAAAATTTAAGTTATGTAAAGTATTAAATAATTCAATCATAAAAAAATTTAGGATCAACTAATTAAAACATAAGAATGAATTTTAAACAAATCATCTTTTAACATTTTAATTACGAAAATTTTTAACTATGCAGTAACTAATGGAATAATAATTTGACCTGACATTATATTTGAATTATTCAAAATATTAAATATACTCTTAAATAGTACTATACATTATTTGGTGTATAAATTATCAATCAAAAAATAAAAAATATTACAGAATCAATGAAAATATCGTTAGTGAATATTTCCATAATAAATTGGTCAACTTAGCACAAATTTTCTTATAAATCACTATTTATTTATAGATAATTAATTCATAAATAAAAGGACATATGTCATTCACAGAAATAATTAAACCTGCAAAAATCATCAATAAAAGGGCATACAACATCTACAAAAATAATTAAAATTGAATAAACACATCGTAAAATAGATCACTAATTTTCTTTATCCAATCATTGAACAGATCTTCAATTATGGTATACATCTCTAGCTTATATCACTAAATTATACAGTCTTTTCGGTGAGATAATCTAACAATTTGTTATAAACTTGAGAAATATGTAAATCTGATAAGTCATAACGTATTCAACCAACCGACCAGAGCTGTGATTCCATACTATCCAAATCAATGAACTAATTTAACAAAATCTAATATATGGGTAGACAAAATCCACGAATAGGATATTAGGCTCTCAATAAAGAGAGATATTTATTGAAAGCCAAAGTAAATCAAGAAAAAGAAAATAAGGCTTATCATTTACAAGGAGATAGTACAAAATTTAATATTTTGGTAGATAAAATCCACCAACGGGCAACGAGGTACTAGATTCTCAATGATACATTTATTGAAAAATAAAGAAAAATCAAGAAAAAAAATTCTAAAAAAAACTTAAAAAACTGATATCAGCTCCTAAACTTTAGTTTAGCATTTTTTGGGAAAGATGGAGAGAGAGAGAGAGAGAGAGCAGCTACAGTTTTTGTTATAAAAATTATTAATAATGATAAATAAAAATGGTATACACCTAAAATATATATTGTTTTTAATAAAATGGTGCCTTTTTGATTTTTGTGTTCTTGAATTAAAGTAATAGTATCAATTCCCATATCTTAACCTAAGAGCATGTATTGAATTTGTTTGGTTGGTTGATTATATTTTTTTACATCAACAAAGCATAAAATATGGCTAAGAAAACTAAATAACTTGGTAGAAAGATTCTACAAGCTAGAAGAGATATATTTGTTAACGAGAAATAAGAAAAAATAAAAAGGAGGGTTTCATTTTGTTTGGGAGACTTTACACCATGCATGTTTCTCTTAGTTTTGTTTTGTAACATCTCAGTGTTGTTCTAAGACATATAATTATATATTTACATAACTTGAATACATAGTAATATTTCATGTAATTATCATATTTTTCTATTCGCGTATTATATTTAATTTCGTGTACACGAAAAAATTGGTGTAATTTAGGGTCATTTTGTGTTCTAATTTCGGGTACACGATTTAATATCATGTCATTTTCGTTAAAGACACTAAAGTACATGACATGAATGTACAAAACGATTTGTCATGTCTAAATAAACTATTTCTTCTTATATATGTCGGAAAAATATACTCACTGTTAAAGGAAAATGAATTTCATGTTATTTAACCCAAAATCTGAATTACAAGGACACACATATATAACAATGTGATTATGTGTTTATATATTACACGCTTGGTTTCAATTTTATGGACAATAACTTATTTTCACAAGTTAGTAAAATTAAAAAAAATAGGTGATACTCATTTTCATATGTCTTATTTTAAAAATAAAAGAAAACTAAAATTTATTATTCCATATTTTACTAGAAAGGAATAAAAAAAAAACCAAAATACAAACTTCCAAACTGCAAATGCACAATTTTAAGTTGTTTTTACAAATAAGCTAAGGGCAATAACCACAAAATCTAACAATCATATGTTACTCCAAGAGCGCGATATATTGAATTTGTTTGGTTAGTTGATAATATTTTTTTATAGTAAATCAATTCATTAATAATAGGACATATAATTTGTAAAAATTATATTGAACAATCACATAGCAAACTAGATTAGATGAAAGTTTCTATTGTTATAATTACATTCGTTTCATCTATCTTGCACAATAGATATCCTTTCTCATATTGCTGAAACATGTAATCTTTTTTTTGATAGACAGTCTAATGATTTATTGGAGTCGTGAGGATTAAGTTTCTATACATTTTTAATATGTCATCGAATAATTAACCATGACCATACAAATATTTTCAATGAATTAATATAATAAATATTTTAAGGATTCAATATTGAATAAATATACTGAATTCTCAGAATATGGGTGAAAAATTTGTTAACATGATACGTAGAAATATACTCTAAAAAAAAGAGAAATAAAACGAAAGCTAAATTTTAAAAAAAAACAATAAAGATGGATTCTGAACTTTTCAACGGGATTATATTTGTTTTGATGATTGATTCATAATATTAATATTAATTCAATTGGTATGAATTCACAGATAAGTAATTTTATACTTACGTTAATTAACATTCCAATAAAATTATATATTTTTCTAAATAAAAATAAAAATTATATATTTATATTAATTTATTAATATAATTTATCGGTCGGTGCGTAGCACGGGTAGAACGCTAGTACTGTATATAATTATTCTATCCTTATCCGGATTCGGACAGTCCTTAGGGCCCCTGCTTTAATTTTCGGACAAAGAAGTACACGTATCAGTGCCCACACGCTCATTAAGTTGTTGCACCATGTCTCAACAGTTTCTAGTACGTTTTTGGAGGCTTCACAATTAATTACCATTAAAATAAAGATTTCCCATAAAGGTCGCGTATCTTTACAGAAAAGTATACATACAAATTTACCGTTCTTTCTTTTGTTCTTTCTTTTATTTCTTCATTTCATCTTTTAAATAAATAAAGCTGAAAAGGATAGGGAAGGAGTGGAGTGAAAATGGAGAAAAAGGTTATAGTGGTGTGTGTATCAGTGGGCTTTCTTGGTTTAGTTGCTGCTTCTTTGGGTTTTGCTGCAGAATCCAAGAGGATTAAGGTTAAGTTTTTAACTTTGTCTTTAGTTTCTTATCTTTAGTTGTCTGGGACTAATTTCGATCTTGTTTCACTCTCTACTTGCTATTATGTGTTTATTTGCTAATTGTTATGCCTACTCTGGTTTGTTGAATTTGGGTTTTTAAAGATGATTCTGTGTTTTAAAGGGTTGTTATTGAATTGCAATTAGATAAATAAATATGTTTGTATCTAGTTTCTGAAGATGAAGGTAACTCAGATGCACTGACATATTATTATTTACTTAAACCAGATGTTCCATAAGTTTTGTGTTTTGATTGGTTGGCTGGGATTGATTGCGAGTTGTGAAAGAAGATAGATGTGGAACGGAAGGGTAATAGAAATTCGGGGAGATTATGGTGTAGTTGAGGTGTGGGTAGAATGGAATGAAGTAACCCAGGTAAAAAACAGAGAGAACTGATTGAATGATACTATTAGGAATAAAGATTTAATGTCAATGTAAACAGGTTAGCTCCGTAAGTCATAACATTGGCATCCCATTCTGTTCCAACTAACCAAACAAAACGTAGTGCCCATGATTTAGAAATATATTTTCATTACTTGACGTGGGGAAAGGCTCAAAAGAGCAACATCTGTTAGTTCAACAGGTTGGCATGGAATGGATGGACATAGTTCATGTATGCCTTTTTAAGTGGTCGAAGCCAGCCTTTTTGAATCCTGTTTGTTGTTCCTTTCAGATGAAGATTGAGAGAGGACTTGTTTTAAATACTGTTTTGAATTACAAATGGAGAGATTTTCATAATTATATCTAGTACTATTGGTTAGATGATATAATTAAGAGGGCAAAAGCAATTTGATAATTAGTGGAACCGTGGAAGTACAGAAGTTATTGTAAATTGTAATAACATGTATTAGTTACAACTTACTCTACAATGTCTAGTGAGTGGGCTGATGTAGGGCCTTATATTAGTTTTATCACACATGAAACTTTTACACCTTAACTACCAACTTGGACTTAGTATTTTAGAAGTTCCTCATAAAAAACGGAACTCTGATACACGTCTTGATTTATAATATGAAAGATGAAATCTGTTTTGTATGCTTGGTTACAAAATATATGTCACACTAGCTCGATTGAGTTTGTTTCTCTGTGGAACCTGGGTTGACTATTTTCTTGAACTAAATCCCTTTAATGCCTCATCTAAGGGTTAAACTCTGTATTAATTAGTTGTGTGCAGTCTGTGGTCACGTGCCTAATCATATTTAGCCCTAAACTTAAAATTTATGAGTCAGCTTCAGAACTGTTTGAATGACAGATTTTTTACTTTGGGGCTTAAGATAGTTCAGTCACCCAACCCTCAGGATCATGAGAGGAGTACTGCTTGAAGGATCGGCAGACAATTGGTTTGAAAACCCGATGAGCTTGTGTGACACATACAACCACGATGATGATGAATTTTCCTCTTTAACGGAACACCAAAATATTACAATGATTTAGATAGTAATATGAATAATCTAACTGAAAAAATAACAGCTCTTTCTTCTTTATTGTAATAAATAAATAATTACTTGTTTTTAGCTGTAATGTTCTCAAATCTTTTATTTTTGTTATGTCTATTTCTTGTACTTGAATTACAATTTTTTTTGATACGCTTTATCTGGTACATGTCGATTTCTTTTCTCATTTGTATGAATATATTTATTTATTTTTTTGTGTAATTTAGGCCCCTAGGTTCAGTAAGATGTGGGCGTCCCTTGGCATCTTATGCCTAGGTTCCAAAATGGTGTTGTGTCTTAGTACACTTTTTGTCTTAAATAACATTGGTCCCTGTGAATTTTGAATGATGGAATTCATCTTCTATGATGGAACACACACATTCTTTCATTCTAGTTTCATATTCTTATTGTTGAACTGGTCTGTCATACCTGAAGGTCTGAACACTTACTGAACCTTTATAACTTTCTTCTACATTAGTTTATTGTCGTATTGACCAGCTCATCAATTTGAGCCTCTAGTCTATCTAGCAGTTACCTTCATTTTGTAAACTGAAATACTAAACCTGCTAGGTGGTCAATAATTACTTGTTTCTAGGTAGAATTATGTCTAATCTTTTATTTGTGTAATATTGTTTCTTGTACTTGAATTACAAAAAATCTGTTGGTATGCTTTGATTGATACTTGTAGATTTCTTTCTTCTTTTTTTTGGTCAAGGATACTTGTCAATTCTGTTCTCATTTATATGCATATATTTAACTTTTCTGTAATTTAGGCCCCTAACGTCAACAAGATGTGGGCCTCCCTTAGGATTTACCCCTAGGTTCCAAAAGGGTGTTGTGTCTTCGTAGTTCGGACACTTTTTGCCTTGAATAACATTGGTCCATGTGAATCTTGAGTGATGGATTTCATCTTCTATGATGGAAGACACACATTCTTTCTTTCTTGTCTTATATACTTATTGGTGTTGGGAGTCCCTAATCGGGCTGTCATACCTGAGGTCTGAACACTTACTCAACCTTATCAGTTTTCTTCTTCGTTAATTTATACTCCGTAGTTGTTTTGACCAGCTTATCAACTTGAGCCATTAATCTAGCTAGCAGTCACTCTTATATACTGAGTGACTGCTAGGTGGTCAATATGTTAGCAGGACATCTTGTTGAATAGTTACTAAACTTCTTAACATTCTGCCGTGACTACATTTGTTTAAACTTCCCAAGGCATGACAACTTTCTTAATATTTAGTCACATATTTTAAAGTTGTTTGAACCGTTGCGAGCTTGTTTTCTTCTTTGTTATATCACTGATTTTCCTCTTCATTTCTCGAGTAGACAATTTTCTGACCTTTTAAAGTTTTGTCAGAGCTTTTGGCCGATTATGTCATTAATACTATATCTTTGATTGCATGACAGGGATCTGAGGTTCAATTCAATTCTCCCGATGAGTGTGTATACCCCAGGAGTCCAGCTCTAGCCCTAGGATTAGTTGCAGCCTTGGCTCTTATGATAGCTCAGGTTATCATCAATGTTGCGACTGGTTGTATTTGCTGTAGAAGTGGACCTCATCAATTAAACTCGAACTGGACGTTAGCTTTGATCTGCTTCGTAGTCTCCTGGTAATCATCCAAAATATTTGGTGACAGATTTTTTGGATAGTATGCAAGTCAAGTTCTAGTGCGGTTGACCCTGCTGTCGTTTAACCTGAGGGTTGAGCTAGAGTTTAATATTAGAGTGTTCCTGACAAGAAATATATTCAGATAGAAGAAATGATAAACACAAACCGGTATGCAAGTCAAGTTCTAGTGCGGTTGACCCCGCTGTCCTATAACCTGAGGGTTGAGCTAGAGTTTAATATTAGAGTGTTCCTGACAAGAAATATATTCATCTAGAAGAAATGATAAACACAAACCGGTCACTGTTTGCTGATCTTGTTTCGTCGATTGCACTGATTTTCTTTTTCTTTCTATCATTGTACATTTAAGACAGATCTCGAGCTTAACTTGTACTGTCAACTGTCATTGTGCAGGTTCACATTTGTTATAGCATTCCTTTTATTGCTTACTGGTGCAGCACTTAATGATCAACATGGTGAAGAGAACATGTACTTCGGCAACTACTATTGCTATGTTGTGAAACCAGGAGTCTTTGCAGGAGCAGCTGTGCTGTCACTTGCAAGTGTTGTTCTTGGAATTATTTATTATATAACCATAACTTCCACAAAGGCGGGAAATGATACTTGGGCTGGGCATGCTGCTCCTAATCAACCTGGTATTGCCATGGGACAACCCCAATTTCCCCAACATGTTCCACAAGATCCTGTATTTGTGCATGAAGACACCTATATGAGGCGGCAGTTTACTTGATATTTGTAGGCAGGCTATATGATAGTGCAAACAGCCGTCTTTGTTCAGCCATAAAAGGTTGGATTGATGCTAGCTTTGGTTTAGCTGTGAACATTATCTTAAGCAATAGGTTGTGTATTTCGATGTTGTTTCCAGTGCAAGATGTCTTATCTTTAAATATCTCTCCCCCTTTTCTCTCACTATTGAGTCTCCTTCTTCAGTTCGGGCCTTTCACCTAGGAGGGAGCATTTCCCGGTTCGGAACCGGGAATCGAACCGAACCGGGAAAAAAAATCTGGTTTTGGTTCTATGATTTTGTAATTTGGTTCCGGTTCGGTTCTAATTTTTATAGAATTTTGGTTCCCGGTTCGGTTCCGGTTCTCTTTCAAAAAAAAATGTAAGAACCGAACCGAACCGTATATATATACACACAAATAAAAAAAATATATTTTATACTATATATAATAGGGAATTAAGTATTCCTTTTATAAGTTTATACGTTTTGCTATAGTAGACATCTGTTGTTTGGACTTTGGATGAAATAGTATGTTTATTTTCTTTTCAAATTTCAAAATTTAAATTTTAGTATGGGGAAATTGTTGTTTGGACGGTTCTTTCGGTTTTGACCCGAACCGAACCGTAATTTATGATCTGGTTCCCGGTTCGGTTCTACTACGTAAATGGTTCCGGTTCGATTCTCAAAATTTCTGAAATTCGGTTCCCGGTTCCACCGGTTCGGTTCGGAACCGTTGCTCCCCCTACTTTCACCCACTGCGACTTTTTTTTATATATATACAAAATCCTTGCCAACCTGTTTTTTTGGGCTCATGCTAGGTATTTTTAAATATTTAACTTATAAATATACAATGTACAGTAAAATCTCTATAAATTAATACTCGATAAATTAATAATCTCGATAAAATTAATAATTTGTCCAGTCCCAACTTGGGACCAGTATAAAATTGGACCCCAATCGATAAAATAATAAGATAATAACTTTTTTGAAATCCTAGTATATATATATTGGTCCCAACGAAACTATAAATTAATAATTACTAAAAGATTCCAAATTCTAAGATTGTCTAGTAAAAAAAATGAATATGCAGTCAATTATTTTTTGTTGAATTTCAAATCTATATTAAGTTCATCTTTAAATTTTCTCATTGCACTTAAGAGTTGGGGTTTTCTTCTCGTATTTCAACAAAAAGTTATGAAGAATTGTTGCCGCTTGCAATGCTTCTTTCCGAGTGACCGGTTCCAAAGCTAGTGAATCATCCTCAAATTCAATTAATTTGTGAATGTACATTAATAAAATGTGCCTTGGAACTTGTTTTTGTAATTTATTTTTTATTTTTCATTTCTAACTAATATACATTGTAAATAGTACATTGGACTTGGAAATTTAAAGGTCATAAGTAAAACCTCTTTAAATTAATAAATTATTAATTTATCGATATAATAATATCTCGCTAAATTAATAAAATATCTCGGTCCCAACATTATTAATTTATAGAGATTTTACTGTAATGTGTGGGACCATTTAAACAACTTATAAATTCACATATTATAAAGCCAAGGGTCACTTTCTGAAATATTTAAAAGGTCCCAACATCATCATAGTTTTAGGCCAGTTCAACCAATCAAAACTGATAGAATCCAACCAGTTAAATTCAAAGGTCTCCCTAAATTGTGATGTATTTCTCTTAGGTACACAATGTATATAGTACATTCTTAAATCAGGAGATCAAAGTTAATACATGTTTTACAATGGTCTCAGGACTCTGTGTAGCATCAATTTTGTAAATCCCTTCTGAATCGTCAATCTGAAGCAGATCCAGTTGAGATTGCAAGAGCTTAACTGGCATGAAATGCTTCCCTTCTGCAGCTCTTTTTTCTAATCGAGCAGCAAGCACGTCAGCATGAACATCCAACAGAACAAACTTTACAGCACAAGTATAACATGGTTTGTAATTTGGATCTGCAGATCTAAGAATATCTCTGTAATGCTTTTGCAGTGCAGAACACCCAAGTATCACACTTTTATTATTGAATAAGCTCGTTTTGAGTGAATCTCGTAGGGTTCCAAGCCATGGAATCCGGTCTTCTTCAGATAAGGGAATCCCTTTATGCATCTTTTCTATGTTGCATCACACCGAACTCCAATATTGATAATGTATAAGATGAACTTTAATAACAGTGATAATATTGGTGCATGAATAAAAATATATACCTTTGTTGTATTGTGAATGGTAATCATCAGCATCAAGAAAGCTACAATTTATGACTTCTGCCAACATCTTGCCTATGGTACTGTCAATAAGATGCATAACTTTAGTACAAGCAGAAGCCCTTAATGAACAATTCGAGATCAGAATGGTATACAACTAAAATGTGAATCCAACCAGAGTGTCAGCCCTTGTAGGATTAACTCCTTCAAGTAATAACTTTTATGAAGATAATAGTTCACATCCAATACAAGTATGCCATGTGAAAGTGTAGGTTACCTTCCCCTCCCCCAAATGCAGAAATAACATACACAAACCTCCTTCAATTATAAAACATCAGTAGTACAACGTACATGTTTTAATTTATAGATAGCCTCCTGTTTTATCAGCTAAAGAAAAAGAGACTGCAGATAATGTTTACGTAAATGCTGAAGATTGTTACATAGATGTATGTAATACATGAAACAATAAAACAGGTAATCATTCTTACGATTTCCCGGCACCACTGACACCCATAATAACAATAGCAATCCCTATAAGAGAAAAACATAAACACGGCAGAACCAAGTAAATAAGAGAAATCAAGAAAAATTACAAAATTACCAGAATGAACACTAAATTAAGAGAATTAACATCTCAATGTATATGATTAAGATAACATTTCATCTGAAAATACCACGAGGGAAGTAAAGAGGAATATAACCTTTATTATCAGTTGCCATAGCTTCACAAATTAGAAACTTGTAATCGATACTGAATCAGGTCAAAGCACAGGTTCAGAGCCAAATTAAATGCTGGTTCTTGCTATACAAGGAACTAGGAGGAGCATCCTACAGGATGACATGTGTGATAAACCATCTGATCAGTACCGACAAACCAAGCAAAATCTAATTCATAAAACAATGTTTTGCCATGACTGGAAACAAATTTAAAGAAAATATGATGTTACTATAATGCATAGGTCCAATAACTGGTAATGTGGTGTAGATAAGTGTAAGGTACAATACCAAAGAAGGTATATTCAGCTGATACAGTTTTCTTGGCAAGTCACTTATATAACAGGAAAACTTTGGTTTCCCTTTCAAACCATTAAAATGTAGAGCTTTCGTAGTTGTTACAAAATGTGCAAGCGGAATTATACGAGAGAAGTCAAAGGAAGCAGAGTAACACTTGATATCAATTACACAGTTTTTATGTCAATTATCTCCATCAATATATAAAATTTACAAAAAAAAAAAAAGGACTCCTAGGTGGTGGATACAATTTATGAGTAACAGCAATGAGTGTACACATTTCAGTTCTTAACACCTTATTTACTTAATTTGCATAAATGGTGATTTGAGTTTTATATCTCTTTTGACATATACACAAAGATAATTTAGATCATATATACCAACCAAATTGGGTACTCAATTTACAACTGACTAGTGACTACTGATCATGTAAAGTATGAATTACGATTGGAAGATCGTAATATATTAGAACAAGAAAGTAATCAAGAAATTGATGGGGGCTACTTACCGTTCAATTAGGCGAGAGAGAGCATGAAGCTTGCTTGTTCTACTACCAGGCACAAAGAAAGACGCATATTACATTGATCAATTTTGACTATTTATTGAATAACACCTCCAACCAATCATTGTATACATTATGTAAGAATTTATGTGGGTTAGGAAACTTTTTTACAACGTCGTCTTAAAATCACGATTTTGCTGCACATATGATACACAAACTGATCGTTGAGAGATGGAGAAAAATATGTAAGAAGTATAGTTCAAGAATATACCTGAAATCAAAATTACAAGAACAAAAGTACCAAAAATATGTTCGAGGCACGTGAAAACCACGCTATCCTTAAAATAGATAAGCCCCTTCCGAGTGGTGCTTGAAGGTGTGTTGGCTTCCGTCTCCCAGGATACAACGAACAAAGATGATCTTAAGCACTTAAAGATCCACCTTCTACGAACCAAACAAATACCGCTTCTATCTCACAGAATTGCACCTAGAGCTCTCTAAAGAAGATGAAGAATATTTTTAGGGATTGTCTTTTTCTCTCTCAAACAAAGAAGCTCAAGTCTCCTTATATAGGAGTAAAAAGATTTGTAACTTACATAATTAATTTTGTAACTTATATCATTAAAATAGGAGTTACAAAATCATTAAGATATAGAGGTTACAAAAATAATAATAATGTACAATTCAAATTTATTCAAATATTCTAACAATCCCCCACATGAATAAAATTGACATTGAAAAACAACACTTTGACACGGAGATAGAGCGCGCGGTAGAAACCAGCATAGGATAGGTAGGCGTACACCCTTGAACCTTCCCTTGTAAGAACATATTTACATTTCTAGAATTTCAGTAGTCACGTTGACCTTGAACTGCCCTTCTTTTTTGTGAAATGATGATACATCCCCCACTGGAGTCTTTCCCTATATTTGTTCAGTTCTCACTGTTAAGCCCATTTTGGTCCTGAGCTTTAGCCTGGTTCTGTGAGTTTTTCCCAGAATTGGCCCCACAATTCCTTCTTGAAGCGACCCCACTTCACTCACATAGGTGATCTCTTGAACAATACAAAAGTATTATTCGTTCGACATATCGACACATAAGGATCATTAAAAGCATAGCTTAGCCTTACCCCAATTTTATCACTGTTTTTCATCATAGGAATGGACCCGGGAGAAAAACCCCCACAGTGATCTCACTAAGTCTTTACAGTTAGGTTGTCCCATTGAACCAAGATCTTGGGATCTCCAGTCAACAAGGTTGGGTTTCCTTTGTACCGACTTTTATTATGGGCTTTAGTCCCATTCCTTTCGATGATTTCCCAACTAACTCTCTTGTTAACCCTTTGGTTAGCGGATCCGCAGTGTTATCTTTTGACCTAATATGATCAATAATGATAACTCCAGTTGAGAGTAGTTGTCTAACGGAATTGTGTCGACGATAAAGATGTTTCGACATTCCATTACAATCATTTTCACTATACTCGTGCATCATCGCTTTGGCATATGTCCCATTTTGGTAATCACTTTACCAAACATCAGCAGGGCTACAATTCATTATTGACATTACCAATTTTTAGCGTCCCAAAAATTAGTAACTTCAATTTATCTTTTTACCAAGTTTAGGCGTCCCTAAACTGACAATACTCATTACCTAGCTACCAAATTTGAGCGTCCTCAAAATGATAACTATATAATTTATTTGAAAGCCCTTACTTGTCGCTACCATATAAAAATTTTATATGCCAATTTTCGTGTCTATGTTATTTCAAACAACATAATCGCCAAAATACAGAATTTCTACTCTTGCCTTAGCTAGAGAAATTAAAAAACTGTTTCAAGGTTCATTGATGTACTTCTAAATTTCACAATGCCGACAATTTAAATATCATCTTGATGAACCATATTCTCATAACTGAAGAATATATCATAAAGTAAGTTAGGTCATCACTTTTGACTATATTCTATTAACAAGCAGTCTAACCTTTTACTTTCCTTTGACCCATATATTCATTTTCTAATTTGAAAATTCATTTCGGCCAAAATGGCATCTATCTCGCAAGAAGATCCATACGTCATTGAACACGATTCTGTCACATAGAATCACTCCTCTCTATTTCTTAACATCTTTTTTTTCCCCACAAATGATATAGAGAGATCATACTTATTTGAAAAGTGTCACATTCCATTTTCTAACATACGTGTTAGAAACGCTGACTTATTGACTTCTTAATTTTAGTCAATTTCTCTATTGAAATCCTTTTTCTCGTAGGATCATCAGAGAATTATCATAGCTTCTCTCAAGCATTGAGATTTACCTTCTAGCAAAATTTCAGACTTTTTTGAACTAACAAATCTTTTCAAGTCTTTTGCTCTGTCTAGGTTCAACCTCACATTCATCCAATAACTCATAAATTTATTCGGATAAATTTTAATTACTGATTTACAAGGAAATACTAGCTCATCAAAGAAGCATTCCTAGATCCCGTAATTGCATTTTAATGATCTCACAAAGTAGATTCATCTGCACGCTACACGATATCATTAGACTCAAACGTTGTCGATATATCCATCCCAAATACCTCAATTGGTTTTGGATCTCTTTTTACCTTAATAGGTATTGGTATCATGACATCTTCAAGATACCCCCACATTTTGAATATTTCCACATGCCACGTGTCAAGTGGTGGCCCCACACTGCCACGTGTCACTTATGGCCTCACAAAATTTACCCAGTGAACATTCACCACCAAAGTCTCTGGCTCACCAAACAGTACCACCAGAAGAGGTCCGAGGAAGAACATAAACTTCCAATAAACCCACATTCAGTGATCCTTAATCAACTGATGCATTAGGGTTAACAGTATTCTGGATTTCTCCAAATTTCAGCATACAGAGCTGACCGCAATGTCGTATTAGGTATCACATGGATCACCATAATAGGCTCGTGTGTCACTGCTGCAGCAGACCGACACCAACAAGAGAATATATAATTTAACCGAAGGAACATATCCAATCGAAAAATTATAAATCTCATGTCGACCCTCATCCTGTACTCATTAAGTACCAGGCCTGTTAGGTTTTTTTTTTTTTTTTTTTAAAAGTCCGAGCATCCAACAAAATTTCTGTTTCAAACTGTGCTCTTGAAAGACCAAAGTAATTAATTAATCCATTATTATAATTAATTATTTATTACAAAGATTCTATCACGGGACAGATAGACGATTTCACAGGAAAGTAGAACAAAAATGCTCTATAATATACCCAAATAAAAGGAAACAAGTAGCATGGCAGCATCAATTATCTTTTTCCATTTATAAAAAGAAACCATAAAACATTGCGACTAATGTTATTACATAATTGCTTTCATGGCACATAAGTAATGTAATAATTAATTTAAGCCACAATAAAAAATATCAATTAATTTACCTTAGATCAGTCATGTATTTTAAAATCATTAACACTAAATGAATTTATACCCACGCTGACAGGTTAACAAGATGTATTCAATCGCAACCAAACTCATATCATTTAAATGATGAAAATTCAATTTCGCGCAAGTACAAGGAAACTTATAAAACAAGAATATAAGTTTAGTCACTAGTCTTGTACATGTTATAAAGCTTCTAGAACTTTAGCATTTAACATGACCAGTAAATACAAACAATACAAAACATGCTCGTGAAGGCAATTCACAAGATCTCGGTTAATATAATCATCGCACCATGTCAACAAAAACATATAAATATTGCCTTGAGCGAAACATGAGCAAATGCGGGTTTGTCTAATAAGACACAAAATAAACCTCAATTATAATTTATGTCAACAGAATGAGCCTTGAGATTTCTGCACAAGTAAACTTGGCCGATACCACAGTTATTCACGTGGTCCATTATGGATTAACTGAACGGGGCTTACAATCTTGTGGTCTTATACCATTTTGTTCTTTCTTTTCTTACCTGCTATGCCTCTGCCTTATCTCATATGTAGACATTAGTATTTGTCTTCATTATAGTTCATATATGAAAGAACCCCAAACACATATCAGGTAAAATATTATAATACCACATTCACATTACTTCAGAAAATAAATCTAAGTAGCACAAAAATCGAAAGATTATTAACACAGAGAGATGAAAACACTATACTCCCGAAAAATCCAAACGAATCAGTTTATGAGTTAAACAAATTCCTATGAATTACGTTATCTGTTTTAAGCTTGTAAGAAGTATAGTTCAAGAATATACCTGAAATCAAAATTACAAGAACAAAAGTACCAAAAATATGTTCGAGGCACGTGAAAACCACGCTATCCTTAAAACAGATAAGCCCCTTCCGAGTGGTGCTTGAAGGTGTGTTGGCTTCCGTCTCCCAGGATACAACGAACAAAGATGATCTTAAGCACTTAAAGATCCACCTTCTACGAACCAAACAAATACCGCTTCTATCTCACAGAATTGCACCTAGAGCTCTCTAAAGAAGATGAAGAATATTTTTAGGGATTGTCTTTTTCTCTCTCAAACAAAGAAGCTCAAGTCTCCTTATATAGGAGTAAAAAGATTTGTAACTTACATAATTAATTTTGTAACTTATATCATTAAAATAGGAGTTACAAAATCATTAAGATATAGAGGTTACAAAAATAATAATAATGTACAATTCAAATTTATTCAAATATTCTAACAAAATACAGTGATATGCAAATTGATCGGTGTATTCGATTTGTGTGCGGTGCCCCTATCGGGGCCATTGGATTAGATTAATCTATGGTCCAAATTTAATTTAAAGTAATATTGTAGAAAAATTTTCTAGAGTGTTTCCAGAATATAAATTGTATTTTTTCTGGCCGGCTTTACTTCAAAAAAATAAATAAAAATATCTAGCAGCATCTACCTCGACTTTTAAGGTTCAAATCTTGCCAATGTCAAAACGAAGGTGGGTGCAAGAATATGTTTTACTAATTAAAAAAGTTTTAATTTTTTTTTTTTTTCATTTTAACTTCTCTTTGCACAATTCTCTCACGAAGGTTCTCTCCTTTCTCTTACAACCATATTTCCCACTTTTCCAACAGAGTCCTCGTAAAATCCAGATACAACATAAATACTGTATACGCTTCTAGTTAAAAAATGGAGTTGACGGGTCGACACTCCCAGACGGGGATCAACAGCAAACAAATCTAAATGATAAGAAATCAACACAAAAAGACCGGCCAAGCATATTAACCCTACTCTAACTGTTGTCTTTTCTTTATAAAATTTTGAAAAACTAAGGTCTGTAAGCTACATGCCTACATCAAGTCATGTGAACAACTTAAAAGAAAAACAGTCATGTGATGTCATAGAGAAATACAATATACAATCATCTCTATAATTCTCTATATGTCTACCATCTATTTGTCTATGATGTTCAAATGTATCACCCTGCTCACAGTACTTCCTTTGCATCGCCAGGAACAACTGTACAGCATCTGATAAACAAACTGCTCTGCAGAAGTTCCATCCTCTTTATTGAAGGGTACGGTGAAGGCCGATAGAGGATGAACAAAATTGCAAAAACAGATGCACCACCGCTTTTACATTAATATACATGTAGCTATACCTGATTACTTCTATGTATTTCTTCATCCCAAGTTTGTTTTATTGACGGGGGCCACCTAAATCCTCAAGTAACCTACTGAATACTAGCTTAACAGGGATACAAGCACCTGCAGCTGACGCCGACTCTGGTTTGACAGGTCGATTCACCTCACAACTGCTGGAACCATGTTTCAGATGATTGATGGGTTTCTGCTGCGTCGCAATTGAAGCAAGTGTCCTAGTCTTTTGGTTGGATGCTACACCTGTCTTCTTTGCAGGCTTCTTAAGTAACTTTTTGTGGGAACCACGGGCGGAGCTCTTTCTCACTGAGCGTTTGCCCCCATTTGATCTATTTGTTGGAGCTTTTCTGTCTTGATGAACATGCTGCAAATGCTCAGTACCTTCATCTCCATCCATCAGTGATGACGACCGTGGGCGTGGAACCCGACAATTGGCTGTCCTCCTGGCTGTCCTCCACATTGGTGGAAGTGATGTATCAGGGTCTTGATTAAGTTCATCCTCAGCTGCAGCCAAAAGAGCTTCGACTGATCCATATTCCAGTGTTTCAATTTGAATAGGGTGCCCTACTATTGCCTGCCCATTTATCTTGCTCATGAGTGAAATCATAGGAACGTGCTCTCTTTGATAATTTGACTGGACTTTCAAATCCACGTCTACCAACATGCACTTCCTCCTATCACTGAAACCACGACCAGCGGAAACAGGAATCTTGTGTTCAATGGAGCCACCCCAGCTGGAAATATTATGGCCAATACCATCTAAACCTCTAGACCCATAACCACCTAGTAGTGTTCCATACTTCTTATCGACCTCATCAGAACCATAGCTTCCCTTACCTTTATACTTTGTTCCCTGGTTTAATTCTCTAGAGACCTTTCCACCACTTATATCCACATATCTTTTTGTAAGAGCTCGAGCGTTCCTCTTCCTTTTTTGTTGCCATTTGGAGACCCCCACGCTTGCTAAAACATCGTCATTAGAAGGGTGAGACGTGTCGCTGGTAGTTGCAGGGTCATCAGGCTCTTCAGTGTTGATGCTGCCATCTTCTTCTTGAACTTCAGATTTGACCACAGATTTTGGCCTGAATTCTATAGATTCATCTGGACATTTAAACAAAAAAATGAGCACAAGATAACAAAGCTCGCCTTAACAAATATTATAATTAAATAGTACAATCAGATAAAAAAAGAGTTATAGCCTTATAATGCTGCCAAAATCAACAGTACACAACATTAAGGTGATTCAGAAAAATATTGGAATGAGATCCTCATACTGTGGAAATGACGTAGCGAATTTCCTATTAGCACTGCAGTCATGTCACCTAATAGATATTTTATGTTAACAAACAATGGTATAACATAGCGTTTTCAGGTAAGTGATATACAGGTCAATAATGACCAAGTGGTTGTAGCCTCATAAGTCGGTAACCGTTGGATAACTTTCCTTTTTCTTCGAACTATTATTCACTTTCTTACTGGATTACCATGTTAATTCTCCATCTAATCTCATGAAAAATTCATTTCCGTCTGATAAATCAAAAAAAAACTATGAACATTAAAACATATAATTGAGCACAAGATAAAAAATTCACCATAAACAAATATTACAATTAAATAGTACAATAACACAAAAAAGGAGTTATAGCCTTTACTACTACCAAAATCAAGAAAGAACAGTACACAAACATGAAGGTGATTCCAAAGAATAAAGTAATGAGATCCTCATACTGTGAAAATGATGTAGCGAATTTCCTATTGGCACTTAAGTAGATATTGCAGTCATGTACCAATGACCTCTTGGTCAAGCGGTATCTCCGTTGCTCCTTCTATGGGATGTCGAAGGTCCGAATCTTGTCAAAGACACGGTGTGTGTGTGTGAGTGTGTTCAATTATCAAAAAGAAAGAAAGATTGCAGTCATGTCATCTACTCCCTCTGTCCCTCTCATTTCTTTACAGTTACTATTTTGGGGTGTCCCTCTCATTTCTTTACATTCCAAAAATAGTAAGTTTCTCCCACTATTACACCCACTATCTCATATATTTAACAATAAAAAATACTATTACACCCACTACTTTCCTCCACTATCTCAAATCTATAATTAAATATTAATAGGTCCCACCACTTTACCCACTTTTCATCTAACTTTACTCATTTTTTACACATTTTCTTGGTCTCCGTGCCCATCCCTCATGTAAACAACCATGAGGGACGGAGGGAGTAATATATTAGCTATATATGCTATAACAAACAATGGTATAAAATAGACTTATCACGGGAAAAAATACACATCAATAATGACCAAGTGGTAGTACCCTCCGAAGTCGGTAATTGGTGGATAACTTTCCTTTATTCTTCGAACTATTATTCACTTTCTCCCAGGATTACCATGTTAATTCTCCATCTAATCTCATGAAATATTCATTTCCATATGATATTTCAAATAAAAAAAAATAATCTTCAAATCTGTAAGTTGACAATTCCCTCCCCCCCCTCCGGACTGAGCACACCCACCAAAACAATATCCATTAAGGATTATCTAGGTTGACTCAATTTGTTTAGCTTTTATCTATTATATACTTTCCAATACTAAAATTGTGACAGAAATTTAAGAAGAAAAAGCGCTGGAGAGTTTAAAAGGTGGGCTGTCACTGAAATAATCATTGGTGAAGATTATGATGAAACCAAAACACCTAGGGTCTTTGAAAGGTTGCAGATGCCAATACCATCATAGCGGATCAGTTTAATAAAAGTAGCAGTAAGTCTAGGGAGTCTGGAATAAGACTTCAAAGAGTAAATGGTTTAGATGGTAAATATTTCCCCCTTTTCTAGCATATACAGTTATACACATTACCAAATAAACCAAACATTATCAACTTCATTTTGCTTTCTTTCTGGGGTTAATTTTCATTATTTCTCTAGAACTTGGATGAGCAAAATCCACTGCAGACTCAGTAATCAAGTCCATAACAACCACTAGTCCTATTCACAGAGCATATTTTGATATTATATTCTTAAGAAGAGATGAGGCAATAGCCATATAGAATAAAACAGGAACACCAAAATGCAGCAAGTATGTCCAGCAGCAAAGATATTATTGGTCGAATAATTTACATAAACAGAATTATATCATATAGGTGCAAAATCTGTAGGCAGAAAAATCTTTGTAGTTAAAAAAAAGTCACTCTTGTACCTGAAATATCAGCTATTGCTTCATCTGTATCTGATTCGAGAGAGTCGGTCTCGGAAGAGTCTGTTTCTGTATCTTCCGTTGATCCAGAAGTGTTGTCCTGGCGGAGATCAGCAGGAGGATTGTTCTTTTCTTCAAGTTTGAATGGTAAACCTTCAGTGCCTTTAGGACGGATTTCAGAATCATCTGTTGAATCACTGGATTTTGTCTGGTTTATATGTTTGCTTCTCTTTGCGCTACCATTTACTCCAGTCTGCTCCTCCCCTTTGGCATGTAGAGAAACAATACTATCTTCGGGCTTTAGCGAGGGAGGAACTTGAAACATTGCACTACTCTCTAGTACTTGAACAAGGGGGCGGCACTTATCACGCCTCTTGACTATTGGATCTCCAGCCAACCCCTCAATTGATCTCTTCCTTTTCGCTGAGAAAGCTTTGTCATTGGCATCGGTAGCACCACTACCATTAAGAGGAGCACAAGAACTCTCATACAATGGAGATTTTGATGGACCGTTAGAATCAACTGAAGGAATCTTACGCTTTGAAGAAGCAGTCTTAAGACCAAGGTCCTGTAAGCCTCTCATCCGAGGAAGTATATCAGTGTTCACATCATCTACACTCGGTTGTTTTCCCTCTTTAACTTCCTGTGTTTTCAGGTGAGCACTAGTGATGTCCTTATGTGGCAGATCCACTTCCCCAGAAAGTTGATGATATTTTGGGTCTAAACATGTTCCATTGCCATTGCCATGTCGCAAGCTTTCTGCAGATGTAGCCAACTCCTTTTTCACACCATCAGATGATTTACTGCTTTTGTAATTAGATAAAGAGCCGAGTTTCCCATATTGTTTCTCCAGAAATTGCTTCTCAAGTTCAATAGCATGAATGATAGCATCTTCTCTACGTGCATACTTCTCTCTCTTTTTAGGAGGCATACCAAGCGAAGACTCAGCTTTGTCTATACAATCATCAAATTCACCGCATCGGAATGCCTTCACACGCTTAGACTTCTCCATATTGTACCAATCTCTAATACAACAGACCAAAACAAAATAAGTAACCACAAAATGAAAAGAAAAATCCAAGAAATCTGAAGATTGTCATAATGTGTGATGTTTAAGTACCTCTTATAAGATACAAGCCAAAAAATTGACGATAACATTGATACACAGACAATAAAATTACTCAAAGCGCTTATTGGTCAATAAGGATGTAAAAAGGTGACATGAGTAGTATGTGACACCAAACTATTTTCTGTCAGAAAAAATATAGTTCAGTTTATAGTAACATAATTGAGCAAGCACTGATATGATTCTTTGTTGAAAGACAAAAAACGGTTTTCCAAAATATGAATATTGTTCAACTAACTATCTAATCTAAACCACTACATTCCAAACTTTATGCCATTCCGAATCTTGACATATATACGTACACAGAAGACAATTAAGTTGGTAAAAGTGCTAATTGGTCAATAAGGATGTAAAACCGTGACACAAGTAGTCCGTGAGACCAAAATACTTTCTGCATCAGAAAAATATACTTGTTCGGTTACGGTAACATAATTGAGCAATCCCTGATATGATTCTCTTTTAAAACACTAAAATAATGGTTTTTCAAAATACGAACATGTTCAACTAACTAGCGTAAGCTAAACCGCTACATTCCAAACTTCAATCCAATCCGAATCTTGACAGATATATACACAGTAAATCATATTCATAACGACAAACAGCCTCATCAAGAACATGAAACAGACAATTAGAGTAATGACAACAACATACAAGAATTAACAACAAATTAGAAAATTTTAGATAATCAAAAGATACAAGTGTCAGTTAATGTATTGTTTAAATAAGAACATTGTTCAACGAACTAGCATAAGCTAAACCGCTACATTCCAAACTTTAATCCATTCCGAATCTTGACATATATATACACAGTAAATCATATTCATAACGGCAAACAAGAACATTAAGAACACGAAACAGACAATTAGAGTAACGACAACAACGTACAACAACTAACAAAAAATTAGCAAATTTTAGATAATCAAAAGATACAAGTGTCAGTTAATGTACTGTTTAAATAAGAACATTGTTCAACGAACTAGCATAAGCTAAACCGCTACATTCCAAACTTCAATCCATTCCGAATCTTGACAGATATATACACAGTAAATCATATTCATAACGACAAACAGCATCATCAAGAACATGAAACAGACAATTAGAGTAATGACAACAACATACAAGAATTAACAACAAATTAGCAAATTTTAGATAATCAAAAGATACAAGTGTCAGTTAATGTACTGTTTAAATAAGAACATTGTTCAACGAACTAGCATAAGCTAAACCGCTACATTCCAAACTTTAATCCATTCCGAATCTTGACATATATATACACAGTAAATCATATTCATAACGGCAAACAAGAACATTAAGAACACGAAACAGACAATTAGAGTAACGACAACAACGTACAACAACTAACAACAAATTAGCAAATTTTAGATAATCAAAGATACATGTGTCAGTAAAAAGTACTGTTAAGATACTCACACACTAGCATCTTCCCTTCCAAGAAGTTTAACTGGAGTCCCGGATCGAGGAGACAATACATGAGAACCTGAGAGGTCTTCCTCGCCTAAAACCTTGCCTGGCCACCACGACCCATTCCGTCGCCTTACCCAAACAATTGCTCCAACAGTACAATCACCAACACCCGTGCTCGTCCCCGTATCGGAGCTTCCCATCCCCCTATCTATCTCTATATAATGCCTACACTTTCTCCACTCCTGCTAACTCTAAAACCACAATAATCTTCAAAAAATTCAGCCCTCAACCACAATCAATTATCACACTATTTTCTTCACCAGAACAACAAAACTAAAAGAATAAAAATTTAAACTTTATTTTTCAAAAACACAAAAAAAAAGAAGCAAAATTGAAGTGAAAAAGAAGGTGAACACTGATGATCACTTACAGAAAGAGAGCTAAGAACTTTAACTGATTAACCTCCGGAGAAAAAGCTTGAAAATTGAAGATGAATAAGTAGGATCCGACATTTGAAGGATCCGAAAGAGGGCTAGGGTTAGGGTTTTCATTCAATTTTGGGGAAAATCATTTTGAGGGGTTTTTATAACAAATTCAAGGGATTAAAATGAGATTCAACTAATATATGTGGTTGATTATACTGTATCTTTGGTCTTTACTTTCTCTCGCTCTGTGTTTTCTATCACTCTCACTTTCTCTCTCTATATATGTTGTATCTATTTCTTGTGTGTATGAATGAATATACCGGACCGGATTGTTGAATACGGGTCGTGTTGACTCACTGATTACAACAGCAGGGCGTTGCACGAGTTTTAACCACGACGGTGTCGTTTTAAAATAGGCCAGGTCGGGTACTCGGGTCCGGTATCGTTTTAAAATATTAAAGTTATAAAAATTATGATATTCCTATTTTTTTCACGTAAAACAAAACATGTGCCATCGTATTTAAAATTATGATATTCCTATTTTTTGGGGAAAAAAATTATGATATACTAGCTTAAAATCCCCGTGCATAGTTTTTTAATATAAAAAAAAACTTTTTTTAGTTTGAATTTAAAATTTCTAGATGTTAATTTTTTAGATTTAAAATTTTAATTGATTTAATCTGATAATAACTTTATATATATTGTTCGTGATACTTTTAGAAAATGATGGATTTTAGTCTGAAAATATTGAAAAGATGAATGATGAGTCTCTTCAAAGAACAAGGTCTGAGAGTATTTACGTGACCACGGTGGTTAATCTTGTGTCATCGTATCAGGTTGTGGAGATCATGATTGATGTTTTGGGTTTTGAATTGAATTCTGGTGGGAAGTCATATTTTATTTCTTGTGTCGTGTGGGACGATACAAAATATTATTGTTACTTATTATATAATTATATAATTACATATCCTTTCAAGTTTTTACCTTTCACTTAAAAGGATTTTTCTTACTTTCACCGAGGATTTTATTTTACAAGTTGGATAAGCATTTTGATGGATTTCCTAGTTGGGACTAGGTATTAGCTAAATTCCTAGCTGATATTGAATTTCTTTTAAATTCCTATCTGAATAAGGTTTAAATAAGGTTATTTATGTAACCTATAAATATTCTTGCCTTGTAATATTTTGGGGACGGTATTGATAATAAAATTTTAGTATTAGGTAGCTTTCAGAATCAAATTTAGAAGTGAATTCAGAGTTTGAGTTTTGTTTCTGTATTCGGAAATTCATAATTAGAGTTTTGTTTCTCCATATTTGGAGATTCAGAGTTTACTTTATATTTATCATTACTACATATTATCATAAAAATAACATGTTCTGTATCAGAAATATTTTAGATGGAAAACGTAATCGGTTAGTTATTTTTATAATATCATTATTTAATTTTACTTAAATAAAGCTACCCGAATATGTTTTACTGGGAAAAAAATTAAAAATATAAAAGCTAACGTATTTTTGCTGAAAAGGTAATTGGTTAATTATTAGTAATTATAATTATAAATTTTTTTATTTTAGTAAATAGAATTGTTCATAATGTTTTTAGAAAAGAAAAAAATTTAGTTAGATAAAATATAAAAGATAATGTATTTTACGTAAAAAAAGAAAATTAATTAGTTATTAAAAATAGTAAAAGTAACATGTTTTACGTGAAAAAAGGAAACATTTTACTTAAATAAAACTACACGAATAGGTTTTAATGGGAAAAAAAGCTAACATATTTTAGTTATAAAAGGTAATTGGTTAATTATTAATAATTATAATTATTTATTTTATTAAATAAAATTGCTAATAGTGTTTTTAGATTGGAACAAATTTTAATTAGATAAAATATAAAATGTTGAGTATGAAATACACAGACAAGAAAATACAGAGGGGGTGAATGTATTTTCAAACTTTTTCTTCGAGTAAGAATCTTAAGAACAATGGTTTGAATGTTTGAGCCTGTTTGATGTTTGTTTGTAGCTAAGTGTGTGTGTTTGTGTTTAAGAAAACGTAAGTGCGGAATAAAGAACACAAGAACACACTCACTCACTTTAATCTAATATTGTATTAGATAAAGATTCGCTACAACTTGTGAATACAAATGGTAGTATTCTCAGCTTCTTGTTTTCTCAGAGAGATGTTATAAGTTATGATGAGAAATCTTCTAAAAACATAACTGCGAGAGAAGAGAGGTTGTACACTTATAGAACATGTGTACAACCTACTTACTACAAATAAAGTGATGGACAAAATTACTTTCTAGCATGTCTATCCCTTTTTGAGTAAACATCCAAACGGCTTGAAATTTGACTTCCTTTAACCCTGTTCAGATCCACTTCTTTAGCAGCTTGTCTCCTGTAACAACTCTCTAAGCTTCTTGTAGTCTTTTCAAAACACTTTACAGTACTGTGGTCCTGAAAGTATTTTGGCTTGCTGCAGGTTTCTGACTTGTACAATTTTCAGTATTTTGTCTCCAAGACTGCATTCGAGAAGTAACCAAGTGATTGATTCGAGAACTATAATTGACTTGATAGATAACTCTGAGTTCTCGAATACTGTATAATTGACATATCGAATCACTTCTCGAATTAGTCTTTTCTTCAAGAATCCTTGACTTGTCGAATAGAGCTTTTAACTTATGGAATCCTTGAGATGTCAAATAGCTTTCTGAGTCCTTGAAATATCGAATGTAGCTTTGACTTGTTGAATATTAGAGAACCCGAATGACGCTTTGATGTGTTGACTTCTTGAGTTCTCGAATAGAGTATTAGACATGTCGAATCTCTGAAGTATCGAATGAGACTTTGACTTGTTGACTTCCAGAGATATCGAACAGTGTCTTTATAGATATCGAATCTTTGACTTGTCGAATGCTAGACTTCTCGAATAGAGCAAAATACTTCTCGAATTAGTACTTAGGCAAATCTTCAATCTTCAAAATCCAACTGTGTTTATTTCTGCAACCTTGTTCTCCAAGCTTGAGGCATGATCTCTTGATCTTCTTTCAAGCATTATTTCATGACTAATTTATACAGTTACACATGCAGAATTTCGATGCCTATTACAGGTACTAAAACAAGTAGAGACTCTACAGCTAGAGGTTCTCCTAGTTAAAGGGTCATGTAAGTAATGCAAAGCATTACAAACAATTAGGCTTGTTATTAGATGTATACATGCATGCCTCTTTGACTAACATAAAAGATAATATATTTTACGTGAGAAACGGAAATTGAATAGTTATTGAAAAATAGAAAAGGTAACATGTTTTACCTAAAAAATAAATTTATTAGTTATTAGTAACTATAAGTAATTAAGTAAGAATAATTAAGTAAAAATAAGATGTACCATTAAGTAAGGATAATAAGTAAATTTAACGGGTACCATACCGATCGACCAATTTTTTAATGTTTCGGCTATTATATAATACTAGCTTAAAACCCGTGCGATGCACGGATTTCTTTTAATATTATATGATTTTTTTATTAATTTGAATTTATTTTTTTGAAATATGAATTTTGGAGGCTTAAATTTTTAAATAAGATTATTTAATAATAATTATATAAATGTAATCCGTGATATTTCTATAGAATGAGGGATTTTAATTAGAAAATATTCAACAGATGATAGATTTTAGTTGAAAAAGGTAATCAGTTAATTATAAGTAATTATAACATTTTTATCTAATTTTATTAAATAGAATTCCCGTGATTTAATTGGGAAAAAAAGAGGTCTTAGTTAGAAAAATTAAAAAGAAAATATGTTTTAGGTGAAAAAGGTAATAGATTAGTTTATAGTAATTATAATTCAATTATGTTATTTTACTAAATAAAATTGCTCGTAATGTTTTTAGAAAAGGAGAAATTAATGTTACCCATGATATTTTTAGAAAAAGTAGGATTTAGTTTGAAAATATAGATAAGATGATATATTTTAGCTGAGAAAGTTAGTAGGTTCATTATTAATATTATAAAATTGTTATTTTATTTTATTGAACAGAATCATCCGTGATCTAATTGGAAAAAGAGAGATTTTAGTTAGAGAAAATAGAAGGTAATGTGAAGATTAAAAAGGTGACATGTTTTAGGTGAAAAGGTATTTGATTAGTTTATAGTAATTATAAAAGGTATCTTAGAGTTTCATATGGATTCCTTGTCCTATGAATCTCTAGTATATTCTTCAGATTTTAGATAGATAGGTCCATTTTAGGGTAGGACTCCAAGTCTCATAGTTGATCTCTATCTATATAAACCTGGTGCCATTTTCTTTGCTCATCTTATGTCCAAGACAGTCACCTCTTTCTCTCCCTTGTAGTCTTCTTATTCTTTGTCTAAGTATGGATTTTGTTTGGTTGGCCCCAGATTCTCCCTTCGTCAAAATCAGTGTTCATTGCATCTCAGTGGAGAACCCTCTTCCGAATGGCAACTCGAATGGAGTGGGAGTTATTATCAGAGATCATGAGGGTTCGATGCTGTGGGGTGCAACGGGACCTATGCCAGGCCTCTCAAACTCGCAAGCGCTTCTTTGGGGGGTTCATGCGGGCATGGTGGCAGCATTGAGGTTAGGAAAAGAGAAGACCTTGATAGAAACTGACAGTAGAGAAGTTTATGATGCAATCAGGTTGCAGGAACATGCTTTCATTGAGCCGGAATTGGAGGAAGTTATGCATCAAATTAACTCTCTGCATGACAATTTCTTTAAGCCTGGTGCTACAGTTAGGGATGTCTCTCTAGTGCACATCCGCATGAACAAAACAGCTGAGTATATCGCTCAATATGGATTGAATCATCTCATGGCTTTTGATAAATTTTCAAGCCCATTTGGTGATCTTCAGGATTTTCTTGACAGTGACATGGGTCTTGGCAGGCCTTTCATTGACAGAGATTATCAAGAAAACTTGGGACTGGGCGAAGTGGTGGACAGCCCTTCTCAGGATCGCAATATTTAATTCCAGTAAGGATGGGGTCGATGTTGTAGTTCGATCTGGCAGAAGCTTTATCTTCCCAAGTTAAGCTGAATCATTGTTTTAGTTCCAAGTTTCTCTCTCCCTGTTTTTAGGAAGGTGTTGGTATGTATCTTTAGGTAATTTGCTTGCTTCAAGCTCTCTGTTTGTACTCTCCCTTTTTGGGTTTCCGGTTATTAATAAAGTCTGGATTTTCAAAAAAAAAAATTATAATTTAATTCATGTTATTTTACTAAATTAAATTGCTCGTAGTGTCTTTAGAGAGTGAGGAATTAATGTTGCCCGTGATATTTCTAAAAAAAGAAATTTTAATTATGAAATATGAAATATATGATACGCTTTAGCTGAAAAAGGTAATCAATATTTATTAGTATTATAATATTATTATTTATTTTATTAAATAGAACCACCCGTGATATAATTGGGAAAAAATATATTTTAGTTACAGAATAGAGAAAAGATAACATGATTTGGCTGGAAAAGGTAATTGATTAGTTAATAGTAATTATAATATAATTATGTTATTTTATTAAACAAAATTGCTCGTTGTATTTTTAAGAAAGGAAAAATTTTAGTTAGTTACAATGTAAAAGATATTGTGTTTCACCTGAAAAGGGAAATTAGTTAATTAGTGAAAAATAGAAAAGGTAATATGTTTAATCTAAAAAAGGAAATTAATTAGTTAATAGGATGTATTTTATCTGTAATTAAGTAAGGGTAAATAAGTAAAATCAACAGGTACCGTACCGACAACCAAACTTTTAATGTTTCGGCTTTTATATAATATAGTATAGTATAGACTAGCATATAACCCATGCGATGCACGGGTTTTTTTATATAAAATTAATTTATTTTATGTTATAATTATATTTTTATATAATTATTATTTTTAATAATTATTTCAATTTAAATTTAAAATATATATTTTATTAATGATATGCATGGTTTAAAACTTATATTATGAAATTTTAAATTAAATACGCCGTTGACGAAATTTGAATATTGAATGGTTTGTAAAGTAACTTAATCATATAAAATATTTAATCATCAGATCTAACGGTTTCGAATATTTTGCTAAAAATCTAATGGTAATTATTCGTTGTATACAAATTTATATTATATATTTTTATTAGTAATTGAAAGATCTGGTGTGATATTTTTGGATATATAATAATAATTTCAAGATTATGTTTTCAATTAAAAGGTAACATGTTTTAATTAGAAAAGAAATATTAATGATCGGAATAGTATGATTACAAAAATATGTTTTAAATTAAAAGGTAGCGTGTTTTAGTAAGAAAAGAAATATTAATGATTGAAAGATACGATATTTTAGATATGTATAAACGGTTATGTTAAATTAAAATAAATATTGTTTAAATTGATTGAAAGATACGATATTTTGGTTATTTATAACATTTCATTTAATATTATAATTATGTTTTTATATAATTATTATTTTAAATATTTTTTAGTTTTAATTTAATGTAATTTAATATACTCATATTTACCGATTATACTAATGTTTCATACTATAAACAACGTATATGGATTTTTAATATATTTTATTATTAATTGAAAATGTAGTGTGATATTTTTGGGTATATATTAGTGATTGTAAGATTAGTTTTAAATAAAAAAGGTAACATATTTTAATTAGAAAGGAAATATTAATGATTTTAAGATATGGTACGATTGATATTTTTATAAAAGATAATATCTTCAATTAAAAGTAAATGTGAAAATGGCAATGACTAATTACCATTAATAATATTATGTCATTATCTATTTTAATAATTAGGATAAACAAACCGATCAAATCGACAAACTTTGGTTGAGCTTACCTCTAGTCGATTCAGAGGTTCTGGGTTCGATACTCGCTTACCACGAGATTTGTCATTGAACAGATACTCATTATAAAAGGTTATAAGCCAAAATATTCAAAAAAAAAAATATAATAGTATAGATATTAGTAACTACTAGCATTTTGCCCGTACTTCGTACACGACTTCTTATTTAATTTAAAATGATAATACCAAAAATTTAACAAATTTGATTGATTTCTTAAAACATCTTATTTAATTTAAATTGACAATACCAAAAATTTAACAAATTTGATTGATTTCTTAAAAAGATATTGTATGCAATTATATAAATAATCAATTCTTAGCAAGATATTATATATAATTATATAAGTATTTAATAAAATAATGATATGCTAAAATTTATATAAAAAAGTAGCATACAATTCTATGTTAACAATGTTGAAAATTTATTTAATCCATCAAAATCTGCAATAAAAATAATAAATATTTTTACAAATATTGTTCTCTAATTGAAAACAATAATAAATTGTCTTCATTATTCAAATGCGGAAATGAAAATTCCTTCACCCCCAATGACTCCAAAACATTAAACCTCATATAATATCAAGAACATGTTATATTAACTATGAGACCTCATAGTTAATATAATGTGTAAATGTTGGAGAACAATGAGATCACATTTCAAGCAATTTTTAATTTTTTTTGTTAATTTTTTTATGAATGGATAGAGGGTAGAATTATAAGACTTTTGTGTGAAGATGCCCCTAGCGGGGCCCTTTAAAATAGTTTGAAATGTAGCGAATATGTGTGTTCTCACTGTTCTCATTTTAATTTTTTTTGTTAATTTTTTTATGAGTGGATAGAGGGTAGAATTATATGACTTTTTTTTGGTGAAGATGCCCCTAGCGGGGCCCTTTAAAATAGTTTGAAATTTAGTGAATATGTGTGTTCTCACTGTTCTCATTCTCACCTGAGCGTGACCATTAAACTGTATTAGTAAATTCATGTATGAAAAAACAGTGTATATATATTATTAATATAGATTCTTTTATTAAAAATAAGTAAATTATACAATTAAATAAGCAAGCCAAAATATTAGATAAATATTCTAGTAGATTTATTGTTTATGTTCAAATTAAGGTCTTTCACCATGGCTGACTTTATTATATTAAAAGTATGTTCTTATTGAAATGAATATAATAATTTGAATTTGAATATATTTTTAAACTACTTATTTTGATGGGGGGTTAATTTTTTTTGTGATCAACTTAGAGGGGTAACCAAAAATAAAATTAATTGGAATACATAAACCCATTACCCACGTTATGATAAACAATACCTATAAAATGGAAGTTGTTTATGTGGTTCAGACTTGTTAATTACTTCAATTATACTTCATTAGCTTGATCATCATGTGGACCATCTTTCTTTTTATCACTTATGTTGCTGCTATGTAGTCTATCTGTAACTAACATCTTTCTTTTTATCACTTATGTTGTTGCTATGTAGTCTATCTTTAACTAAACATCTCTCTCTGTTTGTAATCTATATTTATAAATGCAAACTTCTTCTTGTATTGTATTTTGTTTTCAATATTTAAAATTATGTAGCTGGAGGAGAAGAGAAAGGCTGGAGGTACAATCGTAGTACTACAACATTACTTAAAATAAGTACAATATCATATTAGAATTTTTTGTTTCAATCTAAATTGGGTTGCTCCAAATGCTGTGTAATGACAAAAAGGGGCATTAAATAAATAAAGAAGATTAAAAAAACGAAGGATAATACTGTTTACCAAAAACACAGGTCTCCGCAAGAAGCTCACTTATTCACTTTTATCTTCAAATAATGTATGATTACAAATTATAACAATCACAGTTTCCATAACCTATTCTCTCTCAAAAAGCCAACTAAACTGAAAAAGGGAAAAGTTAGTGCTTTTATATTTTAATATGGAGCTCAAGTGAAAGTGCTAAATATTAGATCATATATGAAGTGAAATTGAACGCGAGTAAAGAAGATATTTAGAGCATAAATAAGAGCAATGTTACCTGACCCAGAGGGTGAGGCTTGTGACATGGGTCTGAGCTTCTAAGTATGCTATTCCATAGTCCCTTCGGAGACATCCGATAAAAAGTATGTTATTCCATAAGACCTTCTGGTACGTAGCATGTCTACCCCACGAACATTAAGTTGAACAAATCCATAACGAACATAAACTTGCTTGAAAACAAAATAATGTCTATAAGTATCAAACTGAGTCCCAAGATTATTTACAAATAACATGGTCCGTACTGTGTCAATGTTATTAACTGATAATCTTTCCAACTACCTTTGTTATTACGACATGTAAAATAAAAAATTGAAAGGCCAAGCAAATATTTTAAAGGTACCTTTCTGGTGTCCTGTATATTATTATAACATCGGGTAATTCATTAAAACTTTAATTCTTAAATTCCAAACCAAAATCAAAACCAAACAAATATTATCATGTCTAATTTTTAATATTGTGAAATCAATAAAAACTTAACTCTTATGGCCAAACTGAAAACTGGAACCAAACATATATGACCTGTACGGAGGTCTAGTACACATACCTTAACCTACTTCAGGGGGTTGAGATGTTAATTTGGTGAAAAACCCACCTTTCAAATCTGAAAAGTGCAAACATGCATCAAAATCCAAGAGTGTGAAGATTTGAGCGGCTTGGACTTGAAGGTGAAAAATGACAGAGATAGATTTGAGTAATGACAAAACGGAGAATCAAAGAAATAAAGAAAGATAAAAAAAAATAAAGGATAATACTATAGTAGAGGTTTAGATTTGGGTCGATCCAATTGGGTTACTCCAAATGTTGTGTAATGAAAAAAAATAGTATACGTTTAGATTTGGGTCGATCCAATCTAATTTGGGTCGCTCCAAATGCTGTGTAATAGTAAAAAGGGGCATCAAAGAAATAAAGAAGATTAAGAAAATGAAGGATAATAGTATCGTTGACAGAATTCGAACCTTGAAATTTTAGTAAATAAATTTAATCATGTAACATATTTAATCATTAGATCTAACAGTTCTAATTTTAAATAAAATTCTAACGGATATTATTCGTTGTATACGAATTTTTATTATATTTTGTTAGTGGTTAGAAGATATGATGTCATATTTTTAGGTATGCAATTAGTAAATAAATTTAATCATGTAATATATTTAATCATTGAATCTAACAGTTCTAATTTTTAACTAAAAATCTAATGGATATTATCCGTTGTATACGAATTTTTGTTATATTTTGTTAGTGGTTAGAAGATATGAAGTCATATTTTTGGGTATGTATTAATTATTGCAATATTATGTTTTAAATTAAAAGTCAACGTGTTTTAATTAATAGGAAAAAAATTATTGATTGGAAGATATGATATTTTAGGTATTTATAAAATGTAATATCATCAATTATAAGTAAACATCTTTTAATTGAAAAAGACAATCAGCTAATTATCATTAATTATATTATTAATAAAAAAATGAAGAATAATAGTAGAGGTTTAGATTTGGGTTGATCCAATTGGATCGCTCCAAATGCTGATTAGAGAGAAAAAAAAATTATTGATTAGAAGATATGATATTTTAGTTATTTATAAAAGGTAATATCATATCAATTATAAGTAAACATCTTTTAATTGAAAAAGGCAATCGGCTATTATCATTAATTATATTATTAATAAAAAAATGAAGGATAATAGTAGAGGTTTAGATCCCCTCGGATCTCCTTTATATATTTATATAATAGTTCTAATTTTTAATTAAAAATCTAACGGATATTATTCGTTGTATACAAATTTTTATTATATTTTGTTAGTGATATTTAATTCCCACTATTAATAAAATTTAAAATGCAATTGAGTTGTATATTTAGTTTTCTCCATTAGTAAAATTTTAAAATGCAATTTAGAGAAATTGATTATTTTAATATGTTTTACTTGAAAACAAAAATTGATTAGTTATTAGGAGAAATTTTATTTATATTTAAGTAAGGATAATTATGTAAAAACAATAGGTACCGACCAACCAACCAACCAACCGACCGGCGCCATATAATTGGAAAACTATAGATTTTAGCTAAAGGAAATAGAAAAGGTAACATTTTTTTAAAAAAATTGATTATTTTAATATGTTTTACTTGAAAAAGAAAATTGATTAGTTATTGGGAAATTGTTTATTTATAATTAAGTAAGGGCGTCATTTAATTGGAAAAAAGAGATTTTAGCTAAAGAAAATAGAAAATGTAACGTATTTTAGAAGGAAATTGATTATTTTAATATGTTTTACTTGAAAACATAAATTGATTAGTTATTAGGAGAAATTTTATTTATAATTAAGTAAGGGTAATTAAGTAAAAACAATAGGTACCGACCGACCGACCAACCAACTAACCGGCCGACCAAACTTTCAATGTTTTAAAATGCAATTTTAAAGGTAAGGATATTGAAATTGTATATTTAGTTTCCTCGATTAGTAAAAATTTAAAATGCAATTTAGATATTTACTTTACTTCATTAGTAAAGATTTTATAGGTAAAAAAATAATGAAACTATATATTTAGTTTCCTCTATTAGTAAAGTTTTAAAATGGAATTGAGATTATTTTAATCATTGGAATTATTAATTCAAAAATTTGAGAAATTTAACAAAATAGAACCGAGTTTTTTGACCGGCGCCACTTTACCTCCCCTCGTTTCTCCTTTATATAAGTATATAACAGTTCTAATTTTTAACTAAAAATCTAACGGATATTATTCGTTGTATACGAATTTTTATTATACAAGCTTAAAACCCATGCGATGCACGAATTTTTTTAATATTATATGAATTTTTCATTAATTTAAATTTTTTTTTTTTAAAATATAAAGTTGGGAGGCTTAAATTTTTATATGAGATTTGATAATAATTATATAAATATTATCCGTGATATTTCTAGAAAATGAGGGATTTTAGTTAGAAAATATAGAAAAAATTATAGGTTTTATTTGAAAAGGGTAATCGACTAATTTTAATTTTTATATAATTATTATTTTATTTCATTAAATAGAAATTGATACGTTTTAGATAAAAAATGCAATCGGTTAATTATGAATATTATAATATTATTAGTATATTGTATTAAACAGAACCGCCCGTGATAAAATCAGAAAAAAGAGAGATTTCAGTTTTAAAAAATAGAAAGGTAACGTGAAAATTAAAAAGATGACATAATTTATGTGAAAAAGGTAATTGATTAGTTTATAGTAATTATAATTTAATTATGTTATTTTACTAAATAAAATTGCTCATAGTTTTTAGAAAATGAGAAATTAATGTTGCCCCTGAAATTTTTAGAAAAAAAGGAAATTTAATTAGAAAAATATAAAAGATGATACATTTTAGTTGAAAAGGTAATCAGTTAATTATTAGTACTATAATATTATTATTTTATTTTTATTAAATAGAATCGCCCGTGATATAATTGGAAAAAGAGAGATTTTCGTAAGAGAAGAGAAAAAAGGTAACGTGTTTGAAAAAGGTAACCGTCCATGATAAAATTGGAAAAAGAGAGATTTTAGTTAGAGAAAAGAGAAAAGGTAACGTATTTTGGCTCAAAAAGGTAATTAATTATTTAATACTAATTATAATATAATTATATTATTTTATTATACAAAATTGATCGTAGTTTTTAAAAATGGAGAAATTTTAGTTAGATAAAATGTGAAAGATATTGTATTTTACCTAAGAAGTAAATTATTTAGTTATTGAAAAATAGAAAAGGTAATATGTTTAACCTGAAAAAGGAAATTGATTAATAAAGGAGATTTGGGTCGATCCAATCTAAATTGGGTCGCTCCAAATATTGTGTAATGACAAAAAGGGACATCAAAAAAATAAAGAAGATTTATTTAATACTAATTATAATATAATTATATTATTTTATTATACAAAATTGATCGTAGTTTTTAAAAATGGAGAAATTTTAGTTAGATAAAATGTGAAAGATATTGTATTTTACCTAAGAAGTAAATTATTTAGTTATTGAAAAATATAAAAGGTAATATGTTTAACCTGAAAAAGGAAATTGATTAATAAAGGAGATTTGGGTCGATCCAATCTAAATTGACAAAAAGGGACATCAAAAAAATAAAGAAGATTAAAAATATAAAGGATAAAAGCTGTAATTTTCCTGTGTAATGACAAAAAAGGGCATCAAAGAAATAAAGAAGATTAAAAAAATGAAGGGTAAAAGCAGTAATTTTTAAAATGCAATACTAGCAGACATTAAGAATATATTGATATTGATATTGATATTGATATTGATAAGTAATTAAGTAAGGATAATTAAGTAAAAATGACATGCACCGTTAAGTAATGGTAAATAAATAAAATCAATAGGTACCGTACTTTTTTTTTTTTTTAAATAAGCCGAGACTTGTATTAATGTTGGAAAAGAAGTACAAATCATGCTACCTCTCAACCAATATAACTGCTGTGATGAAGTCTAATATTACGACTACAGATCCAATTGGTCAGCTACGTTATCTGAGACGGCCCAACCCATTCTAGACACCCTGTTAATTGGGGTCTTCATGTGACCCTGATGGTCCAATCATCCAACCTGAGTACATTTTATGAAGCCCTATTCCTTGCTTTGCCAAAAAATCGGCTTCTGAGTTTAAATCTCTTGGAATATGGAAGAAATTACTGTTCCTCAGTATGTTTGCATAAGACTTCGTATCCATATTTGAAGTGTGTGAACCGCCTTTGATCTCATTAATTGTTCGGATTAGTTGAGACGAATCTGAATGGAATGAAAATCGCGCATCTTTGTAAATGCTTGCCTTGATATTGATGAGTAAAACTCGTAATGCTGCCCATTCCGCATCGAGTGCAGTAGCTTGCACCGAGGGCCCTGAAAAGATAAATAAAACCTTGTAGTGCTTGTTAATAATGAAACCTCCTACTCCAGCTTCCATGGTGCCGATTTGGGATTTACTCCATGATCCATCTGTAAAACACAGGAAGTCTGACATTGCAAGTGAAGATTGCAATAACTCCCGTTTCAACCATTTGGTGTGCTGTTTAGCTGCTTGCATGGGGAAACAATTCCAGATGCTTTCTTGACTAGGTGGCACAATCTTTGCTGCCTTACTCCATGCATAAGATCTGTGCTTAATGAGAAACTCCATCTTTGGATGTTCTATCCTTACCTTGTTGAAGGTGCATTCGTTTCTTGCTAGCCAGAGCGACCATAAAAGAGAGGCTATACATACAATATTAACCGCACGAGATGGTTTATTGTAAATCTGCTTGAATACAGAGATTAACTGGAACGAATGATGTACATCAATTTTGATATTTGTCCATTCAAGGAAAAAGGACCATGATTTCTGCGCCATTGGGCAATCCCAGAACAAGTGATTAATGTCTTCGACTCTTGCTTTACACCATTTGCATGCTGGGTCCAAGTTAACACCCCTTTCTTTCAACATCCCTAGCGTTGGTAGTATCATATGTGCACACTGCCAAAGGAAGAATTTTACTTTAGGTGGCACTTTAGCTGACCATATAATATGCCATGGTTCTGTGGATCTTGCGTCTTTGGTGGTGATGGTCTCGTGAAACTGCCTTGAGCTGAATGCACCTCGCATATTCCCCCAGGTTAGGATATCTTTGCCCTGTTTGAAAGTTACATTGTTGATGATGATTGATAGTTTTGCTTCTTCATCTTGTTCCCATCCTCTCAGAGGCCTTCGCCAGCGAATAAATCCCGTACGATTCCATCTGCTCACCAAGTTTGAAACTGATATATCTCTACTTGTGGCCAATTGGAAAAGTCTTGTGAAGCGTAGTTTCAAAATGCCATTCGTGTGCCAAAGATCATTCCAAAACTGAATTAGTTCTCCATTTCTCAAGGTCCACTTGAATTGCTGGAGTTGGACTACATTCCAGGACGGTAATGATTTAAGTTTGGTCAAACCTTCCATGATAGGTGATAATCGAGTCCTTCCAACATTTGTTACCTCTCTTAAGTCCCCATATTTCCCTGATAACGCTTTATGCCATAACTTGTCTGTTTCATATTGAAACTTCCAAAGCCATTTAGCTAGCATGGAGGAATTTTTGCTTTCCAGATTATTTAGACCTAATCCTCCTTGATCTTTCCATTCACATAATTTATCCCAATTGATCGTGTGTAGCTTCCTATTAGACTCCTCTGATCCTGAGATTTCCCCCCAAAAGAACTTTCTCCTGATAGAGTCAATTGCTTTTGTCACACCTCTTGGCAATAGGAAAAAATTCATCCAATATATAGGCAAGCTATTTAGGCTCGACTTGATTAGGATGGATCTTCCTTGTTTGTTAAGGGAGTTGCATTTCCAACCACTGAGTTTGGTTTTGACTTTGTTGGTGATTGGTAACCAAAACTTTTTCCTTTTAGGTGAGGCACCTATGTTAACTCCTAGATATGAAAGAGGCCATTGACCTATCTTGCATCCAATGATGTTTACCCATTCACTAACCTTGTGCTGATTCTTTGTGGCCGTGTAAAGATAGCTCTTCTTGAAATTAATTTTAAGACCAGAAAGTAATTCAAATATCTTGAGAATGATTTTGATACCTTTGCATGATTGTGTCGAGCCATCTAGGAAAATTATTGAGTCATCCGCAAATTGAAGATGCGTCATACATGGCCCCGATCCTAATCTGATACCTTGAATAATGCTCAATGCTGATGCCTTGTCGATTAGTAGGTGCAGAATTTCTCCTACTATGTTGAAGAGGAGGGGTGATATAGGGTCACCCTGGCGGAGGCCTCTCGAAGGATGAAACTCTTTCGTAGGGCTTCCGTTGACTAAAACTGACATTCTCGTGGAGTTTAGAATTGATGATATCCATTCGTTCCATTTTGAACCAAATCCTAACTCTTCCATGGTATGAATGAGAAAATCCCAGCTAACTGAATCGAATGCTTTCTCGAAGTCTAGCTTTAAGATGAAGCCTTCTACAGTTTTGGTTTGTAAACTATGGGCTACCTCCGAAGTAATCAGTACACTGTCCGATATGCTTCTTCCTTTTATGAAGGCTGACTGCTCCTCTGATACTATTAGATGTATCACCTTGCTTAACCTGCTTGCCAATGCCTTAAGCATTATTTTGAGAGAACAGTTTATGAGGCTAATAGGTCTATAATCCGTGACTAACTTGGGCTGCTTTATTTTTGGTATCAAGGCAATAAACGATGAGTTTATTCCTTTTGGAATGGTGCCATAGGAGTGAAAGTCAGCTGCCATCTTGAGGAAGTCCTTGTGGATCTTTGTCCAGAATTTTTTTATAAATTCTAGCGAAATTCCATCAGGACCTGGTGCCTTATTAAGACCCATTTGCTGTATAGCAGTGAATAATTCTTCTGGTGTAAATCTTATTTCCAGGCATGATGAGTGATGATTCTCTAATTTTCTGCTCACTAAGGACCCTAAGGAAAAGACTCTGTTGTAGTCTGTCCCTTTGAAGAATTCACTGAAATGATGGAAGAATGCTCCCTTTATGCTATCTGGGTTTGTTATCCAGTTCCCCCTCCACATTATACCATGAATATGGTTTTTGCTTTGCCTGTATTTGACATAGTTATGAAAAAATTTGGTACTTGTATCACCTTGCAATTCCCATTTAAGTCTCGATTTTTGTCTTAGGATTCCGTCCCAAGTGGAGTACGCATCTGTGAGCTTTTGTTCCATTTGAATCTTGTGAGTGTATTGCCTGTCATTAATTTGGTGGAGCTGATCTATCGCTTCTATTTTTTTTTCCATCTCTTGAATTCTGTCCCAGGCATTCCCCTGTTGTGAGTTCCACCTCTTGATCAATTCTTTGAGTGATTTAAGTTTAATGGAGATGCACTCATTTTCATTGGTAGAAGCAAGCCAATTATTTGAGATGTGCTTGATTAGTCCTTCATCTTGTAGCCATACTGAGAAGCTCTTGAATGGTTTTTGACCCCAATTGTACGATTTCATACTTAGTCGTAGCGCTATATGATCTGAGTTCTTCTTCCCCAACCCCTTTAGCTGCCAGTGCCCAGATTTAAACCATTCCAAGTTGACCATGGCTTTATCCAGTTTGCTACATTTAGCATTTGGTCCAAACCACGTGAACTTGTAGTTGCCTAGAACCACTTCCTTTAATTCATTATCTCTAACAAACATTCGAAAATCTCTGATGTCATGTCTCCTGTATTTGCAATTAATACGTTCCTCTTCATTTGCAATGCAGTTAAAATCCCCAACTATACAAATTGGTTCTTCTTTAAACGCCTCGAGAATTCCGGATAATTCACTCCATACTTGCCTTTTGTGGATTAATTTGTGTGGCCCGTATATATTGATACAACTAATGAATTTGGGGCCATCTGTTTTCATTTCATATCTTGTCCAAATCCAGCTGCGATTAATTACCGAATTTACTATCAGTAGGTGCTTTGTATCCCATGACGTGATGAGGCCTCCCGATGAACCAACACTAGGAGAGAGTAGCCAGTGATGCTCCCTATGATCCCAGAGTGCAGATTGATCTGTATCCCCCCACTGATTACATTTGGATTCTTGAATAAGCAGAATTTGCGGTCTTGTTTGTCTCAGTAGGTTTCTTAAATTTCTTTTTGTCACTGAGTTGTTACAACCTCTGCAGTTCCAGCTTAGAATTGTGATCTGATCCATTTGGTTAATTCCAGTAGACAGTTGTGAGGATGCTGGTATCAATCTCTACTAACTTTTGACTGGATGATTGACAAAGATGACTCATAGTCTTTGTATGGTATCAATCCCAGCAGTTGGCCTGTTTCTAAAATTTCTTGCGCCCAGTCTCTTGCCTGTTCCTTCGATGCCACTTCCACCATAGCATTAGAGATATCCTCCCTTTGAGAACGTTTCTTTTTGTTTGTTTTGCTATGTTTCCCTTTACTGTTTCTGTGGCCAAATCTATTGCTTTTTCCTCCATGCTGAAAATCAAAGAATTTAAGAGTTTTTGCGTATTTCCTGGGTCTGCCCACACGTTTCCCTAGTTTGAGGTTTGACACCTGTGAATTCAGAGAGGTCATGCCTTGGTTTGTAGGGGCCTCATTAGTTGCTTCTTCTATGTCTGGACTTACAACTATTGGTTTAAAAATTGCCGCCATTGACGAGTCTTGGGGGCCCAAGGCATCTGATTGTTCTGAAGAGACCTGATCTCTGTATTCCCATTTGAATTTATCCTCCACCTCAGTTGGCTCTAAATTCAATTCTGATGTGAATGTATCTTCTATGTGGTTGTCTAGTAATTCTGAATTGTGGTTTGTGTTAGGGCTCAGTATCTCATTGTAACTGTCCATATACTGGTTCATCTCAGGTTGATCTGAGCTCAGTTGCTTTGAACTAGGTGTATGCAGTAAAGGACTAGAGGTATCTGACCTATCAGTATCCGTTTGATTGTGAGTAGGCATGGCCTTGCTTTTTTCGAGATCATCACTACTTTTATCTACTGCATTTAGCATTTCATTGCTGTCATAACAACTAGTTGACTCTTTAAGCCTTACCCAGTAACCTACACCTTGAATCTCTACCTTTACCGTCTCATCAATCTGTAGGACCTTATGGGTATGAATACATATCTTTGGACAAAAATACATACCTTGCTGAACTTTGATTTCCCCTTCAGATAACAGATGTCCCCAGTCTCCTATTAATCGTTGCCATGTTGTCTTGTTCCACGCGAATGATGGTAGACCATCACAGTATACCCAGGCAATTCTTGGTATTACCATATCTAGGAGTGAGGCTTCCTTTATTTTTACAAAAAAAGGTTTAAGGAAGTCCACGCCTTGTTGCCTCATTTCTACATCTTCAAAAGTTATGAGAAACTTTACATGTGATATACCTTTGACATCTACAGATGATATACCTTCCATTAGGAGTTTCTCGATGATCGATAGCGTTGATGTTGGAGACTCCGTTGTTCCTATTACCGATCTTGCCATTATTTCACGATCTGAATCTTTGATATGCCCTTTTATCGTTCGAAAGGCAGGCTGAGCTTGTACCGCGTCTGCCTTTTTTATCTGTGTTTCTTGTTCCAGTCGAATGTTGTGGTGTACAGTTTTTTGTTTATCCTGGTTCTGGGTGGTTGCTTTTGAGGCCGATGAGTTTCCATTTGCCATTTTGACTTGAAGCTTGTGTCCCATGAAATTTCTTGCGTTGTGTTCTGTTATTAAAGAGTCTGCCGATTGATGACCCAAAACCATCATAAATCCAATCCTATAATTATTCCTGTCTCTCTTTTTGGGCAATATTATGTCCTTTATCAACCTGCTCCTATTTAGGAATATCCAGATTTCCTTATTTGAGGCTTGTGGTGGTAAGTTATGAATCATGACAGAGTTTTTTTTTGAATTTTCCTGGTTTTTCTTTCTTAAGTATTGACCTTGATTCTGGGCATAGTGTTGGCCTTGATTCTGGGTATAGTTACTCTGTAGAACCTCCAGGTAAGATCTATTTTTCTGCACGCCTTTGCTTGGAACTTCCTTTTCATAATCCTTTTCCCTTTCTGGTATGAATTTCCTTTTGCCCGTATACTCGTCTCTCCTAACTTGGTATGAATTTCCTTTTAATATTTTGGCTATTATATAATAAGTACTAGCCTAAAACCCGTGCGATACACGGATTTTTTTTTATATTATATAAAAAAAATTCATTAATTAATTTTTTTTTTTAAAACATGAATTTTGGAGGCTTACTTTTTTATATGAGATGATTTGATAATAAGCATATAAATGTTATTTGTGATATTTTTAGAAAAGGAGGGATTTAATTAGAAAATATAGAAAAGATGATAGGTTTTAGTTAAAAAGAATAATCAATTAATTATTGGTAATTATAAAATTTTTACTTCATTTTATTAAATAGAATGCCCGTATGATTAGAAAAATAGAGAATTTACTTAGTGAAAATTAAAAAGGTTATATGTTCTAGGTGAAAAAGGTAATTGATTAGTTTATAGTAATTATAATTGAATTACGTTATTTTACTAAATACAATTGCTCGTAATGTTTTTAGAAAATGAGAAATTAATATTGTTCGTGGTATTTCTATTATAAAGGAGATTTTAGTTAGAAAATATAGAAAAGATGATATGTTTTAGCTGAAAAAGATAATCGGTTAATTAATAATATTATAATATTATAAGTTTATTTTATTAAATAGAACCGTCCGTGATATAATTGAAAAAAAAAGAGATTTTAGTTAGAGAAAAAAGAAAAGTAACGTGCATGATTTATGTGAAAAAAGTAATTGATTAGTTTATAGTAATTATAATTTAATTACGTTATTTTACGAAATAAAATTGTTCAAATTTTATAGACTTGAAAAATAAATCCAAATTCAAAATTTCGGATTTAATAAGTCCAAAATTTTGGATTTTGGATCAAGTATCCATCGGATCGAATTACCCTCTCTATAATTGTAGATAAATAAATTTAAATGAAACTTCTCCTTGTTTGAGAAAAAAAAAGATTTTTTCAATTAAATATTTTATTATATATTACTACTCCCGTTCTATCCATTTCCTTTTTTGTCACTTTCTGGCACGCAATTTAAGGTGACTTTTAAGGATAGTTCCATAACTTATTTTTAAATTTTTTTTTTGTATAAAAATAGGATTGTTCTATTTTTATACAAAAAAAATTCAAAAATAAGTTATGGAACTATCTTTAGACCCACCTTAAAATGCGTGCCAGACACCCTATTTTGAAATGATAAGAAATGGAAAGGACGGAGGGAGTATGTGATAATTTGTATTAATGAAGTTACCAAAATTTAGTTATTAGTTCAAATTTTATTGATGAAATTACCTTAAACATTATTAATGACACTAATGATATTTATATTTAAATAAAGAAGTTTTGTAATTGAAAGAGAGTCAAATAAAAATATGAATTTTATACGAATCAAAATCTATACTATTATATAAATTTCGGAACATTAAAAGTTTTTGTACCTGTCTTTTGGTACCAGTTTTTTGGTACTTTGTGAATTTACTTATTTACCCTTTATTAAAAAGAAAAATAAATATATGATATTTATACTTTTAAAACACCTATAATAAATAATAACATAATATAATTAATGGTAAGTAGTCGCTTGCCTTTTTTCACATTTACTTTTAATTGAAGATATTACCTTTTATAAACGCCTAAAAACATCAATGTATCTTCCAATCATTAATATTTCATTTCGAACTAAAACACGTTACCTTTTTAATTTAAAACTAATCTTCATTAATATTTTCTTTCGAATTAAAACACGTTACCTTTTTAATTTAAAACTAATTTTACAATCATTAATATATACCCAAAAACATCACACCATATTTTTCAATTGTTAATAAAATATATTAAAAATCTACATACGTTGTTTATAATAAGAAAACATTAGTATAATCCGTAAGCATGAGTATATTAAAATTATATTAAATTAAAATTAATTAATCTATACTATTATATAAAAGCCGAATCATTAAAAGTTTGGTCGATCGGTACCTGTTCATTTTACTTATTTACCATTATTCAATTAAAGATAAAATCCATTCTACTAATCAATTTCCTTTTTCACGTTAAACAATTCTATTTTTCAATAACTAAATTATTTTCTTTTTCAGATAAAATACAATATCTTTATATTTTATCTATAAAAAAAATTTTCCTTTATTGATCGATTTACTTAAACATTAAAAGTTTGGTCGGTTGGTACCTGTTGATTTTACTTATTTACCCTTACTCAATTAAAAGATAAAATCCATTCTACTGATCAAAATATTTCTATTTTTCAATAACTAAATTAATTTCTTTTTCAGGTAAAATACAATATTTTTTATATTTTATCTAACAAAAATTTCTCCATAATTAATCTATTTCTTTTTTCCGATTAAACATTTTACCTTTTCTATTTTTCAATGAGATAGAAGAGTAACAAAATATGTTTTACAGGCCACCTGCCAAGTTAAATTGTATGTAATTCCCTTTTTTTTTTAGCACAATATCATGGAGATTTAATTGTTGTCAAAAAAAATATCATGGAGATTTAATCGAAAATGTATGTTGTGGAAGATTATTATGTAATTAAAAAGTATTTTTATTAATTTTGTCAAAATTATATTGTGAATTCTTTTTTTAAAAAAGGAATATTTTATTAATCTTGAACATCATCCAACAAGATAATTAAAAAATTTGAAATTTCAAAGCAAACATACCTTCCACTCAATATGCATTAGGCCGTTCTTTAAAAAAAAAATTTAATTAGGCTTATAATCTGAGTAATTGTTTAAAAAAAAAAGGGTTTTTTAATAATATATCCTAGTTTAAAACATGGTTTGCAAATATGTCCTATATATATTTAAAATTTCAAATCTATCCTAAAATCAGTTTTTCATTCAAATTTTAACAGAAGAGGACCATTGTACCCTTTTTAATCAAATTTATTTTAAAATATAATATCTCATAAAAACATGATTTGATTAATTTAAATTATAATTTTTAATATTTTATTTGGTTAAGGGTGTCCCTGGCGCCTGGCGGGCCTGTGTAAGAAAAAAAAAATTTACTTTATGGTTAAAATTAATAAAACGCCCATGACGGGTTCTGTACTTAAAAATATAAAAAAATAATTTTTTATTATTAAAATTACTGTTTTGCTTATATTTTGAATTATTATAGTTGTATTTTGAATTATTATATTTGTGTATGTGGTGCATATTAATATTAATACATATTATTTAGGCTATGTGTGTTTTTTTTTTAATTTTATTAATAATAGAGATTTAACCAAACCAAAGAGTGACAAAAAAAGAGTACCAAAAAAGAGTGACAAAAAAAAGAGTACCAAACCAAATATATCCTGTTTTGCTTATAATAGTATAGTATAGATAGTATAGATATTAATATTAATACATATTATTTAGGCTATGTGTTTTTTTTTGAATTTTATTAATAATAGAGATTTAACCAAACCAAAGAGTGACCAAAAAAAGAGTACAAAAAAAGAGTGATAAAAAAAAGAGTACCAAACCAAATATACCCTGTTTTGCTTATATTTTGAATTATTATAGTTGTATTTTGAATTATTATATTTGTGTATGTGGTGCATATTCTTTTTTCGCTAAGTGTATGTGGTGCATATTAATATTAATACATATTATTTAGGCTATGTGTGTTTTTTTTTGAATTTTATTAATAATAGAGATTTAACCAAACCAAAGAGTGACCAAAAAAAGAGTACAAAAAAAGAGTGACCCAAAAAATAGTACCAAACCAAATATATCCTGTTTTGCTTATATTTTGAATTATTATAGTTGTATTTTGAATTATTATATTTGTGTATGTGGTGCATATTAATATTAATACATATTATTTAGGCTATGTGTGTTTTCTTTTTGAATTTTATTAATAATATAGATTTAACCAAACCAAAAAGTGACCAAAAAAAGAGTACCAAAAAAAGAGTGACCAAAATAAGAGTACCAAACCAAATATACCTTATTTTGCTTATAATAGTATAGTATAGACATGGTTGTAAAAATCGGTAATCAGTATAAATCGGTTGAGGTGCCGATTTAGGATTAATCGGGTAATCGGGGATTAATCGGAAGAATTAATCGGAGTATTAATCGGATATTATAATAATATTTAATATATTAGCCTAATTTATAGTTAAACATATCATTTTAAATAAATTTATAGGATTAATCGGATTTCAAAAATCGAATCGGTTGTTTACCTTACAGAGAATTAATCGGCTAAATCGGGGATTTTTAGAACCATGAGTATAGATAGTATAGATTTTAGCTATAGTACGTACCGTTCCACTAAAGAGATTCTGTACCTGCGTTGCCGTCTTTTTCTATTTTTTCCAAATTTGAAAGCCCAGGCCCAAATAGAAGAGACCCAGGCCCAACATGAAAATTGGCAGAAGTTTATAAAAATTTAAAAACATGATGTACCGCCAAAAAACATGAAGATATCATGGGTCATTTTTCTGAATGAAGATATTTGGATATTTTTATTTTAAATTATGTTTAAAGGTCAATTCTCTACTTTTAAGCACGTTTATGTTGCAGATTTCGGAAATTGGAACTATTCAGTTGAGGTACCGATTTACAATTTATTTGGTGATTCGATTGAAAAATCGATGATTTATCGGCGATTTTTTCAAAATCGACCGAATCGGTTCCAAAATTTTGACCAATTTTTCAGCGATTTTTAAGAAATCGGCCGATTTCAATAACAAAGGTTTTTTAGAAAAATTGGGGAATATTATTATAATTTTTTAAAATTTTCAGTTTCATGTTTGGTTCGTAAAAAACATTTGGGCATTAATGATTTAATTCCTTAAAATATTATTATGTGTTTGTTTCACCCAATTAAAAGATATCGTTATAATTCTCTCTAATACTTTTTTTTTTGAAACAACTTCTCTCTAGTACTTGATTGAAGTAGTAATTACTTAATCCTTTCCGAAAGTCATTTTTTAAATTATTAAAGGCCACACACTTAAATTAGAAAATATTAAAAATAATAGTCCAGTTTCATGTAATATGTTTCAAAACAAACATGAAGTTTGATAAGGATAATAAAATTTTAAAATTTATTGTTCAATTCCAAATTTAATATTACATAACAAATGTGAAATAAATAAATTTTAAAATTATATTTAACAAAATTATTAACAAATGCGTATATTAATTCCGAAAGAGTAATGCTACTTTGCCAAAAAAAATTCCAAAACTTTTATTGGATGATATGACATGACATAGTAAATTTCCATTTGTAAGTATATATTTATACACGTATTATTAGGAAATTATTATTATTATTATTATTATTATTATTATTATTATTATTATTATTTTGAAGAAAGGAACATTATCTTTTATATTGATTATACATTAACTATATAACTTCAAATGAAAAGCTTGTTACATGTTATGTCACATCATTTGATAAAATTTTTGGATATTTTTAACAAATATAACAGCATGCTTTTAACAAAATTTTTGGAATTTTTAATAACTTTTAAAGTAGGACATGTACAGAGAGAGATTCACTCTCTATCTAGTATCTCCCAATTTGATTTTACGCATGCATATACATTTCTTAACTCAAAGTCGCCTTGTATTGTGCCCATGTTAATAATTAATCATTTAAATACTTTTATCATTTGCAATGAGGTGCACGGAAATCAAATTATACGATGGATTCTTAATAGATTTTTTTGCACGATAGTGGTTTGAATTATAATTTTTTTTGCATAAAAATGGCCAATCTATAATACTGAGCACTGCATGGCCAAATTTTAATATTTTAATCACCCGATTGCATTCCGTCAAGTCTGTGTAACGGACATCAATTTTAGAAGGGTAATATGGGAATTTCAGTATATTTTCCGCTATTTTCTTTGTTAATTCGAAGCACTTCTAACCCCTTTTTCCCTGTTTTTCTCCTTTACCCCAGTTCTTTTTATTTCACTTCTTCTTCGTTCTTAATTCACAGACCCTCCCCTGCTTTAGTTTTTTTTTTTTCCGTTCGAATCACAACCCACCAGCCTCACAACCCACCACCCTTCGTTCTTAATTCGAAGGGGAATGAACGGAGATGGGGGCTGTGGTGGATGATTGAGGTGGTGATGTCGCGGCGGATTGAGAAGAGGAGAGGTGGAGGGTGAACGGTATTTTGAATGGGAGGAGAAGAGGGGAAGTGGTGATTGGCGGAAAAGGAAGGTTGTAGTGGGGTGGTGAAAGGTGCAGGTGAGATGGATGGTTACGGGGTGGAATTGAAGTTAAAGGAGGGCAGGCTGGGTGGTGGTTTGCAGCGGTGATGAGAATGAAGGGTGAACGGAAAGGAATGGTGAAGAGGAAGTAGTGATGCGGTTGGGAGATGGGAGGTGAGGTGGTTGAATGAAGAGGAGGGGAGTTGGGTTGGAAAGGAGATGTAGTGATGGTGGGTGTGATGTTGGTGGATGCTGGCGAAGTCGCGGAGGAAGGAGGCTGAAGAACAGAGGTGGTGAACGGAGGAATGGGTGTTGAAGATGGTGTAAGGTTGAAGGTGGTTGGAGAAAGGGGTGAAGGAGATGATCGGAGAAAGAAGAGTAGAGGTGATGGTCGTGAACGGAGATGGGTGGAGAAAGGGGTGAAGGAGAAAGATGGGATGTGGTGGAGGCGAGTTGGTTGCAGGCGGGAGAATTGGTGGTGGTTGTGGTTAGTTGAAGGAGTTGGTTCCCTCTTTTTGTTATGATTGGTACTTGGAGTTGCATAGAGGATGCATATCTGTCACGAAAAACAGTTGAAGCCACCATTTTTAGTGCCCTTTTGGCAATCCCTTTCCCAATACTTGGAAGCTAGCACATAGCAGAAAATATACTGAAATTCCCATATTGCCCTCTAAAACTGACGTCCGTTACACATACTTGACGGAATGCAATCGGGTGATTAAAATATTAAAGTTTGGCCATGCGGGTGCTCAGTATTATTTGTTGATCATTTTTGTGCAAAAAAATTATAATTCAGGCCACTGTCATGCAAAAAAATCTTCTTAATATAGAGTATATATTTGTTTACTCTGGCTCAGTCAACTCATAAGAAAGGTATCCGTATCAAACTATTTGGGATTTCATCCAAACTTTGCTATTATATTCACGCCTAGTCGAATAACAACATTCACTACCTAGGTTCCCAACAAAAATCTGCTGCCTGTGGAAGATCTGTACAAACTCTTTCTATCTTAATTTTCTAAATAAAAGACGACTTGATCAGATTCTCGTACTGTTCAGCAGCGATATCCCATGAAGAATTAAGCTCCATCCCTCTCTTCATCAAACTGTTCCAAGAACATTGATCCCGCCGGTAAGTTTTTACAGCTGCTCCCAATGCCTGCAAATTATTTTCAATCAAAAACTAAGATAGAACAAGTCTAGCAAATAGTTTAAATGTGGAAAAATCTCAAATATAGATAGACAATTCAATCTCATAGTTCCTATCTACACACAATAGGTTTAGTCTAGCTAATTAGACAAAGGAGCAAGTAACTCCAATCCTCTTAGCGAAATAAATATTATATAGTTAACTTTAGTTATTTGATTAACTCCATTCACAATAGCTATATTGTTTATCCAGTTACAAATTATTCATACCAAGAAAATAGAAATATGTTACAAAAGTTATAAAAAAAATTAAGATAGCTAACGAATAAATCTGGTAACAAATTTGTTGAGAATATTGGGGCAGAAGAGCCATTAGAATGGTGGGAGAGGAAACCTAGATATTTAACTAGTTATTCTAGCAAATATCAAAGATGGCTATCCCATTGAGGTTGCTGCTCGAACAAATGGTAGACAATTATTTGACCAAGTATGTAATTAGTAGCAAACTTATCATCTTGTTTGATTAGACAATGTACTACTACTTGTAATGAAGTCACCATATTAATTCGTAAAAGATGGTGTAACTTTAACCAAGGTATCTTTGTAATTTACTCATCATCCCAATCTAAAAAGTAACACAATCTTGACAAATTAACATTTTACCATAAATAAATGAGCATTAAAAAGCACTAAAAAGGATAAAAGTAAATATTAACCTCCAAACAAATTCTTTTGAATGTCATGCATGTAAGAAATGGCAATTACTTTTAGTCCTACAAAAACTAGTTAACACAAGAAACCAGTACTAACTTCAATTCTATACCCTAACTAAATTTTTAGTTATTTACAATATTATAGTGTTTGCATAAAACAATTTGCTTTCTCTTATATGCTAAAATTAAAGGAAAAAGAAGTGGTACCTCTATCATTTTTTGAACTGTGAGGGGAGAGAATGTCCACCTGTTGATACAAAAGTCAAGAACATTAGATAAAAATAAAATAGTGCTCTCAACATACAACTTTGTAGAAAATTTGGTACAAAAAGCTAAAAAAGAGGTCAATTACTATAAAATATCAAATCCCAATAACAATTCAAGTGGAAAAGTGAAAACGAGGTATCTACATACATACCCAGTGCCTTCCTCTCTACCTGCATCAACATCAAAATCTTGCACTGTATCCTACAAGACAGTATTCAAAAAATATCAAGTACCGAGGGTGAACTTGAATAGTACAGCTATGAAATTGGTCAACTTACTTTAAGTCCTCCAATGGCATGAACTACCGGGACAGTGCCATATCTCATCGCACATAATGAAAGTGAACCACTTGGCTCAACTCTTGAGGGCATTAGTAGTATGTCGCAACTGAACGAGGAAAATGATATATAAGCTATTAAAGATGTTCTAATGAAGTACTATGTAACTTCATAAAAAGAACATGTTCCTAAGCAAAATTTACATAACAATTCATGTACCCTGCCATTACACGATGGAAAATGGAACTATTAAATCCATCTCGTCCCCTAAAGAAGTCTGGATAGGATTTCTCAGTATATGTCATCCAATCATCATCAAACACTTCCTCTCCAGACCCGAGTGGCGAAACAAGCATTACCTGAAGAGGCAATAATACAAATTATTAGGCAATCAAAAGTTTTACATAAATACAAGTTAAACTCGTACTTAACAGGATACGATCCATATAAAAATTAACACAACTTACTAATTGAATATCAGATGATCCATATAAAAATTAACACAACTTACTAATTGAATATCAGATGCTACTAGCTCCGGAACTGCCGACAATATTATATCAGCGCCTTTATCTGTGTCCAGACTCCCAATAAATCCAATCTTCATGAAACGAACTTGAGTTAATATCATACTATCATAATCTACATTGTGTTATTTGAAATTTTATTCTCACCAACGGATGATTAGCCCTAACTGGCAAATTAAGTTCCACTTGCAGTGCTTCCTTGCATTCAGCCTATATTTTATACACATTATAAAAATAATAACACCAAATGCAAGTTCTAGGAGACAACCAGGAAAATGAAAAGAAATTCAATGTTCTCCTATGTTACTCTAAACTGTCAATTTAATAAACTTCACATGTAAGACTTGACTACCTTTCCAGAGAGATCATAATTGGCATAACATCTTTGAATACACTCATCAGCCATTGGGTTCCATTCGTTGACATCAATGCCACTAGTAATACCTAATACCAAAAATCAGATGATTAAATTACTTTCAAGAATGCTTTTCAAGAAAAATTATAATATATATATAGGTAAAGCGGGAAACACGAAAGAAAGTAGATAAAACACATAATGAACTTTATTAAATAGTGAAAAGAGCATCATTTACGAAACAAAAGCAAGGCTGGATGTCTAAGATAAAGATGCTACATTGGCAAATCACATACATATGTAGATACTTCGTTACAAAGCAGATTATGTCTGCTTTGTCAAAAAAAAAAAGAAGCAGATTATGTCTCTTGTAACAGTCAGACCTCAACAAATGATTACTCTCCGAACCAGAGATTTTTATTCCTTTATTAGGATTATTCATATATCGAGGTGAAATATATACACTATCACTTTGTTGGAACCGAGAAACAATATCAATTTATCGAGATTGAAATACACTATCTCTACCATATTCGGACCGAATGTTCTTCGAGGTTTTACTCTTTAAAACTATTACAGATAATACACAGAGGATACATAGAAATCCCTCCACGAAGAAAAGATTAAAAATTTGCAAAGTTTGAAAAAGAACCTTAGCTTATACAAAGAGTGCAAATGACATACCACTGATGGCATCAAATCGACTATTTAGAACCTCATGTAGACCACATCCACCTTCAGAGGTTAATATTTCCCATGAGTAGCCCTGTGTTAAAAATATAAACAAGAAATTTGTTAAAGCACCAAAAGCACTATGGTTGAAATTGATGAGTATGAATCGTACCTCGCTAGTTGTTAAAATCAAGTCCGAAGTTAAAATAGAGCCAGTCAGAACATTGATTGCATCATCTGGTAAAATCTGTTCCCATTGCCATCTCAGTTCCTCACAATAATCGAGGTTTAGTCCCAAATTATTGTTAGGTGCAAGCTCCACCCCCTAACCATGCACAAAATAAAATAAATATACTTATTGGATTTCTAAGTGTGACACGGTTAAAATCTAATAATTAATAACCAATGTAATGCAAGAGTATCGAACTTGCAACAAGTTATTGCACCCTTCACCATGCATGTTAATGCACAATAAAACAAAAACAATATCATATGTCCTGCTCTTGTAACTAAAGAATTTGGCTTTTGCTTGGTTTCGAGCCTTGCATTACAATGCAGGGAGAAGAAGACTAGCCTAATAAATATAAAACGTATCATGTAATTCCGATATTAAATAATGCTCCATTGAAGAGATCTATTTGTTGCACTAAGCTATTTTTAATACATGTGTCATCTTACTTATACTGTTTACAATTCTAAAAAAACTATTGATTAATATGATTTTTTTACCTGAACTGCAAGATTATGAATTACAAGAATTGTACGAGCTTTTTGGTAGATTCCTCTTGGCCGATAATTTGCTGCCAATAGCCTGAATATAAGAAGAAAATCATGAGCCACACAAAGTAACTTCAACTTTAAAAAAACTCCCTCATATAACATTCTTGGAAGTTGGTCTCTTACATAACCAAAAAAGAACCTCAATTTCTTGTTAATTAAGTAAATGGATACACATAGTCAAATACTACCAAAGAGCGCATCGCCTTTTTGCATAAATTACAACTTAGAAAGGACACATGCTCAAATAATCCAATAGCAAAGCCAATTACACATTTTTGGACATCATTCTGTGCACCATATAAGTTGGAGATGTAACTGCACTACATATATGAAACATGATGTATTGTTGACTCGAAACCACTCTTCATTTGAATTAATAACATAAGAGATAAAGTGCAGAAGATGATATACCATGAGTCATGAGTGGGAATAAAGAAATTTAACGAAAGAATGTATTAGGAAAGAAGAGTTCTAAGGAAATTACATACATTGGTACCAAACCTGCATGACAGTCATTAACAATAAACAAACAGTCTTGGCGAAAGGTGATCCCGCGCATGGAAAGTACTAAAGGAGCCTCGCATGCAGCGTGACAAAGTAGAGTAGACTGGAACTGCTCAATGCAAACAAGACAAAAACTATGCGTTAAGGCAAAAAATCACTTTTCAAAAGGAAACATGGTGTCTCCTATATATTTCATACCTGACTATCATAAAATTCAAAGTTAGCTTGGTCATCTGGAAGGTCCACAAATACCTATTGAAAACGAACAAAGAAACTGTTAGCAAACCACTACTACAGATTGACAACTAAAAATATTTATATTGGTGAAAAACATGCACATTGTAGCATAACTAGTTTTGTGAACCTTATTCATGGGGAGATTACCAACATGAAGTCCCTCCATCCATCTTTATTGCAATGATATAGTACCAAAATGTTTAACTCACCAAACACTCTAACTTCCTTCTTGGATTAGCAAAATCCATTGCACACTCACAAATCAATTCCATATCCAGAAAATTCACAGTGATTATTTCGATATCATGTGATCAACATATTCTTAAGAAGAATTGAGGAAAAAAGGAATATGGAATTTAAGAGGAGCGTTAATAAGCAGCAAGTACATCCAGCCGCAAAGATATAAATTGTTGGGTAATGAACACACAGTTATTTCTTATAGGTGTGAAATCAGGAGTGGTCCAGAAACAAATTACTGCAATTTAAGATGGAAAGCTAGGACATGTCCGGTTGAGGTAGAGAACAAAACAAAATAAGCTGATACATTGACAACAGTGAACTTTTAGCAAACATCGACGTACGACGTCCCAATCTCAAAAGTGTGAAGAAATTTAACAGAAAACTCTAGAGATTTTACACGTGGGCTGTCATTTGTCAATCATTATTGTGAATATTATAATAGAACCATAATACAATAGCATCACATCAGACAGTTTGATAACAGTAGCTGCAAGTCTCTGGAGTATGTATTACAATTTTAAAGGGTCTATGGTCTGACTTTTAAGATGGTATATATTTCCCCATATCCATCTTTATTGCCACTAGATCAAGTATCAGAAATGATTAATTTATGCCAAATAAACATTACCAGCTAAACCAAACACTAATTAACTTCAGTTTGCTTTCGTGGCTAATTTATTCTTTTTCAAGAACTTGGATTAGCTCATTAGCAAAATCCACTACAGACTCACATATCAAGTCCATAAGCACCAGAAGCTTATTCGCAGATAGTATTTCCATATTATGTGAAAGAAATACGCTTAAAAAGAGATGGGGCAACAGGGCATATAGAATTTAAGAGGAGCATTAGAAAGAAGAAATGTATCCAGAGCCATGATATAATTGGTTGAGTAATTAACAAGAACAAATTGCTGCAATATAAGATAGAAATGTACCCAGTCAACTCCTTCTTGGTACTCGCGAGTGAAAAGAATCTCATGATCAATGCCCGAAATATTAACTGTTGCGTCGACACCAGTTGAAGATGAAGGAAACATGCCATGTTGATATTTGGGACTTACAACCATTACTCGATGTCCTCTTTTTGCGAGGGCTATCGACAAACATCCACAATAATCTCTTAGGCTCCCTGACTTGGAGGATGGTGAAGCATCTACGAAAACCAGATCATAGGCCAAATGTTCTGATGCTTTGTCCACAAATGGATTAGTTCTTGTATAGATGTTTTCGAAAACAAAGGTATCACCCATGTCAAAATGTCTAAGATGTGCATTGAAGTCCATGCGCTTAATCACAGAACCATCATACAAAATTCTTGTTTCTTTCCAATATCTGCCCTTATACGCAATAGCAAAAACCACATTGACATGTACCCCAAAAAACTTATGAACATCCTGGCGAAATTTTTCACACTCATACTCCTTCCCAAACTCATAGATTTCATTCAAATAATTCATCAAGTTCATATCAAAATCCTCAGAAACAGCCGGCAAAGATCTTACCATAGTGATATCCCAAATATTTTGACCCTCTAGGAAATTGAACCTAAGATGCTTATAGAAATTATAGGCTTGGAAATCTTCAAGGGAAACCCCTTGTGTCAAGGGAAACCAATCCTTTTCCATTGCTTCCCAAGCATATGGTTCAATGGTATGCGAACCTGCTGTTGGAACTCTATGTTCCATAGGGATATCAGCAAATGCCTTTGTTTCCTTTGGCATGATTGGAATGATTTTAACATATTTTGAGTTTTGACCAGTAATTCTCATTGAAGGCCAGAGATTGTGAATCACCGTTCGAGGCCTTGGTACCCGACGAAATACATCACTTAATATGTGTGACACACCGGACCTATGTGAATGCGCATTACTAATGACAAGCTGATTTACATAGTCAATTTTCTCACCCTCTCGGAGTTCATTTATTGTTTGTAACACATTGTCATCATCCCTCTTTCTCTTTTTCGATGATGCTACAAGTAAAATATACACATATCTATCACATCATCATCATCACTCTAAAATTACTGGGGGTGGTTTTACTCATTATTAATGCGTTTTGATGAAGTTTAAGAATGGTTTTACTCATGATTGATGCTCAATAATAACAATGCTATAATAATGGAGAAAATACGTTTATAAAATTAAATTAGGGAAATAAAATCAAAATAGGGAAAGAAAATAAGCATACCTCCAAACTCGGAAGGCAATGCGCTCGAATCCAAATCCAGATGTTCCATCCTTTTCGCCTAGATTTTCTCCTAAATTATCGATCTCTATCCCCAAAGCCCTTAAAGCCCTAAACCCCAAACTCTGATTTTCGCGGGAATAAAACACGTTTACAAAATGCACGGTTCTGTTTACTCTTGTAGTCCCGTCCCGTTAATTTATATGATATGATTCGATACATTAGTAAATACTCCCTCGTCCCTAGGAGTGTAAATGAGCCAAACTGTTCGTGAGCTATTCGAGCTAGGCTCGTAAAATATTCGAATTCGGTTTATAATAATCGAGCCGAGCTCGAGCTATTCGAATAGTTGACCGAGCCGAGCTTCATATTACTCGATTCGTATGGCTCGCGAGCCTAATCGAGCTTATATATATTTTATTATTTATATATATTTTTTATTATTTATATATTATTTTTATGTTATTTATATATTATTATATAAATATTTAATATTTTTATATATTAATCGAGTCGAGCTCGAGCCGAACTTAAGGTATTCGAGCTTTTGTTGATAATTAGTGAAATTGATTCAAGCTTTCGAGCCGAGCTTGAACATATCACATATGTGTCGAGCCGAGCTTCGAGCTTTAATTTTATGGCTCGGTCAAGCTCGAGCCCGAGCTCGAGCCCGGACTATTTAATCGAGCTCGAGCCGAGCCTGGTCAGTGTTCGGCTCGGCTCGGCTCGTTTACAGCCCTACTCGTCCCTAATTAGTTGTCCAGTTTGACTTTTCAGTGGTCAAATTGACTAACTTTTGACCGAATATTAAAATTAATCCGTTTATTATTTTAAAAAACTGAAAATCACATATTAAAATAGATTAGAAGTAGTTTACAATGGTATAATTTTTTAAAATATTTTTCATTATATAATATATATAAATTTCAGTCAAATTTGAGTCAATTTGACCAACAAAAATAGAAACTGGACAACTAATTAGGGACAGAGGGAGTAGTACTATATAATTAAACATTATTATAATATAATACCCGAGTCTACCAACGCGCAGTTAATCAATCAAAAAATTATGAATTATTTTAGAACCAATCAGATTTTTATTTATTTACATTCTCACATGAAAGCTTAGTTAACACTTCAAATTTAAATACAATAATGACTTTATTTAACAAATGCATAAATACATATTTTTTAAATCAAAAAATATTACTAAAAAATCACTATTTTAATTTGAAATCAATCACAATATCAATATTATTATATTGAAGCTCAAACATTGAAATTTTTAGTTTTCGGTTTGGTTATCATATTTATTAAAATAAATAATAACATAATATAATTAATGATAATTAATCGATTATCTTTTTCACATTTACTTTAGTTGAATATATTGCCTTTTATAAATACCTAAAAATTCAATCGCATCATATTTTTCAATCATTAATATTTTCTTTCTAATTAAAACATGTTACCATTTTGATTTAAAACTAATATTATAATCATTAATATATACCCGAAAATACCACACCATATTTTTTACTCCCTCCGTCCCATCCATTTCTTTACAATTTTTTTCACTGCTTGACACTCATTTTAAGGTGTTAGATATAATTGATGTGATTTAATGTCAGTGTTTAAGTGTTACAGGGAAAAAGAGTTTAACTTGTTAATGAAAGCAGTTGTAGCAGAGTTTGAGTATACGCTGACAGCTGGAAGCGCAAACGCTGACAGAAGGAAGTGCAAACACTGCTGGCTGACAGAAGGAAGCGCAAACACTGCTGGCTAGGAAAGCAAACATACTGTTGGGATTTATGGGTGATGGAATAGACAACTTAACTAGTTTTATTGGTATACTTAGTTTTTGCTAAGTAGAACATACTGTCATAGCCTGAAATGTGTTCTTGTAATTTAAATAAATACTGTCATGTAATAAGTGTAATTCTTGGAAGAAGTTCGATTATGTTCAAGCCTCAAGAAATACATGAGTTCGACAGAAGGAATAAAAGTTACTGTCAAGCCCTGACAGTAAGGTTACAAGGAAACATCATGTAGCCGAGGTCGACAGCAAGTTTCACGGAGTCGACAGCAAGTTTCAACTTGACAGCAACATTGGCGGAAGATTCTAATGACAGCAACTTTGATATACAGTTTGCGACAGTAAGTTTGGAATTCTTGACAGCAATCTCTGCGGGAAAAACATGCTGTCAATTCTTGACAGCAATCTCTGCGGGAATTCATACTGTCAACCAAAGCAAAATTCTTGACAGTAATATCTGCGGGAAATTCACACTGTCAAAACAAAGCGTAATCCATTGACAGCAAACTTTGTGGCAAACATACTGTCATATAGAATCAGCTTGATTTAGGAATTTTCTAAGTCAAATTAAACGACAGAGTATATGTTCAAAAGAAGCAGGCGTGTTGTAATATTCAACCTTTACAGCAAGCTTGGAAAGTCTATAACTGAAGCTCGAGAGATCACATGGAACAACCTGTAAAGTCTAGAACAGATAAAATTGAATACGGCTAGATCTGGGTGGCTCAAATGTGGAAAGCATCTTTAAGTTACTTTGTGCTGATCACATGGGAATAAATCATGGAATGAGCTGCAAAAGGAATATAACAGCAACTCAACAATCATTGATGATGATAGTACAGTAGATTATCACACTATAAATAGAGCTCTCTGTTTATATATTAAGAGTGAGAAAAACTCAACGACTGTAATCTCTTGAGTATTTGTAGCTTGAGAATTAATTTGTTCTCAAGGTTGTAGCAAAACTTTGCAAAATAAATAAAACATTTATTTTGTGAAATCCTCGTATTTGATTTTACTTGTGTTTGCATTTCTTCTACTAGTAAATCACAAATTCTATTTAAGTTGTTGAAATAGTTTTTGAAATTTATTAGTATTGCATTCAACCCCCCTTCTGCAATACTTTCCTGGACCAACAACTGGTATCAGAGCATTCAGATTAATACACATATCTGAGATCCAAATGGCAAGTATTCAAAGGTCAAGTAATATCAAGATTCCAGCTTTTGATAAAGAAAACTACAACATATGGAAAAAGAAGATTATGTTATTTATCAAAGCTCAGAATCCACTATTCCTAGGTATTCTAGAAAATGGCCCCTTCATTCCTCAAAAGGAAATCCCAGCTGCTACAGTAAATGATGTAGTAATCCCAGCTCATTGGGTTGCTAAGAAGCCTTCTGAGTATAATGACTCAGAAAAAGAAAAGGTAGCACTGGATGATCATCTGCAACTCATTCTACTAGATGCACTTACCCTGGACAAAGCTATGAGTGGAAATATAATAGCATGCAACTCTGCCAGGGATATGTGGAAAAAGATAGAACTGTTATGTGAAGGAAGTGAAGAGGTCAGAGAGAATCAAAAACAAATACTAGTGTCACAATATGAAGCGTTTATGGGCAAGCATGGAGAAGAGCTAACCCACATGTTTGAAAGATTTAGCAAACTGATAGCTGAGCTTCAAATTCATGGAAAGTTTTATGAAAAGAAGGAAGTCAATATCAAGTTTCTGCTAACTCTTCCAGAACATCTTGAGCACAGAGTAACAGCCATAAGAGAAGGGAGAGACTTAAATTCTGTTTCTCTTGAAACATTGTATGGAGTTCTAAAATCTTATGAACTTGAATATTATCAAAAGAAAGCTATACAAAGTGGATCCAAAGGATTGATGGCAAACATGGCTGGTGCTCTAGTTGCTCAAGGACCATCATATTTTCAAGCAAGTGAGCAAATTCAAAATGATCAACAACCTCAATTTTCCTCTGTGAAAATTGAAGAAGTGATTGAAGATGAAGAAAAGGTTGTCCTTCAACTAGAAGATGTTGAAGATGAAGAATTCTTCACTCTAGAAGAAATGGAGAAAATGGATAATCCAACCATGGCTTTTATGGCAAGAAAATTCAAAAATATAAGGTTCAGGAGGAACAAGCCATATAAGCCTCAAGGTCAATTTCCAAAGTATAACCAAGGAAGCTCATCAAAACCTGCTACTGGCACCAAGGGAGGATACAAAACAGGAATGGTAGATAGGTCAAAGTTTAGATGCTACAATTGCAATGAACTTGGTCACTTTGCTACTGAATGCAAAAGACCAAAACAAATACAAAGAATGGAGAAAGGAACTGGGAGTCAATTTAAGAAAGGACAAGGAAAGGCCTATGTGGCTGAAGGAAAATGCTGGGATGAATCTGATAATGAAGAAGAAGAGGAATTTGTGAATTTAGCCTTGATGGCTAGAGAGGATGAAGAAGCATCAACCTCGTCAAGTCAGGTACCATCTCTAGTATTACTAGATATGTCTTTAAATGACTATAAGCAAACCATTGAGGAAATGAGTACTGAAATGTTTAATATTCATACTAGTTTATCTGCTGCAAATGAAGAAATTGCTAGATTAACTAAAGAAAATGAAGTACTCAGATCTAACAATGATGTGTTGTTGCTTAAGACCAGTTCTATTGATTCTTTAGCTCAGGAAAACGAAAGACTAAAAAATGATTTAATCTGTGCTAAAGAGATAGAGGATTATCTAAGAAAAGAAATTTCTGAGAATGAATTTAAGCTAAAAGCATTTAGAAATTCCTCTAAGTTAGTTCAAGAGTATCATGAGAATCATACTGAAAGTAAGAAAATAGGCATAGGCTATGATTATAGCAGGAGACCTGGTAAAGAGGCTGTTATACAGAAAAATGATGATAATAATACTGTAAGACCTCACATCCTCAAAAATGTGAGTAACCCAATTTTCAAAAGTACAGAGTTTGAGGTTAATGAAAACTCCCTAATTATTAATCAAGAACTCTGTGATGAAGATGAGAGGATTGACAGTGAATCTAAGAAAGAAAAAGATTTTGTCAAAATGTCTATGACAGAAACAGTATTAAATAGTCCAACCAAGTGTTCAAAAGATACTGTCAAGAAGTCATCCAAGACAGTAACTTTCAAACCTACTGTCAAGACAGCAAGTACAAAAGATGCTGTCAAAAATAGTTCGACAGCATCTTCTGAACAGATTGTCAAGATAGTTGTCTCTAAGTCCAAAAACAGAAATGGGAAGCTAGGCATTGATAAAAAGAATAATTATGCATATGTTAAGCAGGCACCAAGGAAACTTTGCAATAATTGTGGCTCCTCACATCATTTAACTCATGTTTGTAAGAAATCAACTAGTAGCATATCTAATGCAACAGAGTTGAAAGGGAACTTACACAGAACCCCCATTATGCAAAGAGAATTGGTAGTTTGTAATAACATTGACTGTATGACATGCAAAATTACTACCATGAGTACATGTTTTAATTTGCAAATTTCATCAAATGAATTATGTGCTTATATGCAAACTGCAAAGACTTCTGAATCCACTAAAGAAAGTGAGAAGTCTGCTCTCACTAAGAAAAAGTCAAAGACAAAAACTAAGTGGATAATAAAAGAAGTCAAGGAACCATCTTCTGATAATATTGTTTCAAATATTGATAAAGTTTCTGATGATACTGAGTATGCAGGACCCAACAAGACTTGGGTACCAAATGCAAATTAAACTCATTCTGTCTTGCAGGGAAAGAGAGGTAAACAGGTCATGTGGATAATCGACAGTGGATGTTCCAAACACATGACTGGTGATATATCCCTGCTATCACAATATGTTGAGAAGGCTGGCCCAACAATAACCTTTGGAGACAACAGCAAAGGTTACACTGTGGGATATGGCTGTTTAAAAGCTGGAAATGTTGTCATTGAAGAAATCTCTCTTGTGGAAGGTTTGAAGCATAATTTGCTCAGTGTCAGTCAATTCACTGACAAAGGATTCAAAGTAAACTTTGGCATGATGGAATGTTCAATTCACCACAAGAAGGATAGAAGCCTATCTCTGAAAGGAGTAAGGAAAGGAAGCCTATTTGTTGCAGACTTAAACTCAACAAATGAGGAAAGAATATTTTGCTTCTACAGCAAAGCAAGTGTTGGAGATAGCATGCTTTGGCACAAGAAATTTTCTCATCTCAATTTCAAAACAATGAACATGCTGATGAAGAAGGAATTGGTGAGAGGACTACCTCAACAAGAATTCTGTCAAGAAGGACTGTGTGAAGATTGTCAAATGGGAAAATTGAGGAAAGCAATGCATAAATCAAATCAAGTCAACACTAACACTGAAGCACTCAAGTTGATTCACATGGATCTTTTTGGACCAGTGAATGTTCAATCACTATCCAGAAAAAGATATGCACTGGTCATGATAGATGACTATTCTCGGTACACTTGGGTGAAATTTTTAGAATCAAAGGATGAAGCTGCTCAAGAAATCATTGATCACATAAGGGTACTTGACAGGACCCCTGAAGCAAAAGTTCAATTTCTAAGAAGTGACAATGGAACTGAATTCAGAAATGCTACACTTGGAAACTTCTGCAAAGATCAAGGAATTGTTCAACAATTCTCTGCTGCAAGAACTCCACAGCAAAATGGAGTAGTAGAAAGGAAAAATAGGACTCTTATTGAAGCTGCAAGGACTATGTTGAGTAATGCTAAATTACCAACATATTTCTGGGCAGAAGCCATCAACACTGCTTGTTACACACAGAACAGAACACTAATCAACAAGGCTCATGGCAATACTCCTTACTATCTTTTGACAGGAAAGAAGCCTACTGTCAAGTACTTTCATATTTTTGGAAGCAAGTGCTTTTTGATGAAAGACAACCATGAAAGAAAAGGCAAGTTTGATACTAAAGCATATGAAGGCATTTTCATGGGATATGGGATAGAAAGGACTGCCTACAGAGTCTATATCATGGAGCACAAAACAATTGAAGAAAGTGTCAATGTCACGTTTGATGAAACCAAGTTTCCAGGGCTACATGAGGATGGTCAAATGCAACCCTTCAGATTTGAAAATCAAGGATACTTGGAAAAGGAAGAATATGTTGATGAAGAACCAAGTCTCATTCAATCAATGAGATATGAGAAAGAATCTATCAATACTCATAATCTAAATCAAACTTCAGCTCAATCACAGACAATTTCAGGCATCAATCAACAAGAATGTGAGACTGGAGAATTTGAGTTAAATGAGCAGAATAATGAAAATGGTGGAGAATCAAATCCTCATATTGATGAAAGACAATCTCATCAAACAAGTAGCTTGCCTCAATCAACAAAGTGGAACAGAGATCATACCAGTAATCTAATTATTGGAGATCCCACTACTGGTGTAAGGACAAGGAGGAATATCTCTGCTGAAAGCATGTTTTCATGTTTCTTATCTCAAATGGAACCAAAAATAGTTGAAGAAGCATTGTTGGATTCTGATTGGGTGATGGCCATGCAGGAGGAGCTCAATCAATTTGAAAGAAACAATGTTTGGAAACTAGTTCCAAGGCCAAAAGGAAAATCAGTCATTGAGACAAAATGGGTTTTCAGAAACAAGATAGATGAGAGTGGAAATGTGACAAGAAATAAGGCAAGGCTAGTGGCCAAAGGTTACTGTCAACAGGAAGGGATAGATTATGATGAAACATTTGCTCCTGTTGCCAGACTTGAAGCCATAAGAATTTTCTTAGCCTTTGCTGCACACTGCAAATTCAAGGTATTTCAAATGGATGTTAAAAGTGCCTTTCTAAATGGAGAATTAGAAGAAGAAGTGTATGTTGAACAGCCTCCTGGATTTGAAAATGACAAACTGCATAATTTTGTCTACAAGCTGTTCAAGGCTCTATATGGCTTAAAGCAAGCACCAAGAGCCTGGTATGACACTTTATCCACTTTTCTCCTGGAAAATCAATTTATAAGAGGTATGGTGGATAAAACTTTATTCTATAAATACCATGGCAAAGACATCATTCTTGTGCAGATATATGTTGATGACATAATCTTTGGCTCAACAAATGAAAAATTGTGTGAAAAGTTCTCATCTCTAATGAGAAACAAGTATGAAATGAGCATGATGGGAGAATTAGCATTCTTTCTTGGTCTTCAAATCTATCAGAAGAAGGAAGGAATCTTCATCTGTCAATCTAAGTATGTCAAAGAGCTTCTCAAGAAGTTTAACTTAGAAGATTCATCACCTGCCAAGACACCTATCTCAACAGCCACCAAATTAGAGTTAGATCCTAAAGGCAAGAAAGTGGATTCTAGTACCTACAGAGGCATGGTAGGATCATTGCTGTACTTAACAGCAAGCAGGCCAGATATAATGTTTGCTACATGTCTCTGTGCAAGGTTTCAAGCTGATCCAAAAGAATCACACTTAGTTGCAATTAAAAGAATCTTTAGATATCTCAAAGGCACCCCAAATCTAGGTCTTTGGTACCCTAAGGAAACTGGATTTGATCTAATTGGATATTCTGACTCAGACTATGCTGGCTGCAAAATTGACAGAAAAAGTACTACAGGAAGCTGTCAATTTCTTGGGGGGAGATTGGTGTCATGGTTCAGTAAGAAGCAACACTCAGTTTCTACATCAACTGCAGAAGCTGAATATATTGCAGCTGGAAGTTGCTGTGCACAAATACTTTGGATGAAAAATCAATTAATGGATTATGGACTAAAGTTGTCAAATATTCCTATCTACTGTGACAACACTAGTGCCATAGCCATATCAGACAATCCAGTTCAACACTCCAGAACAAAGCACATTGATATAAGGCATCATTTCATCAGGGAGCATGTTGAAAAAGGAGATGTAAAATTGGTTTATGTTCCAACAGATAAGCAACTTGCAGATATATTCACCAAGCCACTGGATGAAGCAACATTTATCAGGTTGGTGAGTGAGTTAGGAATGCTAAATCAGGTATGATCATCTAACTGGTTTATCAATTATAAGAAGTCGAAGCTCATGACAGAAACTTTTAAAGGTACTGTCACAAGAAGGTACTGTCATGAGAAGTTAAGGTACGATGTGATACTTGTTCAGATATCATATTTGCTATGACTATGCTAAAAGGATTTTTAGATATCATATTTGCTATGACTATGCTAAAAGGATTTTTAGATATCATATTTGCCATGACTATGCTAAAAGGATTTTTAGATATCATGCTTGCTATGACTATGCTAAAATAGTTTTACATGTCTGTCTTAAAATGATTTTAAGAAATCATGTGTCCTTAACTTAAGTTATGTGTGAACAGTGACAACATGATCTTATGATAAGTTTACTGTCAGATAAAACTTACTGTCACTCATGAAGCTGATTGACAGAAATATTGTTAGCGCACAAGTTGCTGTCAATAAAAGTTGCTGTCACAAGAAATTGCTGTCAGATTTGGTAGAGAAAGAAAAACGCACAGGTTACTGTCAATGAAAGTTGCTGTCACGAGAAGTTGCTGTCAAAGATAGTGGAAAGATATATATATATATTAATTTTTATATATATACATACGTATATTTCTTTTCACCAATCCACGATCTAATAGCAACTGCCACGTAATATAGCAAGTGGAGTTAATGGGTAATATCATTATCACACGTTCAATTAAGAGAGGTTAAATCGATTCATATTAGAAACTGAATCTACCGTTTAATCTACTATCACTCTCATTTGCAAAAACCTCTCAACTTTCTGCATCCAAAAACCGCATTTTCTCTCTCATTTTTCAAAACATTCAACAATGGCACCTAAACAAAGTATTGCTCAAACCAACTTTGCTGGTATCTTTTCTCCTAGTGATGCTGGTGAAAACTTCAAAGGAATTATTTCGTTCTTGAATAAATCCTACCTAGGTCATGCAATAACTTCTTCCCCCAAAATTGATGCTGTTAGAATTGAAAAATTCTGGAAATCAGCAAGTGCTCAAGGAACTGGAGAGAATGAAACCATTAAGTTCAATATAGATGATGCAAGTCATTCTCTTTCAGTAAAGAATATCAATGAGGCTTTGGGTATTGTGTTGACCAGTGAAGAAAGCTTTAAGGAACTAGCAACTGATGATACTCTGAAGAAGTTCTTTCTGAAGATTGGGTATTCTGGTTCTAAACTTGAAGAAACTTCTGATAAGTGGTATCAAACAGGTGAAATGGACAGGAAATTTCTGAGAAAAGAGTGGAGTATGATTTTTGATGTAATGGTGAAAGTATTCTCTACCAAGACTACAGGATGGAATGGAATACCATCATATATCAAGAAGCTCACTCATTCATTAGTCCATGGATACAAGGTGAACATTGGAAAACTGATCATGGCACAGTTGAAAAGCGCAATAGGCAAGAAGGTATCCATCTATCCTCGCTTTTTAACTATGTGTATTAATAATATTCGTGGAAATGTTGAGGACAATTCTGATTTTGAAGAATGTCCTGTTTTAAAGAAAAATACACACACATCTCTTAACACACAAAATTTAAATGCACATATTCCACTATGTTTCACACAACACATGGTAAATCAAGTGCCCAACCTTGATTTTCCATTTCCAACAGGTTACACTGTTTTCACAATAGAGAATGAAGCTGAATTAGACCCAAATTCAGTTAATCCACATTCTACACCATACATTCCACCTAGGGACTCTAGACTACCAAAAGCCCTTAAAATGGCCAAACAGGAATCCAAGAAAAGGACCCTAGAGAGTGCAACTGGTGAACAAGTTGAGAGTCAAGAGGGAGTCACTGCACCTAGTGCAGCAAATAAGGTTGGTAGTGAAAAAGAACCCACAGTAGCCCCTTCTGAGCCTAAGAAGAAGAGAGCTAGAAGGGCCAAGGTTACTGTCAGCCACCCTACAGTTTCCCAAAAGACTGTAGAGGATGATAGGGAAATGAACTCACCTCTAGGTGTTTCTTCTCAACAAGGGACATCTATTGAAATTGGCCTGTCTCCCAAGGCACCTTGTAAAGAGTCTACACAAACTCAAGAACTCACTCTTGAGGAACCTGTATTTGAAGATACACACATTGAGATAGAGCACAGTGAGGAATTCACTCATACTATTGATGTTCCACAATCGTTTTCTGTGGAACAGCCAATTAATCAATCTGAAATTCAATCTTCTTCTTTCATTCCCACATCTGTTGTTTCTTCTAATCAACCTAGAGAGGGGGACAGTACCAACCCCTCAGGTTTTGATCATCCATCTCAAATCATGGATGAGCCCCCATCTAGTGGTCCACAAGAACCCATTTCTCAAAGTGAAATGGATACCACTCCATCAAACACTGGATTAGATCAAGATGCAAACTTGTCAGAAATTGAAACAGCCAGCATCTTGATCGATTCCCTCAAAGCATCTTACCCTAGGGAAGTTGCTGTCACAGCCAAAGATGCTGTCAATGACAAATCAGAAGGTGCTGTCAAACATTCAAGTGACAGTACCATTCCAACAAAAGTTACTGTCAAAAGTCCTTCAAAAGATGCTGTCATCCCTGCTCAAACACAACTTCAAGAAGGATTAATTGAAGACATCTCTGATGATGACATGCCACTCTACAGGGCTTTTAAAGTAAAATCTAAGTCATCTTTTTCTTCCTTGCATGCTAGTACTGCTCATACTCATGCATTTAGGGTGAGTGAGGGAGAGCAAAAGAAAAGAGAGATAAAAGAAAAGAGAAGTGAGTATAAAAATGAGAGGCAGCCAAATGTGCTGGCAAAAGGAGAGGGACTTGAGCATGTCCAGAGTGAACTTGAGGGAGCCAATACAGAAAAGGCATTAGGCCTTGAGGGAATTTTTGTGAGAGATGATGAGATCATCTATAAAAACACTGAGAGTGTGAGAACCCCAACAGTCTCCATGCCCCAGACTTATCCCTTACCTCCTAAAAGGTTTAGGTCTGGTGGTCCTTCTGCATCCTCAAATGACAGGCTCCAAGCACTGGAGAATCGATGTGCTACAATGGAAAGCAAACTGGATAACCTGTCATCTACTGTGAAGACTGGTTTTGCTGAAATTCAAGCCACACTACTGTCACTCTCTTCATTACTTCATGCTGCAAACTTAACTAAGGGGGAGAAAGGAAAAGATCAGAAAGAGGCTGAGCAACCAGGAAGAAAGGAGGAGTTACAAGGGGAAGCTAAAAGACAGGGGGAGCAAAGGAGTAAGGGGGAGCAAGAGAGAGTAGGAATAGCCTCTGGAACTGAGGAGCTTTTTGAAGCTGAAGTAGATGGGGAACAAATGCTAGTATCCAAGGAGGTATTAAGTCAAATACAAGGAAATAGAGCATCCTCAATCAAAATCAATGAACCAATTCCTGAGAAGAAAGAATCCACATTGGAGAGGCTATGGAGAGAAAAAGAGGAATCAAATAGGATGGGTAAAGGCAAAGACAAGTTGCCTGAATATGTGTTTTCTTCAGAGCCTATCACTTGGACTGATGGAAGTACATATTCCCAAGAAGAAGCTGACTTAATAACAGTAAGCCATATGGAGAGCACCTTGAATAATAAAGATGAGGAATTCAACAATCTGGTGAATGAAGCAATCACAGTGTCTAAAGGAAAACCTGCTAAGTTGGCAGAAGCTTTAAGAGAAAAGATTGTAAATCTGTCAGTAAAGATTAGCTCAGAGAAGAGGTGGGCAGTTGAAGTGTACCTGAAAAGTGGGCATTCAATATTCATAACAACTCAACTGTTGGAAACTTTCTCTGCCAGAGTGCAATATATCCTTGGGATTCTAGTGAAGAAAAACTCTACCATCTTTGATGAAAGTCTCTATATGCAACTGGGCACAATGGTCAACAACAAACTTCCAGAAGTAAGTCTCCAGCCATATGGTGTAAGCTTTAAACAGACAACAGCCAAAGGAACTAAAGGTCTTGGATTCTTAACTCTTGAAGGCAAAACATCTCTACAAAGCAAAGTCATCATGGATGTACTTAAGGTATTACTGAATGCACCCATCACCAAGGAAAGGATTAAGGCAGTTAAAGATATTCACAAGATTTTGGCAAAGAGAAACATGGAGTACAGTGCCAGAATTAAAAAGCTCATTGCCAAAGCAAATTCAAGAAGAAATGCTCAAGGTGGAAACTGTACTTTTGATGACACCTTGGAAAAAGATGATGATGACAATCAGGATGGAGGTGAAGCTGGAGGACCTAAGAGAACAGAACTGAGAGACTTTTCAAAAGAGCAAACTCAAGTCAAAAAAGCAGAATCAAAGGAAATTTCTGAAAATTCTAGCTCAAGCAAGAAAGCTGGTGAAAAGAAAGAGGAAGAAGTACTTGAAGCATTGAAAGGAATTCAAGAAGAAATGGAAATTGACAGTATACATCTTGAAAAAGATACTGTCAACAAAGATGCTGTCAAGGATGTCAACAAAGATGCTGTCAGTCAGGATGAAGTAACAGTCATTGAAGATACTGTCAAAGAAGACATTGTCAGAAGCCCTATAAAAGAAACTGTCAACGATCCTACTGTCAAATCATTCAAGACAGTAAGAATCAAGAGAAAATCAAAAAGACCAACAAAGGGAAAGACTGTCTACAAAGGAGAAGGAAAAGCTACAGGATTGGGACTCAAGAAACCCATCATGAGGAGAAGAATGAATAGCTTTGAAATGATGCAGCTGAAAGCCAAAGAAACAATCACCTCTGTATCCATAGAATTTGATGGACCAAAAGAAGAAGTTGCAAGATACATTCTATGGCAAAACAATGAAAAGTTGATTACAGTGGAATCTGACTTCACTCAGATATCAAAATCAAAGGTGATCTCCAAGAAACTCATTCAAACTTCTGAAACAGTAAAACGAAGAATTGATTTCTTCAATCTGGAAAGGATGGTTGAGCTACTGCAAACCTATGATAATGTTTCAAAGAAGATCATGGATCAAGTTCTCAAGTACTATGAAGCCAGGCATGTTGAATTTATTGAGAAGTTTGGTGATTGGACACTTCACAATGATGATGATGTCTATCAAATCCTTGGTTTGGAGTATGAAGAAGACAATCCTATCCCTGAGTATAACTGGAAAGAAATGGAGAAACCTTATTCAGAACATGAAATGAAGATGTATGAAGCAGAGCAAAGGTTCAAAGAAGAATTAGCATCAAGAAAAAAATCTCGTCAACAGATAGAAGATGAGATTGAAGCTGAAATGAAGAAAAATTACAGTAAAATCAATAAGATCAACAGTGAAGAATCCAACTATCAGCCATGCGTACTGGACAATCCTTTGAGAATCAAGTATGGCAAAGAAGAAATTTATGTAGATAGTTTCTCTAAATTGAAGACCAGTGTGTTAAAAGAATTATACTGGCAAGTGGTTGGATCAACTAACAGTCTTGAAACACTGTGTTCTTGGGAGCTTGATATGATTCTTGATCAGAGGAGAGGAGAGGATCCCAGCCTGGAAAAACAAAGAAGGGAAACTCTAAATCAGTTTCCTGGCAGGAGATTCAAAATGGAGGGAGATGTGCTAAAATTCAGATCAATTGTAAAGCAAAATGTTTACTGGATGGAACTCAGAGATACATTAAACACTGCTTCCTCAATGATCAGAAAATACATTGTGGAAAATGAAGATGATGCACAGTCCCCTGAAGAAAAAGAGTTAATTGAAAATCTCAGAAGAGCTCTAAGGGAAAAGGAGCAAAGTGAAAAGTTCAAATCAAGATAAGTAAAGTTTTTTTTTTCTTTTGTGATATATTGTTTGAAAACAATTCAGTTTAATCATTGGTCAGAAATGAAGAGTTTATTCTTTCTGATCTATGTTAGTTAAGTTGTCAGCATGATATTTGTAAATTTGTCCTTATTATCCATAAAAACAAATTGGGGGAGATTGTTGGGATTTATGGGTGATGGAATAGACAACTTAACTAGTTTTATTGGTATACTTAGTTTTTGCTAAGTAGAACATACTGTCATAGCCTGAAATGTGTTCTTGTAATTTAAATAAATACTGTCATGTAATAAGTGTAATTCTTGGAAGAAGTTCGATTATGTTCAAGCCTCAAGAAATACATGAGTTCGACAGAAGGAATAAAAGTTACTGTCAAGCCCTGACAGTAAGGTTACAAGGAAACATCATGTTGCCGAGGTCGACAGCAAGTTTCACGGAGTCGACAGCAAGTTTCAACTTGACAGCAACATTGGCGGAAGATTCTAATGACAGCAACTTTGATATACAGTTTGCGACAGTAAGTTTGGAATTCTTGACAGCAATCTCTGCGGGAAAAACATGCTGTCAATTCTTGACAGCAATCTCTGCGGGAATTCATACTGTCAACCAAAGCAAAATTCTTGACAGTAATATCTGCGGGAAATTCACACTGTCAAAACAAAGCGTAATCCATTGACAGCAAACTTTGTGGCAAACATACTGTCATATAGAATCAGCTTGATTTAGGAATTTTCTAAGTCAAATTAAACGACAGAGTATATGTTCAAAAGAAGCAGGCGTGTTGTAATATTCAACCTTTACAGCAAGCTTGGAAAGTCTATAACTGAAGCTCGAGAGATCACATGGAACAACCTGTAAAGTCTAGAACAGATAAAATTGAATACGGCTAGATCTGGGTGGCTCAAATGTGGAAAGCATCTTTAAGTTACTTTGTGCTGATCACATGGGAATAAATCATGGAATGAGCTGCAAAAGGAATATAACAGCAACTCAACAATCATTGATGATGATAGTACAGTAGATTATCACACTATAAATAGAGCTCTCTGTTTATATATTAAGAGTGAGAAAAACTCAACGACTGTAATCTCTTGAGTATTTGTAGCTTGAGAATTAATTTGTTCTCAAGGTTGTAGCAAAACTTTGCAAAATAAATAAAACATTTATTTTGTGAAATCCTCGTATTTGATTTTACTTGTGTTTGCATTTCTTCTACTAGTAAATCACAAATTCTATTTAAGTTGTTGAAATAGTTTTTGAAATTTATTAGTATTGCATTCAACCCCCCTTCTGCAATACTTTCCTGGACCAACACATACCTTCCACTCAATATGCATTAGGCCGTTCTTTAAAAAAAAAAAAATTAATTAGGCTTATAATCTGAGTAATTGTTTTAAAAAAAGGGTTTTTTAATAATATATCATAGTTTAAAACATGGTTTGCATATATGTCCTATATATATTTAAAATTTCAAATCTATCCTAAAATCAGTTTTTCATTCAAATTTTAACAGAAGAGGACCATTGTACCCTTTTTAATCAAATTTATTTTAAAATATAATATCTCATAAAAACATGATTTGATTAATTTAAATTATAATTTTTAATATTTTATTTGGTTAAGGGTGTCCCTGGCGCCTGGCGGGCCTGTGTAAGAAAAAAAAAATTTACTTTATGGTTAAAATTAATAAAACGCCCATGACGGGTTCTGTACTTAAAAATATAAAAAAATAATTTTTTATTATTAAAATTACTGTTTTGCTTATATTTTGAATTATTATAGTTGTATTTTGAATTATTATATTTGTGTATGTGGTGCATATTAATATTAATACATATTATTTAGGCTATGTGTGTTTTTTTTTGAATTTTATTAATAATAGAGATTTAACCAAACCAAAGAGTGACAAAAAAAGAGTACCAAAAAAGAGTGACAAAAAAAAGAGTACCAAACCAAATATATCCTGTTTTGCTTATAATAGTATAGTATAGATAGTATAGATATTAATATTAATACATATTATTTAGGCTATGTGTTTTTTTTTGAATTTTATTAATAATAGAGATTTAACCAAACCAAAGAGTGACCAAAAAAAGAGTACAAAAAAAGAGTGATAAAAAAAAGAGTACCAAACCAAATATACCCTGTTTTGCTTATATTTTGAATTATTATAGTTGTATTTTGAATTATTATATTTGTGTATGTGGTGCATATTCTTTTTTCGCTAAGTGTATGTGGTGCATATTAATATTAATACATATTATTTAGGCTATGTGTGTTTTTTTTTGAATTTTATTAATAATAGAGATTTAACCAAACCAAAGAGTGACCAAAAAAAGAGTACAAAAAAAGAGTGACCCAAAAAATAGTACCAAACCAAATATATCCTGTTTTGCTTATATTTTGAATTATTATAGTTGTATTTTGAATTATTATATTTGTGTATGTGGTGCATATTAATATTAATACATATTATTTAGGCTATGTGTGTTTTCTTTTTGAATTTTATTAATAATATAGATTTAACCAAACCAAAAAGTGACCAAAAAAAGAGTACCAAAAAAAGAGTGACCAAAATAAGAGTACCAAACCAAATATACCTTATTTTGCTTATAATAGTATAGTATAGACATGGTTGTAAAAATCGGTAATCAGTATAAATCGGTTGAGGTGCCGATTTAGGATTAATCGGGTAATCGGGGATTAATCGGAAGAATTAATCGGAGTATTAATCGGATATTATAATAATATTTAATATATTAGCCTAATTTATAGTTAAACATATCATTTTAAATAAATTTATAGGATTAATCGGATTTCAAAAATCGAATCGGTTGTTTACCTTACAGAGGATTAATCGGCTAAATCGGGGATTTTTAGAACCATGAGTATAGATAGTATAGATTTTAGCTATAGTACGTACCGTTCCACTAAAGAGATTCTGTACCTGCGTTGCCGTCTTTTTCTATTTTTTCCAAATTTGAAAGCCCAGGCCCAAATAGAAGAGACCCAGGCCCAACATGAAAATTGGCAGAAGTTTATAAAAATTTAAAAACATGATGTACCGCCAAAAAACATGAAGATATCATGGGTCATTTTTCTGAATGAAGATATTTGGATATTTTTATTTTAAATTATGTTTAAAGGTCAATTCTCTACTTTTAAGCACGTTTATGTTGCAGATTTCGGAAATTGGAACTATTCAGTTGAGGTACCGATTTACAATTTATTTGGTGATTCGATTGAAAAATCGATGATTTATCGGCGATTTTTTCAAAATCGACCGAATCGGTTCCAAAATTTTGACCAATTTTTCAGCGATTTTTAAGAAATCGGCCGATTTCAATAACAAAGGTTTTTTAGAAAAATTGGGGAATATTATTATAATTTTTTAAAATTTTCAGTTTCATGTTTGGTTCGTAAAAAACATTTGGGCATTAATGATTTAATTCCTTAAAATATTATTATGTGTTTGTTTCACCCAATTAAAAGATATCGTTATAATTCTCTCTAATACTTTTTTTTTTGAAACAACTTCTCTCTAGTACTTGATTGAAGTAGTAATTACTTAATCCTTTCCGAAAGTCATTTTTTAAATTATTAAAGGCCACACACTTAAATTAGAAAATATTAAAAATAATAGTCCAGTTTCATGTAATATGTTTCAAAACAAACATGAAGTTTGATAAGGATAATAAAATTTTAAAATTTATTGTTCAATTCCAAATTTAATATTACATAACAAATGTGAAATAAATAAATTTTAAAATTATATTTAACAAAATTATTAACAAATGCGTATATTAATTCCGAAAGAGTAATGCTACTTTGCCAAAAAAAATTCCAAAACTTTTATTGGATGATATGACATGACATAGTAAATTTCCATTTGTAAGTATATATTTATACACGTATTATTAGGAAATTATTATTATTATTATTATTATTATTATTATTATTTTGAAGAAAGGAACATTATCTTTTATATTGATTATACATTAACTATATAACTTCAAATGAAAAGCTTGTTACATGTTATGTCACATCATTTGATAAAATTTTTGGATATTTTTAACAAATATAACAGCATGCTTTTAACAAAATTTTTGGAATTTTTAATAACTTTTAAAGTAGGACATGTACAGAGAGAGATTCACTCTCTATCTAGTATCTCCCAATTTGATTTTACGCATGCATATACATTTCTTAACTCAAAGTCGCCTTGTATTGTGCCCATGTTAATAATTAATCATTTAAATACTTTTATCATTTGCAATGAGGTGCACGGAAATCAAATTATACGATGGATTCTTAATAGATTTTTTTGCACGATAGTGGTTTGAATTATAATTTTTTTTGCATAAAAATGGTCAATCTATAATACTGAGCACCGCATGGTCAAATTTTAATATTTTAATCACCCGATTGCATTCCGTCAAGTCTGTGTAACGGACATCAATTTTAGAAGGGTAATATGGGAATTTCAGTATATTTTCCGCTATTTTCTTTGTTAATTCGAAGCACTTCTAACCCCTTTTTCCCTGTTTTTCTCCTTTACCCCAGTTCTTTTTATTTCACTTCTTCTTCGTTCTTAATTCACAGACCCTCCCCTGCTTTAGTTTTTTTTTTTCCGTTCGAATCACAACCCACCAGCCTCACAACCCACCACCCTTCGTTCTTAATTCGAAGGGGAATGAACGGAGATGGGGGCTGTGGTGGATGATTGAGGTGGTGATGTCGCGGCGGATTGAGAAGAGGAGAGGTGGAGGGTGAACGGTATTTTGAATGGGAGGAGAAGAGGGGAAGTGGTGATTGGCGGAAAAGGAAGGTTGTAGTGGGGTGGTGAAAGGTGCAGGTGAGATGGATGGTTACGGGGTGGAATTGAAGTTAAAGGAGGGCAGGCTGGGTGGTGGTTTGCAGCGGTGATGAGAATGAAGGGTGAACGGAAAGGAATGGTGAAGAGGAAGTAGTGATGCGGTTGGGAGATGGGAGGTGAGGTGGTTGAATGAAGAGGAGGGGAGTTGGGTTGGAAAGGAGATGTAGTGATGGTGGGTGTGATGTTGGTGGATGCTGGCGAAGTCGCGGAGGAAGGAGGCTGAAGAACAGAGGTGGTGAACGGAGGAATGGGTGTTGAAGATGGTGTAAGGTTGAAGGTGGTTGGAGAAAGGGGTGAAGGAGATGATCGGAGAAAGAAGAGTAGAGGTGATGGTCGTGAACGGAGATGGGTGGAGAAAGGGGTGAAGGAGAAAGATGGGATGTGGTGGAGGCGAGTTGGTTGCAGGCGGGAGAATTGGTGGTGGTTGTGGTTAGTTGAAGGAGTTGGTTCCCTCTTTTTGTTATGATTGGTACTTGGAGTTGCATAGAGGATGCATATCTGTCACGAAAAACAGTTGAAGCCACCATTTTTAGTGCCCTTTTGGCAATCCCTTTCCCAATACTTGGAAGCTAGCACATAGCAGAAAATATACTGAAATTCCCATATTGCCCTCTAAAACTGACGTCCGTTACACATACTTGACGGAATGCAATCGGGTGATTAAAATATTAAAGTTTGGCCATGCGGGTGCTCAGTATTATTTGTTGATCATTTTTGTGCAAAAAAATTATAATTCAGGCCACTGTCATGCAAAAAAATCTTCTTAATATAGAGTATATATTTGTTTACTCTGGCTCAGTCAACTCATAAGAAAGGTATCCGTATCAAACTATTTGGGATTTCATCCAAACTTTGCTATTATATTCACGCCTAGTCGAATAACAACATTCACTACCTAGGTTCCCAACAAAAATCTGCTGCCTGTGGAAGATCTGTACAAACTCTTTCTATCTTAATTTTCTAAATAAAAGACGACTTGATCAGATTCTCGTACTGTTCAGCAGCGATATCCCATGAAGAATTAAGCTCCATCCCTCTCTTCATCAAACTGTTCCAAGAACATTGATCCCGCCGGTAAGTTTTTACAGCTGCTCCCAATGCCTGCAAATTATTTTCAATCAAAAACTAAGATAGAACAAGTCTAGCAAATAGTTTAAATGTGGAAAAATCTCAAATATAGATAGACAATTCAATCTCATAGTTCCTATCTACACACAATAGGTTTAGTCTAGCTAATTAGACAAAGGAGCAAGTAACTCCAATCCTCTTAGCGAAATAAATATTATATAGTTAACTTTAGTTATTTGATTAACTCCATTCACAATAGCTATATTGTTTATCCAGTTACAAATTATTCATACCAAGAAAATAGAAATATGTTACAAAAGTTATAAAAAAAATTAAGATAGCTAACGAATAAATCTGGTAACAAATTTGTTGAGAATATTGGGGCAGAAGAGCCATTAGAATGGTGGGAGAGGAAACCTAGATATTTAACTAGTTATTCTAGCAAATATCAAAGATGGCTATCCCATTGAGGTTGCTGCTCGAACAAATGGTAGACAATTATTTGACCAAGTATGTAATTAGTAGCAAACTTATCATCTTGTTTGATTAGACAATGTACTACTACTTGTAATGAAGTCACCATATTAATTCGTAAAAGATGGTGTAACTTTAACCAAGGTATCTTTGTAATTTACTCATCATCCCAATCTAAAAAGTAACACAATCTTGACAAATTAACATTTTACCATAAATAAATGAGCATTAAAAAGCACTAAAAAGGATAAAAGTAAATATTAACCTCCAAACAAATTCTTTTGAATGTCATGCATGTAAGAAATGGCAATTACTTTTAGTCCTACAAAAACTAGTTAACACAAGAAACCAGTACTAACTTCAATTCTATACCCTAACTAAATTTTTAGTTATTTACAATATTATAGTGTTTGCATAAAACAATTTGCTTTCTCTTATATGCTAAAATTAAAGGAAAAAGAAGTGGTACCTCTATCATTTTTTGAACTGTGAGGGGAGAGAATGTCCACCTGTTGATACAAAAGTCAAGAACATTAGATAAAAATAAAATAGTGCTCTCAACATACAACTTTGTAGAAAATTTGGTACAAAAAGCTAAAAAAGAGGTCAATTACTATAAAATATCAAATCCCAATAACAATTCAAGTGGAAAAGTGAAAACGAGGTATCTACATACATACCCAGTGCCTTCCTCTCTACCTGCATCAACATCAAAATCTTGCACTGTATCCTACAAGACAGTATTCAAAAAATATCAAGTACCGAGGGTGAACTTGAATAGTACAGCTATGAAATTGGTCAACTTACTTTAAGTCCTCCAATGGCATGAACTACCGGGACAGTGCCATATCTCATCGCACATAATGAAAGTGAACCACTTGGCTCAACTCTTGAGGGCATTAGTAGTATGTCGCAACTGAACGAGGAAAATGATATATAAGCTATTAAAGATGTTCTAATGAAGTACTATGTAACTTCATAAAAAGAACATGTTCCTAAGCAAAATTTACATAACAATTCATGTACCCTGCCATTACACGATGGAAAATGGAACTATTAAATCCATCTCGTCCCCTAAAGAAGTCTGGATAGGATTTCTCAGTATATGTCATCCAATCATCATCAAACACTTCCTCTCCAGACCCGAGTGGCGAAACAAGCATTACCTGAAGAGGCAATAATACAAATTATTAGGCAATCAAAAGTTTTACATAAATACAAGTTAAACTCGTACTTAACAGGATACGATCCATATAAAAATTAACACAACTTACTAATTGAATATCAGATGATCCATATAAAAATTAACACAACTTACTAATTGAATATCAGATGCTACTAGCTCCGGAACTGCCGACAATATTATATCAGCGCCTTTATCTGTGTCCAGACTCCCAATAAATCCAATCTTCATGAAACGAACTTGAGTTAATATCATACTATCATAATCTACATTGTGTTATTTGAAATTTTATTCTCACCAACGGATGATTAGCCCTAACTGGCAAATTAAGTTCCACTTGCAGTGCTTCCTTGCATTCAGCCTATATTTTATACACATTATAAAAATAATAACACCAAATGCAAGTTCTAGGAGACAACCAGGAAAATGAAAAGAAATTCAATGTTCTCCTATGTTACTCTAAACTGTCAATTTAATAAACTTCACATGTAAGACTTGACTACCTTTCCAGAGAGATCATAATTGGCATAACATCTTTGAATACACTCATCAGCCATTGGGTTCCATTCGTTGACATCAATGCCACTAGTAATACCTAATACCAAAAATCAGATGATTAAATTACTTTCAAGAATGCTTTTCAAGAAAAATTATAATATATATATAGGTAAAGCGGGAAACACGAAAGAAAGTAGATAAAACACATAATGAACTTTATTAAATAGTGAAAAGAGCATCATTTACGAAACAAAAGCAAGGCTGGATGTCTAAGATAAAGATGCTACATTGGCAAATCACATACATATGTAGATACTTCGTTACAAAGCAGATTATGTCTGCTTTGTCAAAAAAAAAAAGAAGCAGATTATGTCTCTTGTAACAGTCAGACCTCAACAAATGATTACTCTCCGAACCAGAGATTTTTATTCCTTTATTAGGATTATTCATATATCGAGGTGAAATATATACACTATCACTTTGTTGGAACCGAGAAACAATATCAATTTATCGAGATTGAAATACACTATCTCTACCATATTCGGACCGAATGTTCTTCGAGGTTTTACTCTTTAAAACTATTACAGATAATACACAGAGGATACATAGAAATCCCTCCACGAAGAAAAGATTAAAAATTTGCAAAGTTTGAAAAAGAACCTTAGCTTATACAAAGAGTGCAAATGACATACCACTGATGGCATCAAATCGACTATTTAGAACCTCATGTAGACCACATCCACCTTCAGAGGTTAATATTTCCCATGAGTAGCCCTGTGTTAAAAATATAAACAAGAAATTTGTTAAAGCACCAAAAGCACTATGGTTGAAATTGATGAGTATGAATCGTACCTCGCTAGTTGTTAAAATCAAGTCCGAAGTTAAAATAGAGCCAGTCAGAACATTGATTGCATCATCTGGTAAAATCTGTTCCCATTGCCATCTCAGTTCCTCACAATAATCGAGGTTTAGTCCCAAATTATTGTTAGGTGCAAGCTCCACCCCCTAACCATGCACAAAATAAAATAAATATACTTATTGGATTTCTAAGTGTGACACGGTTAAAATCTAATAATTAATAACCAATGTAATGCAAGAGTATCGAACTTGCAACAAGTTATTGCACCCTTCACCATGCATGTTAATGCACAATAAAACAAAAACAATATCATATGTCCTGCTCTTGTAACTAAAGAATTTGGCTTTTGCTTGGTTTCGAGCCTTGCATTACAATGCAGGGAGAAGAAGACTAGCCTAATAAATATAAAACGTATCATGTAATTCCGATATTAAATAATGCTCCATTGAAGAGATCTATTTGTTGCACTAAGCTATTTTTAATACATGTGTCATCTTACTTATACTGTTTACAATTCTAAAAAAACTATTGATTAATATGATTTTTTTACCTGAACTGCAAGATTATGAATTACAAGAATTGTACGAGCTTTTTGGTAGATTCCTCTTGGCCGATAATTTGCTGCCAATAGCCTGAATATAAGAAGAAAATCATGAGCCACACAAAGTAACTTCAACTTTAAAAAAACTCCCTCATATAACATTCTTGGAAGTTGGTCTCTTACATAACCAAAAAAGAACCTCAATTTCTTGTTAATTAAGTAAATGGATACACATAGTCAAATACTACCAAAGAGCGCATCGCCTTTTTGCATAAATTACAACTTAGAAAGGACACATGCTCAAATAATCCAATAGCAAAGCCAATTACACATTTTTGGACATCATTCTGTGCACCATATAAGTTGGAGATGTAACTGCACTACATATATGAAACATGATGTATTGTTGACTCGAAACCACTCTTCATTTGAATTAATAACATAAGAGATAAAGTGCAGAAGATGATATACCATGAGTCATGAGTGGGAATAAAGAAATTTAACGAAAGAATGTATTAGGAAAGAAGAGTTCTAAGGAAATTACATACATTGGTACCAAACCTGCATGACAGTCATTAACAATAAACAAACAGTCTTGGCGAAAGGTGATCCCGCGCATGGAAAGTACTAAAGGAGCCTCGCATGCAGCGTGACAAAGTAGAGTAGACTGGAACTGCTCAATGCAAACAAGACAAAAACTATGCGTTAAGGCAAAAAATCACTTTTCAAAAGGAAACATGGTGTCTCCTATATATTTCATACCTGACTATCATAAAATTCAAAGTTAGCTTGGTCATCTGGAAGGTCCACAAATACCTATTGAAAACGAACAAAGAAACTGTTAGCAAACCACTACTACAGATTGACAACTAAAAATATTTATATTGGTGAAAAACATGCACATTGTAGCATAACTAGTTTTGTGAACCTTATTCATGGGGAGATTACCAACATGAAGTCCCTCCATCCATCTTTATTGCAATGATATAGTACCAAAATGTTTAACTCACCAAACACTCTAACTTCCTTCTTGGATTAGCAAAATCCATTGCACACTCACAAATCAATTCCATATCCAGAAAATTCACAGTGATTATTTCGATATCATGTGATCAACATATTCTTAAGAAGAATTGAGGAAAAAAGGAATATGGAATTTAAGAGGAGCGTTAATAAGCAGCAAGTACATCCAGCCGCAAAGATATAAATTGTTGGGTAATGAACACACAGTTATTTCTTATAGGTGTGAAATCAGGAGTGGTCCAGAAACAAATTACTGCAATTTAAGATGGAAAGCTAGGACATGTCCGGTTGAGGTAGAGAACAAAACAAAATAAGCTGATACATTGACAACAGTGAACTTTTAGCAAACATCGACGTACGACGTCCCAATCTCAAAAGTGTGAAGAAATTTAACAGAAAACTCTAGAGATTTTACACGTGGGCTGTCATTTGTCAATCATTATTGTGAATATTATAATAGAACCATAATACAATAGCATCACATCAGACAGTTTGATAACAGTAGCTGCAAGTCTCTGGAGTATGTATTACAATTTTAAAGGGTCTATGGTCTGACTTTTAAGATGGTATATATTTCCCCATATCCATCTTTATTGCCACTAGATCAAGTATCAGAAATGATTAATTTATGCCAAATAAACATTACCAGCTAAACCAAACACTAATTAACTTCAGTTTGCTTTCGTGGCTAATTTATTCTTTTTCAAGAACTTGGATTAGCTCATTAGCAAAATCCACTACAGACTCACATATCAAGTCCATAAGCACCAGAAGCTTATTCGCAGATAGTATTTCCATATTATGTGAAAGAAATACGCTTAAAAAGAGATGGGGCAACAGGGCATATAGAATTTAAGAGGAGCATTAGAAAGAAGAAATGTATCCAGAGCCATGATATAATTGGTTGAGTAATTAACAAGAACAAATTGCTGCAATATAAGATAGAAATGTACCCAGTCAACTCCTTCTTGGTACTCGCGAGTGAAAAGAATCTCATGATCAATGCCCGAAATATTAACTGTTGCGTCGACACCAGTTGAAGATGAAGGAAACATGCCATGTTGATATTTGGGACTTACAACCATTACTCGATGTCCTCTTTTTGCGAGGGCTATCGACAAACATCCACAATAATCTCTTAGGCTCCCTGACTTGGAGGATGGTGAAGCATCTACGAAAACCAGATCATAGGCCAAATGTTCTGATGCTTTGTCCACAAATGGATTAGTTCTTGTATAGATGTTTTCGAAAACAAAGGTATCACCCATGTCAAAATGTCTAAGATGTGCATTGAAGTCCATGCGCTTAATCACAGAACCATCATACAAAATTCTTGTTTCTTTCCAATATCTGCCCTTATACGCAATAGCAAAAACCACATTGACATGTACCCCAAAAAACTTATGAACATCCTGGCGAAATTTTTCACACTCATACTCCTTCCCAAACTCATAGATTTCATTCAAATAATTCATCAAGTTCATATCAAAATCCTCAGAAACAGCCGGCAAAGATCTTACCATAGTGATATCCCAAATATTTTGACCCTCTAGGAAATTGAACCTAAGATGCTTATAGAAATTATAGGCTTGGAAATCTTCAAGGGAAACCCCTTGTGTCAAGGGAAACCAATCCTTTTCCATTGCTTCCCAAGCATATGGTTCAATGGTATGCGAACCTGCTGTTGGAACTCTATGTTCCATAGGGATATCAGCAAATGCCTTTGTTTCCTTTGGCATGATTGGAATGATTTTAACATATTTTGAGTTTTGACCAGTAATTCTCATTGAAGGCCAGAGATTGTGAATCACCGTTCGAGGCCTTGGTACCCGACGAAATACATCACTTAATATGTGTGACACACCGGACCTATGTGAATGCGCATTACTAATGACAAGCTGATTTACATAGTCAATTTTCTCACCCTCTCGGAGTTCATTTATTGTTTGTAACACATTGTCATCATCCCTCTTTCTCTTTTTCGATGATGCTACAAGTAAAATATACACATATCTATCACATCATCATCATCACTCTAAAATTACTGGGGGTGGTTTTACTCATTATTAATGCGTTTTGATGAAGTTTAAGAATGGTTTTACTCATGATTGATGCTCAATAATAACAATGCTATAATAATGGAGAAAATACGTTTATAAAATTAAATTAGGGAAATAAAATCAAAATAGGGAAAGAAAATAAGCATACCTCCAAACTCGGAAGGCAATGCGCTCGAATCCAAATCCAGATGTTCCATCCTTTTCGCCTAGATTTTCTCCTAAATTATCGATCTCTATCCCCAAAGCCCTTAAAGCCCTAAACCCCAAACTCTGATTTTCGCGGGAATAAAACACGTTTACAAAATGCACGGTTCTATTTACTCTTGTAGTCCCGTCCCGTTAATTTATATGATATGATTCGATACATTAGTAAATACTCCCTCGTCCCTAGGAGTGTAAATGAGCCAAACTGTTCGTGAGCTATTCGAGCTAGGCTCGTAAAATATTCGAATTCGGTTTATAATAATCGAGCCGAGCTCGAGCTATTCGAATAGTTGACCGAGCCGAGCTTCATATTACTCGATTCGTATGGCTCGCGAGCCTAATCGAGCTTATATATATTTTATTATTTATATATATTTTTTATTATTTATATATTATTTTTATGTTATTTATATATTATTATATAAATATTTAATATTTTTATATATTAATCGAGTCGAGCTCGAGCCGAACTTAAGGTATTCGAGCTTTTGTTGATAATTAGTGAAATTGATTCAAGCTTTCGAGCCGAGCTTGAACATATCACATATGTGTCGAGCCGAGCTTCGAGCTTTAATTTTATGGCTCGGTCAAGCTCGAGCCCGAGCTCGAGCCCGGACTATTTAATCGAGCTCGAGCCGAGCCTGGTCAGTGTTCGGCTCGGCTCGGCTCGTTTACAGCCCTACTCGTCCCTAATTAGTTGTCCAGTTTGACTTTTCAGTGGTCAAATTGACTAACTTTTGACCGAATATTAAAATTAATCCGTTTATTATTTTAAAAAACTGAAAATCACATATTAAAATAGATTAGAAGTAGTTTACAATGGTATAATTTTTTAAAATATTTTTCATTATATAATATATATAAATTTCAGTCAAATTTGAGTCAATTTGACCAACAAAAATAGAAACTGGACAACTAATTAGGGACAGAGGGAGTAGTACTATATAATTAAACATTATTATAATATAATACCCGAGTCTACCAACGCGCAGTTAATCAATCAAAAAATTATGAATTATTTTAGAACCAATCAGATTTTTATTTATTTACATTCTCACATGAAAGCTTAGTTAACACTTCAAATTTAAATACAATAATGACTTTATTTAACAAATGCATAAATACATATTTTTTAAATCAAAAAATATTACTAAAAAATCACTATTTTAATTTGAAATCAATCACAATATCAATATTATTATATTGAAGCTCAAACATTGAAATTTTTAGTTTTCGGTTTGGTTATCATATTTATTAAAATAAATAATAACATAATATAATTAATGATAATTAATCGATTATCTTTTTCACATTTACTTTAGTTGAATATATTGCCTTTTATAAATACCTAAAAATTCAATCGCATCATATTTTTCAATCATTAATATTTTCTTTCTAATTAAAACATGTTACCATTTTGATTTAAAACTAATATTATAATCATTAATATATACCCGAAAATACCACACCATATTTTTTACTCCCTCCGTCCCATCCATTTCTTTACAATTTTTTTCACTGCTTGACACTCATTTTAAGGTGTTAGATATAATTGATGTGATTTAATGTCAGTGTTTAAGTGTTACAGAGAAAAAGAGTTTAACTTGTTAATGAAAGCAGTTGTAGCAGAGTTTGAGTATACGCTGACAGCTGGAAGCGCAAACGCTGACAGAAGGAAGTGCAAACACTGCTGGCTGACAGAAGGAAGCGCAAACACTGCTGGTTAGGAAAGCAACAGAGTTTGTTAAAGTCTGTCTACTGAAAGCGTCTACAAGTCAACAGAGATTGAAGATTAATTTAAGATAAATATGGAAGCAATATCTTTGAAGATTGGATAGTTGTCAAAGAGATTGAGTTGACTTAGGAGACGTGTAGCAATCGTAATTGATATCAATTGTATAGCTTAATTATAGGAGAATCAATTAACGATTGTACGTAGTTGTATATCTTATAAATACAGTTAGGTTAACCCTAGAAGGGTATCCATCGTGAAAGAATATCATTCATTGTAACCTAAGCAGCTCTCTGTGATATTTTACATCACTGAGAGAGGAATTATTAATTCCAAAAAGTTTTAAGTACTAAAACGTGTGTTCTTGTTATTTACTCATACAGTACTTGATTATATATTGTGTATTCGGCCTAACAAGTGGTATCAGAGCCAATCTGTTACTTTATTACAGTTTAAGATCCAAACACAATTGTAATCAATGGCAGAGATTCCTCCTCCATCAGGTTCTGAGAAAGCCCCTACTACTGTTAGTAGGTATGAAACGATTAGGGTTCCTATATTCAAGCCATCAGAGTATGCAATTTAGAAGGTGAAGATGACCATGTTTCTGGAAGCTACAGATCCAGAATATCTTGATAGAATTTATGAAGGTCCTCATAAACCTACAAAGTTAACTGCTGCTGTTGCTGGTGAGGAATCAAAGGTGATTGCTAAGGAAAAGAAAGATCTAACTGCTGAGGATCTTTCATCTATTGCTAAGGATGCAAAAGTAAGGCATTTACTTCACAGTGCATTAGACAATGTTATGTCTAATAAAGTGATTAACTGCACAACTGCAAAGGAAATTTGGGATGCACTTGAGGTTAGATGTCAAGGAACTGCTGCAATCAAGAAGAATAGAAGAAACATACTCACACAGGAGTATGAACATTTTGAGGCAAAGTCTGAAGAAACCATGACAGAAACATTTGATAGATTCTGTAAACTGCTCAATGATCTATCATTGGTTAACAAAGAATATGATCTAGAAGACTCAAATCTCAAGTTTCTTCTTTCTCTACCTGAAAAGTGGGATGTGAAAACAACCACTATAAGAGATAACTATGATCTTGCTGATACTGAGATTGATGAAATCTATGGATTGCTCAAGACTCATGAGTTAAAAATGGAGCAGAGAAACAGGAGATCAAACAAGAAGTCAAAGTCTGTTGCTCTGAAAGTTGAAGAAAAATCTTCAAAGAGAGAGAGGCATCAAGGAAGAAGGCAAAAGGAAAAGCCTTGGTCATTCATTCAGAAAGTGAGTCATCAAATACTAATGTTGACTCAAACACAGATGAAGCATCTGATTCTGAAGATGATGAAGAGATGATGCAAATGGCTGCATTAATGGTAAAGACCTTCAAGAAGATGGGTTCAAGAATTTCAAGAAGGGAAAGAGATTCTCCAAGAATTACTCAAAGTCTGACAGGAAGAATTTCAGCAAATCTGAAGGTAAGGACTCCAAATCTGGAAAGAAAGATAAGTCTGAGATTCAATGCTACAAGTGCAAGGAGATGGGTCACTATGCTCCTGAGTGCAAGAAGGGTAAAATCGAAAAGGCACTCTACACCAAAGGTAGAGACTGGGCAGACACCTCAGATTCAGATGAGGAGGTAAACTATGCACTCATGGCCTCTACTCAGAATGAAGACTCTGAACTTAAGGTACCTCCAACTACCTATGCTTATAATACTGATAATATAACTGAATTGAGAATTTATCTTAAAGCATTACATATCAGTTATAGGGATCAGACTTTAGAGAATGAAAGAATCAAGAATGAGTGTTCTCAACTCAAAGAAAGAAATAAACTTGTTGAAGAACAACTTGAAAACATGAATAAAATTCAGAAAGAAAGAGATGATGCTGTTTTTATAGAACAGGAGTTGCTAGGTAAATATAAGCAACTAGAATCTGAATTGGAGGATGCAAAGCACATTATTAAAACTTGGACACACTCTGGAAAAGACACTCAAGAGGTTTTTCAATCAGACACAGTAGGTCTAGGTTATTCTGAGGATGATGTACTTAGGTTTCAGAATACAGTCAAGATTAGACCACCACTTTCTTCTAAGAAATTTGGAACGTTTGTTAATGGTATAAGTGAACCTAGGTTTGAACATGGAATAGAAGCTGTTAAGAAAGAACCAGTACAAGCTAGTGTAAAACAGGTTAATATTGGTTCAATGACAGATAAACAACTCAAGCATAAGCTTAAGGAGTTAAAATTTGTTAAGAAACAGAAAATGCCTAGGAAAAACAGAAATGGAAAGGTAGGCATTACATCAGGATATAGGCCAATGCTTGCTACATTTGCACCAAGAAAAACTTGTCATAACTGTGGTAGCACTAATCATCTTGCTAGTTTTTGCAGGAAGAACAAAAACATTAATTCTTTACCCTCCAAATCTGGAGTGAAAAAGAATAATGTCAAACCTAGACCACAAACTCTGTGCAAACATTGTGGAAGTACTTGGCACTCAATTTATACTTGCAAGAATTATCATGCTATTTATCATAATTACTATGAACTGAAACCTAATCTGAAATGGGTTAAAGTTAATTCTGTAGGTACTAAGACTAAAAATGTTAGTTTAAACTCTGATAATGACAAATCCGCTGCAAAAACTAACAGATTCAATAAAGCAAAAGGATCCAAGCAAGTCTGGATCCTTAAATCTAACAATCAGTGATTGTTTGTGATTGCAGGGCACCAGGGAAAGTACCCTAGTCGTGGACAGTGGATGTTCAGGACACATGACTGGAAATAAAGCCCTGCTATCAGAGTATGTGGAGAAGGCTGGCCCAAAAGTTTCCTATGGAGATGGCAACATAGGACATACTCTGGGATATGGTAATATTAATCTTGGAAGTGTCATCATCACAAATGTAGCTCTGGTTCCAGGACTCAAGCATGATCTGTTATCTGTGAGTCAAATCTGTGACAGAGGATATCATGTAGATTTTCAGCCTGAATACTGTCAAGTCATCAGTAAATCTACTGTGAAAGTTGCTCTAGTTGGAAACAGACACAATAACATCTATGAAATAAAATTGTCAACAGACTCTGATGGCAAAGTAGTGTGTCTGTCAACAAGGATGTCCAGTGAAGAGAGTTGGAAGTGGCATAAGAAACTCTCTCATTTAAATCTGAACAACATCAATGAGCTAATAAAGAATGATCTTGTAAGAGGGCTACCAAAGTCTTTGTTGAATGCAGAAGGCCTGTGTGATTCTTGTCAAAAGGCCAAACAGAGAAAAGCCTCTTTCAAAAGCAAGTCTGAGTCTTCAATTGTTGATCCTTATCATCTTCTACATGTTGATCTTTTTGGACCAGTGAATGTTATGTCTCTTGGAAAGAAGAAATATGCTCTAGTCATTGTTGATGAATACACCAAATTCACTTGGGTGTATTTTCTAGCAAAGAAGGATGAAACTGAATTAACTCTGGCAGAACATATAATGCAGTTAGACAAAGGGTCAAAGAATCAAGTGAAGATTATCAGAAGTGACAATGGAACTGAATTCAGAAATTCAACAATGGAAGAATTTTGCAAGAACAAAGGAATTAAACAAGAGTTTTCTGCACCTGGCACTCCACAACAGAATGGTGTAGTTGAAAGGAAGAATAGAACTTTGATAGAAGCTGCCAGAACTATGCTTGATGAAGCAAAATTACCAACCTATTTATGGGCAGAAGCTGTTCAAACGGCTTGTTTTACATAGAATGCTACTCTGATCAACAAGCATGGAAAAACACCATATGAAATGGTGAGAGAAAAGAAGCCAAACCTGAAATATTTTCATATTTTTGGGTGCAAATGCTTTGTGCTGAAAACTCATCCTGAACAGTTGACCAAATTTGACCTGAAGGCAGATGAAGAAATTTTTGTTGGCTATCCACTGTCAACTAAGGTGTTCAGAGTTTATAATCTGAGAACCAGAGTGATCATGGAATCTATTCATGTGTCTTTTGATGACAAGAAAATAACTGGACTTGAAGATGTAAATGAACATGATCAACTGCACTTTGAAAATGAAGATTTAATCTCTGATGAATTAAACTTTGATGAGTCTGATCTGACAAACTCTGCTCAGCTAAACTCTGAACCTCTACTGGTAAATACTGAAGAGACCTTTCAGCCAAAAGCAAGAGAAGAACCAGTTGAGGGGGAGCATGAAGAATCTCATCAAAGTGATAACTCAAATTCTGATAATGACTCAGTTGAAAATTATGAATCAAACTCTGGTGACTCAAACTCTGGAAGTCCAAAATCTGACAGTTCAAACACTGAGCAGTCACATTCAGGGGGAGCCTCAGAGAATGAAGAAAGATATCAAGAAAACCAGGAGAACATGGATCGAGGGGGAGGATCAAACCTTGAGAGAAGTCATTTGCCTTCAGCTAGGAAATGGACCAAATCTCACACACCTGATTTGATCATTGGTGATCCAGATGCAAGAGTAAGGACAAGAAGTGCAACAACAAATGAATGTTTGTTTCATGCATTCCTGTCACAAACTGAGCCAAAGAAAGTTGAAGAAGCTCTTAAAGATGCTGACTGGATAACAGCAATGCAAGAAAAGTTAAATGAATTTGAGAGAAATGAAGTGTGGACACTAGTACCAAGACCAAAGAATAGGTCTATTGTTGGCACTAAGTGGGTCTTCAGAAACAAAACTGATAGTGAAGGGGTTGTTACAAGAAACAAAGCCAGACTTGTGGCAAAAGGCTATTCACAGCAAGAGGGGATAGATTATGATGAGACTTTTGCTCCAGTTGCCAGGTTGGAGGCAATAAGGATGTTTCTTGCTTATGCTTCTCACAATAAATTCAAGGTGTTTCAAATGGATGTGAAAAGTGCTTTTCTAAATGGAAAACTTGAAGAAGAAGTGTTTGTTGAACAACCACCTGGTTTTGTAGATCCAAAATATCCAGACCATGTCTACAGGCTAGACAAGGCACTCTATGGACTTAAGCAGGCACCAAGAGCATGGTATGAAACTCTGGCTCAATTTCTTTTAGAAAGTGGGTTCAACAGAGGTACAATTGATAAAACTCTATTTTATTTCAAATCTGGAAGTGACTTGCTTTTAGTTCAGATATATGTTGATGACATTATTTTTGGATCTACTAATGATAAACTTTGTAAGAAGTTTGCCAAGCTCATGCAGTCCAGGTATCAAATGAGTATGATGGGAGAGCTAAGTTATTTTCTAGGCTTACAGGTGAAGCAAACAGATGATGGAATCTTTATCAATCAAGCAAAATATACCAGAAATCTTCTCAAGAAATTTGGCATGCTTGACTGTTCATCTGCAACAACTCCCATGGCAACTGCAACTAAATTGGACAAAGATACAGGGTCATCAGTAGATATGACAAGTTACAGAGGAATGATTGGCTCTCTTCTCTATCTAACTGCAAGTAGACCTGATATCATGTATGCAACATGTCTGTGTGCAAGGTTTCAGGCAGATCCAAGAGAACCACATTTAACAGCTGTGAAGAGGATTTTTAAGTATCTCAAAGGCACCATAACTTTAGGATTGTGGTATCCAAGAGAATCAGATTTCAACCTACTTGGCTACTCTGATGTAGACTTTGCAGGCTATAAAATTGACAGAAAAAGTACGAGTGGAAGTTGTCAATTTCTTGGTGACAGACTTGTTTCTTGGTACAGCAAGAAACAGAAATCAATATCCACATCTACAGCTGAAGCAGAGTATATTGCTGCTGGTAGCTGTTGTGCACAGATTCTATGGATGAAGAATCAATTGCTGGATTATGGATTGAGGTATAGCAAAATACCTATTTTTTGTGATAACCAAAGTGCTATTGCAATGACAGGTAATCCAGTACAACACTCAATGACCAAGCACATCAGCATAAGGTATCACTTTATCAGAGAGCATGTAGAGGAAGGCAACATTGAGCTCCACTTTGTGTCTACAGATCAACAACTTGCAGATGTCTTCACCAAGCCTTTGAGTGAAGCAACATTTACAAGGCTGGTCAATGAACTAGGAATGGTCTCTGGTTTTGACTAAAAATGTTGGTTAGACTCAAAATTTTCTTATAAAATGTGTTGTTAATTTTTCTATGAATTGTTAAGTGCTATGTGAACTTTGTCAGCATGTCTGTCTGTTATACACTGTTAATATGTTTGATAAACTCTGTGAATTCTGAATTGATCTTTGTCTGGATGAAAACACCAATGAAGAAATATGTATGAAGCATGATTCTCAGTGATTAAATCAAGACTCTTTCTGAGTCACTGGGATCTAATCAGATCTTGTGCAGTACTTTAACACAGCATGATATTGTTTCATATTTATAGCATCTCTTAGTTTATTTAGTCCTAAACTCTGAGTCTATGAATACTGTGTGCATTGCCTCTCATAAATAACTTCTGATATTGATGAACTCTAAACTCTGATTAGTGACACTCTGTTCCCAAGACATATACATAGTTCTTGATGATTCTTTATTTGTACTTGTGAAAATTTTAAAACTTGAGATGTGTCATTGTTTAGTTTGGTGAGAAACAATTCATGTCTGCACCCTGTGAGAATTTGAGCCAAATAAGTGATTGATACATTTTATATCAATCAGATTTTATTGATGTGTGATGTTCATCATTGAGTATGTTGCTCTAGAACTTGTGTTAAACCATTTTGAGACTACATGATATGTGTGTGCATGAAAATGATAAAGGCATTAGGATTCACCATCTTTCTCCAAACACTATTCATAAATTCTACCATTAGAAAACCCTTTTGAGCCTCTTTAACTGCTCCTTTTTAAACTCTGAAGTATTAAGAGCAGTTATTGTTGCCCAGTAAATAACAATTGTAGAAGGGGGGTTGAATACAATTGTATAAGATTTTCGACTTAAACAAATAACACAAGTATGAATTAATAACAGCTTTATTAATTCTGATATAAAACTGTTACAAAACTCTCTTAAGAAATTCTTATGTTCTTAAGAGCTGTTAGGTTACAAGATAAATCGTGTAAGCGATTACAATAATGTAAAACCTAAACTGTGTTTATATAGAGTACACAGTTACACTATCAATTACAAGATATTCTAAATCAATTATATATATCTTTGAATGCATATCTTGTATGATAGCTGCCTTCCTATAATCTAGGAACCGACATATCAATCTTCCTTGATCTCTGGTCTGATGAGAATCTTCACGAAATACTGACCAGCTTCTAATCCTGATAATAGTCCAATACTGACGTTGTATTACTGATGATGTCAGCATCAGTATCTGATCAGTAATGCCCAGATCCTGATCATCACTTGAATCAATATCTAACAATCTCCCCCAATTTGTTCTTTATGAAACAAAGCACAAATTCCTTGATTCAAAGATGTCAAAAACTCAAAACAAAATACCTTCTAAAAATCATCAGGAACAGTTTCAGAAATTCTTTGATAAAACAGATTCATCTTCAAGAAATCAGATATCAATTCTTCTTCCTTGCTTTCAAGAATTTGAATCAGTTTCTTCTTCAGATTTTTGAGTTCTTCATCTTCCTCATTAATCTGATAGATAGCTGCCCTGAGATTCTGAATTGAGCTTCTTGGAAGATCTAAATCACCTAGCAACACATAAGCAATTTCCTTCCCATCTGAATTTAGAGACAGTTGTTCTATGCCTAGATACACTTCTCTAACAGCAGTACCTTTCTTCATTTCAACCTCTATGTCTCTTAAATTTAAGTACATAGGAATATAATTGCCATCATACCTCGTTCCTCCATCCATAAATCTCTGTCTAATTGTCCTGTAAATCATAACAAACCAATTGTTGTAAACTTCTCTTTCTTTAACATTGATTCTTTTACTTCTGAGAAGATACAGAACATATTTCAGCTCTTTTGCAGATTTGCACAACAACTCATGAATAGGAATCTTCTTTAAAATTCTATCTTTCATAAAGTACAACATCTTTTCTATTTTCTTTGCACCAGCATAACAATCAGCAATGATAGCAACAGCTTCAAGTTTCCAGAGATGATCAACAGTTAACTCATCACCAATCTTGTCAACTAGAGCATGTTGATCAGTTTGTACAATGAAAATAATCTGTGCATGACTATACCCAATTCCTCCTCTTGTTCCAGGTTCCAATCCTTTCAAACCAGATTGCATACTTACCCATTTTGGTGGATTTTCAGCAATAAATGTAGTAGACTTTGATTTAACAATCGATAAAGATTCATTAATCAAAGAAGACTCTGTTATCAGTCCTGCAGATTTGAAAACAATCGGTTTCCTATAATCACACTCACTCTTCTCCTTTTTCTTACTCTTCTTCTTCTCATCTGTTGGATAATACTGCTGATGTTCAGGAACAGATTTATCTTTATCATACCATAAATTCCTGTTTGATCTATTAACATTTCTCAAGTAATCTCTGGTTGTTATCCTTTCTGCTTCTCTGGCTTTAGCTCTGATTTCACTTTCTCTTTCAAATCTTCTGAAGTTCTCTTGTTCATACTTCAGTGTATCTTCAATAACTTCCATATTGTGAAATTCAACCACAACCTTAAGAATCATAATCTTAAGTTCTTTTAAAATTTCAGCTTCTTCAGAATCAGAGACAACATCAGGAATTGAACCAAAGACTAACTTCTCATTAGATGCAGTAGATTTAACAGCAACCTGGCTCTTTCTTTTTAAAGGCAATATCTCCTCTTCAATTTCTTCAGGAGCATTGAATCTTTTGTCTGGAGTTAGTGCAAGAGATAGTGGAGTTTTCTTCTTTTCATTTTCAGAAACATCTTTTAATTTGATTCCACTAGATCTTGTTTGCCTTGTACTTGTTTGAGCAGATAATCTTCCTCTACTTCTGTATCTTCCTCCTCTGCCTCTTCCTCTTCTTGCAGCAGGAGCTTCATTTTGTTTTGCAATCTCTTCAAAAATCCTGTTCTGTTCTTCTAAGAACTCATCAGTAATCATGTTTGGATTTTCTCCAGTAGTAAAGATAAGTGTCTTCTCAGCATGATACTGTTGAACTCTTTTGTCTTTATGAAACAGCTTAAGAACACGACCATCCCCAGTGTCAAGTTCATGAAACAGATTAACAACATCTTCATCCTGTTCCACATACACATCATCTTCAGGAATGGTTGACAGAGTTTGACCAGGTGTCACGAACTGTTCTTCTTTTGGATTCTGAGATTGCACCATTGTTGTCACTGTCTTCTTACCAGATCTAGAAACATGAGTTGACTGCCTAGTTTGAGTATTAGATCTCTTTGTTACTAAAGCAGCATCAAAGGTTTCAACTTTATGTGACTTAGCACCACCATCATTTCCAGAATTATCATCATCCTTTTGTACCACTGGATTAGGTGAGCATTTTGTTTTAACTATCTTCTCCCCCTTTTTGACATCGGCATCTTCTTCAATGAAGAAAGACAAGATAAGCTTGAGGGTTTCATCAATATTATCAACTTTTGATTCCAAGACAGTCATTCTGGAATCCATTTTCTTGTCAAGTGCTTTAATATCATCAGAAAGAAGACGTGCTTGAGAAGCAGTAGCAGATATAGAAACAGATGTTTGAATACCCGCTTGAAATTTATCAGTAACAGCCTTCATAGAGTCAATCTCACTCTTCAATCCCTTTGCTAGAAGAGCATTTGTTTTGAGAAGAGCCTTGAGTTCAGGAGTAGGCATCCTCGTGGCAATATGACCAGAATGAAAAAAAGCATTTTGAAAATTCATCTCAGCATTCGGTTGATTCCATTCAGTATCCCATTCATATCCCCTTGTAGCTCGAGTATCAGGAGGAAGAATGGAACTTTACTCCCCTCTGAATTCTTCTTGAGTAACAGACTGCATGTACCTACTCGAAGACCCATAAGTAGATAGGAGACTTGCTTTTATTGCTGCCTGCATTTGAATTGTGTCAGGATCAGCATTAACATGATGATCATCATCATCATCTGAGCTACCACCAGCCTCAGGAAGTTTATCATCAACATTATCATCATGATGCATAACACCTTTCATTTTCAAATCACCAGTAGATGCAGCTGGCGAATCCTGATGTCCTGCAGACAGATTAGTAACATTTCCTAAATCTCTCATTTCTTTTAAAGTGATCTCATCACTTCTCACAATGTTACCTAAGTTACTGTCAATAGTAACTGCTACCTCACTAGAAGTTAACAACTTCTCACTCTGTTCTACCTCTCCTTTTGCCAGTTCAGGAGACTGCCTCTCATCACTCTTCTTTTTCTCTAAATGTTCACTCTCAATCTCACAAGAAAGGCTCTGACTCATTAAATGTGAAGAAATAAGAGGTGGCTGAGAAGAGTGGTCTGAAGTTATACAAATAGAGGTATCCCTTTTATCAGGTCTATCTGTAATCATACTATCAGTAGTAAAGGAAGTAGAGATAGAGATGTTACCTGACGAAGTAGTTAAATAATTCATTGGCCTTGCAGAAATTGGCTCAATAAGCAATGGAATAAGTGGATCAGTAGTACTTACATCAGGATCGACCACTGCAACTATAGCATGACTTGCATCAGTATTAGCTACTGATGGTTCTTGTGTAGTCTGAGGTTTTGAAGCTTCTTCAACACTTTGAGTCAAAGGTTCTTGTGTGCTTCCCTCAAATGCAGTGTCAGCAATCACTTCATCACATTCAGCAATGTGCAAATCATGAGCAGCTTTATCTGCTAGACTTCTAGCTAGTTCAATTTCAATTTCAGAAGCCCCTTGAGCATTGTCAGGAAACTCCCCTGCTGATGTGATTTTGCCAGCATCTTCACTTTGAGAAGTTGGTTCTTGTGGGGCAGGAATATTCTTGTCTTCATCTTCCTTTTGAGAAAGTGGTTCTTGTGTGACTATTCCTTCAGAAATGTCTGCACCTACACTTTGAGTAGGTGGTTCTTGTGTGACTGGATCTGCAATAGCTTCTGAACTCCTTTGAAGGTCAGGTTCTTGTGGGCTTGATCCTTTCAGAGGTGACATAGTAGTCCTCTATTTCTTCTGTCTATGAAAAACATTTGCTTTAGCAGTTTTCTTTTCAAGTGGTGAAGGTTTGAAACCCAACTGAGCAGCAATAGCATTTACTTGATCAACAGACACCTCAATAATTCTTCTCTTTGGAGATGCAGGTGCTGGAGAATCAGAAATCTCAACAGTCTCCATAGGTGAATTATCAGGAGTAGAGATGTCAGGATTAACAGTAGCGTCAGGAACTGATGATCCATCCTGATTAAAAGATACATTAGGATTGCTCTCCATAGCATCAGTAAGATTCAGTAATTCTATGTGAACAACAAATTTGCCTTTGCTGATTAATCTTCTTCTTTTCTTCGGCTTTTCAGAGACAGCCACTTCTCTAGTATCAACAACATCAATCTCCTTTTTCTTCATCAAGACTGATATAGGCATTGTGTCATCATCAGAATCAGAATCAGAAACAGCTCTTTGACCAACTTTCCTCTTCACTCCTGTTTCTTTATTCAGACCAGATGTTTCCAGAACCCTTTGTTCACCCCCTTGTGACTTCATTTGAGAGTGAGTTGGAGTGGAGAAATCATTTGATCCTGATTGCCTCTCAGACACATCAGATCTAGCTAATTTCTTTGATTTTACAACTGATGCCTTTTGTGAGACACCAGAGGTGGTTGACTGTTTAGATGAGTGTTTAGGTTGTGTGCTTGTGTCAGGAATAGGATGTGTAAGGTCCTGTCCCATAGCACCAGTTGCTGGGCCATACTGAATAGGCATTCTCTTTCTTAAAAGAGACCATACTTCATCAGGAATGTATGGAGTTCCATCAAATTTATTTGCCTTATCAGAATTGATTAGACTCTTTATATTTTTTTCTGAGATTTTACATATAGGCAAAATTATATCATTCTCAAAAATAGCATGAGGACATAAGTGGGAGAATATTAATTGGAAAAATCTAAGAAAGCAAACATAACCACATTTATCTGCTTTTCTTTCACTTAATGCCTTTAGTATAAAAGACCCATAATCAAATGAGAGATCATGAATTAGAGAATACCCAATTTTGGCTGAACCTGTGGGTAAAGCATCAAAATTTGACACTTTATTCAAGAAACATCTGCTGATAGTGTCGAAGAAGAAATTCCATTCCTTCTTAAGCTTTGTCCTGTAGAGCTCTCCAAACTTCTTTGGCGTTCCATTGTAACCCAAACTTACAACATACTCAAGGAGTCTTGTATCAGGAACTTTGAATACTGGCTTACCAATGATTGATGGTAAGTGTAGGGCTTCAGTGACAATCTCAGGAGTCACATAGTATGTAACATTATTATACTCAAAGCTCATTTGAGGCTTTTCTGATGGAAGTCCTTTCCCAAAGACACTTGTGTTCCAAACCTGCATTACAGACTTAATAGATATCTTGGCAGGTTGGGTTAGAGCATAATTGATTGGGCTTGAGGCCAAAAAGTCCTGAATAATGTGGAAATCATTGGGCAAGTCCTGATGATCTAGAACTGCAGTGAAGTTATTTGTGTTAAAAGTAACTCCATTGATTACCACCTTGCTGTTCATGAAAGATGAATTCTCCATTGGAATTTCAAACACAAGAATTGCGCTAATTTTGAAATTAGGGTTTAAGAGTGCAAAGATAGAGAGACGATGTTTTACTGATGGTTTTGAGAATAATAAATCAATTAGAAAACTAAATTGATATTTGGACAATACTTATGATTTCTCAAAAACAGGTGTCAGTAAACCATTCGTTTATACTGGAGTAATGGACCAAATTACGTGAGAGAGTGGTGATGATTGCACGCATCACGACTTACATCTGTAACTATATGTAATGATCGAGTGAAACACACGCGCTTGTATTATTCGAGAAATAAGATTGTGATTAAAATAAAACATGGTAATTTTGTTTTAAATAAAGAAATTTAAAACATCACAATCAAATAATACATGGTACTTACACCAGAAATATGAATCGTTTCATATTCTTGTTCCACCCTTCTCTATTTAATCTTAGAGACTTGTCCACTTACTTCCTTAACCCTTCATTCTCTCCTGAAAAAATAAGAAAAACCCTTCACAGCAAAACAATGTCGAACCTTACCATCAAAGAGAAGAATCTCCATCTCTTATAGAAAAGAGACATCTTTAGATATACTCGTGAAGAGTTTGATACTTTCGACTGGGAAAGACAACTTGAGACTCTCTGGTTGCAGATGGATGCAGGTCTCGAAGAAATCGAGAAGGAAAAACCTGCAAAAGTGATTGACATCGATGCTGCCCTTCAAGCAACATTAGCATGGCTTTCATCTAAGACATCCTCATCCAACTCCATCAACCATTGTTAATGAATATGTCACCAAAAATAACCTTATCCCTGTCAACTTCCACCCAAACAAAGTGGCAAAGATGGGATCTGGGATGGCTACTAACAATGGAGTGGATTGGTCTTTTATTTCCTGTTGAATAGATTAGTAGATAGAGAACAAAAAGATGTAATCTTTGAATGTAATCTCTTTCTTATTATCAATGAAAAATTTAGTTTCTCTATTCTATTCAATGTTTTCCTGATTTATCATGTTATCTGAGAAATAAATATGAGGACTAATTAAAGTGATCACATTATCAGGAATTCAATAACATTAATCATAGCTTGAATCAGGAAATTGAGATAAAACGAAGACAGTTAGATTTTGAACATAATACTGATGATCTAATCGTTGCATCAGGATTCGACGTTGACCACTGTCAGGATTGACTTTCCATCAGTATTTGCAAGTTGTCAGTATCTGATGACTTCTTTCTCTCAAGTACTGCCATAGTTTACCATTCCAAGTTCATTCACCAACTTTGTAAAAGTAGTCTCAGGTAGTGGCTTGGTGAATATATCAGCTAACTGTTGATCAGTAGGAACAAAATGAAGTTCAATTGTCCCTTCAAGTACTTGTTCTCTTATGAAGTGATATCTAATACTGATGTGCTTTGTAAGAGAATGTTGAACTGGATTTCCTGTCATAGCAATAGCACTTTGGTTATCACAATAAATAGGTATTTTTGAAAATGACAAACCATAGTCCATTAGCTGATTTCTCATCCACATGATCTGAGCACAACAGCTTCCAGCAGCAATGTACTCAGCTTCTGCAGTTGATGTGGAGATAGACTTTTGCTTTTTACTAAACCAAGAAACTAATCTTCCTCCAAGAAACTGACAACTGCCTGAAGTACTTTTCATGTCTATTTTGCATCCTGCAAAATCAGCATCTGAGTAACCACATAAACTAAAGTCTGATTCTCTAGCATACCAAAGGCCAAGAGAAGAAGTGCCCTTAAGATATCTGAAAATCCTTTTCACAGCAATGAGATGTGGTTCCTTGGGATTTGCTTGAAATCTTGCACATAGACAGGTTGCATACGTGATATCTGGTCTGCTAGCAGTTAGATATAAGAGTGAGCCAATCATTCCTCTATAGTTGGTTACATCTACCTCAGTTCCTTGATCAGGATCAAGCTTTGTAGCTGTAGCTATAGGAGTTGAAGCTGTAGAGCTGTCTTGCATGTTAAACCTTTTCAGTAGATTCTTTGTGTATTTTGACTGATTGATAAAAATCCCATCATCAGTCTGTTTAACTTGCAGACCTAAGAAATAGCTCATTTCTCCCATCATGCTCATTTGATATCTAGACTGCATTAGCTTTGAAAACTTCTCACACAGCTTAGTGTTAGTTGACCCAAAAATGATATCATCAACATATATTTGAACTAACAGCAAATCCTTACCATGATTCAAATAAAACAGGGTTTTATCAATTGTACCTCTATTGAATCCACTTTCCAGTAAGAATTGAGCTAGGGTTTCATACCAGGCTCTTGGAGCTTGCTTTAGTCCATAAAGTGCTTTATCCAATCTATAGACATGATCTGGATATTTAGGATCAATGAAGCCAGGAGGTTGCTCAACATATACCTCCTCTTCCAGTTCTCCATTGAGAAATGCACTTTTTACATCCATCTGGAATACTTTAAACTTCTTGTGGACTGCATATGCCAGAAAAATTCTGATGGCCTCTAGTCTTGCAACAGGAGAAAAAGTCTCATCATAATCTATTCCTTCCTGTTGAGAATACCCCTTTGCTACTAGTCTTGCTTTGTTCCTCACAATTGTGCCATCTGAATCAGTCTTGTTTCTGAATACCCACTTTGTACCCACAATAGACCTTCCCTTGGGCCTTGGTACAAGTTTCCAGACTTCATTTCTTTCAAACTCATTCAGTTCTTCTTGCATAGCTGTTACCCAATCAGCATCCTTAAGTGCATCTTCAACTTTCTTTGGCTCCTCCTTTGACAGAAAGTTATTATATAAGCATTCATTCTGAGTTGCACTTCTTGTCTTAACACCTGCTTCAGGATTCCCAATGATTAAATCAGGAGTATGACTTTTAGTCCATTTCCTTGCTGATGGTAAGTCATTTCTTGAACTGGATGCTCCCCCTGGATTGGTGTTATCTTCAAAAGAACTAGAATTGCTAGAAGCTCCCCCTGAGATAGTGCTATCTCTTCCTGATATACTGTCAGGATTGTCACTTGAATCTGTTTCTGATGAGTCTCTACTTGATGTTTGAGTTGTATCAGTACTGGTGATGTCTTGCTCTTGCTCCTCCTCAACATTTGCATTATTTGAGTCATCATCAGTAACAGGTGTTCGATCAGGAATTGATCGATCGTCAGGATCTGACAGAGTATTAGTATCTGACATGACTTCATCAGAATTCTTGGTAGCTTCATTTGCAAAGATCAAACTATCATGAGAGTCTTCCATAATCCCTGTTATTTTTCTATCATCAAAAGATAAATTAATAGACTCCATGACTGTCTTTGTTCTTAGATTGTAGACTTTAAAGGCTCTTGTTGTTGGATAGCCAATAAAGATGGCCTCATCAGCTTTTGTCTCAAATTTTCCTAGCTGTTCAGGATGAGGTCTTAGAACAAAGCACTTGCAGCCAAACACATGTAAATGCTTCAAACTTGGCTTCTTTTCCTTGATCATCTGATAAGGAGTTACACCATGTCTGTTGATTAGGGTGATGTTCTGAGTGTAGCATGCTGTGTTGACTGCTTCTGCCCAGAAATATGTAGGTAGTTTAGCTTCCTCCAACATAGTTCTGCCAGCTTCAATAAGAGTCCTGTTCTTTCTTTCAACTACTCCATTTTGCTGAGGTGTGCCAGGAGCAGAGAATTGTTGAACTATTCCTTTGTATTTACAGAACTCTTCCATTGCTGAATTCTTGAATTCAGTCCCATTATCACTTCTCAGAATCTTGACTTTGTATTTTGTGCCAGTTTCAATAAGTCTTACATGGTCCAGCAGTATTTCAGTAGTTTCATCTTTTCTATGCAGAAAATAAACCCAGGTAAATCTAGTATATTCATCAACAATGACTAGAGTATACCTTTTCTTACTGATGGACATAATATTCACTGGTCCAAATAAGTCAAGGTGAAGCATGTGATATGGTTCATCAATTGAGGATTCAGATTTACTCTTGAATGATGTCCATCTCTGTTTAGCCTTCTGACAAGCATCACAGAGTCCATCAGGAGTATATAGTGCCTTTGGTAATCCTCTTACCAAGTCTTTCTTAACCAACTCATTTATATTGTTGAAGTTAAGATGGGAAAGCTTCTTATGCCAATTCCAACTTTCATTTACAGAAGCTTTACTGATGAGGCATGTAGTTGGATTATCAGTATTGGTGTGAATGTTGGCTTCATAAATGTTACCATGTCTTTGACCAGTTAATGCAACCTTTCCTGAAGATTTGCTGATAACTTCAAAATGAGTATCATTGAAATTGACACGATAACCTCTGTCTGTGATTTGACTAACACTTAACAGATTGTGATTGAGTCCTTTCACCAGAGCTACTTTTTCAATGATGACATTTCCAATTACAATACTGCCATATCCCAAAGTTTGTCCAATGTTGCCATCTCCATAAGACACAGTTGGGCTAGCCTTCTCCTCAAATTCTGATAGCAAGGTTTTGTCTCCAGTCATGTGCACAGAGCATCCACTATCCATGACTAACACATTTTTCTTTTTACCCTGCATTCAGAATCACAAAGAACTCAGTTAGAATTTTTAAGAACCCACACTTGTTGGGTTCTCTTTTCATGCAACTTAACATTTTTAGCAGCAGAAGAATTTCTTGTAAAGACACCTTCATCAGGATTAAGTCCATCAGAATTAATCTTTTTCTTAACAGATGCATGATTAATATTCAAGTTCTTTGTTTTCCAAAATTTGCACTTTTATTGAACTTAGGCAAAGGCTCATAATAATTATAGTACAAATTATGGTATTCTTCACATGTATAAATAGAATGCCATTTACTGCCACAATGGAAACAAGGATTCTGTGGTTTATAAAATACTGATTTATTCCTAATGTCAGACTTAGGAACTACAGTTGGCTTCTTTTTACTCCTCCTGCAATCAATAGCAAGATGATTAGAGTTACCACAGTTAAAGCATACTTTTCTTGGTGCATTTGGAATATACTTATAATTATTCTCCTTGTTTATTCCAACTTTACCATTCCTGTTCCTTTTGACAGTTGGAACTCTCTTCCTATCTGTTACATCACAGATTCTATCCCTTAATTGTTTCTTGGACAAAAGACCTACATTTTTGTTTTTTGACAGTTCTAGACTCAGAATGATGTGTAGAAGTAGATCCCTTTTCTGAAGTAGATTTGGGAATTTCTGGATACACATAATTAACAGGTTTTAATTTGGTTTTAGTACTGTCTATAACATATCTGTAGGTTTTTCGATTTGTTGAGTCATCAACTATAACTCTTCCTGGATTAGATGAAACAACCTTTTCTTTGTACTTTTTCTCATTCTCTGGCTTATAACCTAGACACTCTTTCCAGTTTTTATCAGTAATAATTTCATGAGTTTTTGTTCCAGAATGTGTCCAGGTTCTGAGTTTTTCATTTGCCTCTTTAAGTTGCATTTCAAGTTCATTACATTTAAACTCTGTTTCAAGTTTCATGTGTTTAGCATTATCACATTCTGCTTGAACTTCCTGCAAGAAAATTAACTCAGCTTCTAGATGATCATTTCTCTTAACAACCTCTGCCATTTCAGATTTTATTCTAGTATTTTCAAGAGATTGACTCCTAAAACTAATATGCAGAGATTTTAAAAAAGATCTTAGCTCAGAGACATTATTAGTATCAAAATCAAACAAAATTTCAGATACCTTATTTTCACCAGCAGAAGTCTCATCAGTTTTAGCCATCAAAGCATAATTCACTTTCTCTTCTTCAGAGTCAGATGATGAATCCATCCAATCCTTGCTTGAAGAAATGAGAGCTTTGGTTTTGGTCTTCTTGCACTCAGTTGCAAAATGACCCATTCCATCACAGTTATAGCATCTGATTTTTGACTTGTCAAATTTGCTGCTTTTATCTTCTTTCTTCTTGTATCTGTCTTTGTCAGCATTGAAGGTTCTCTTCTGAAATTTCCCTTGCTTCCTAGCCTTTCTGAACTTCATCTTCTTGAAGCCCTTGACTATCACAACAACCATTTCCATTATATCAGAATCAGTAGAGTCATCATCAGTATCAGGATCAGACTCAGTATCAGTATCTGATGATGAGTCATCAGGAATTGACTCTTCCACTCTACTCTTTCTGTTAGAAACCTCCTCAGCTTTTCCCTTTGATTTTGATTCAACATTCAAAGCAACAGATTTTGCTTTGACATTTTTCTTGTTCTTCCTCTGTTGAACCTCAAGATCATGGGTTCTTAACATCCCATAGACTTTATCAAGAGACAGCATCTTCAAATCATATTGATGCCTTATGATTGAAGCTTGAGTATCCCACTCTTCAGTTAGAGCTCTTAGAAACTTGGTGTTTGAGTCCTCTGGATCATACTCTTTGCCAACTAGTGATAGATTGTTCAGTAAAGTCAAGAATCTATCATACATATCAGTAAGGCTTTCATCAGATTTAGCATCGAACTGCTCATACTCCTGAATCAACAGAGCCCTTCTGTTTCTTTTGATAGATTCAGTACCTTGGCATTGAGTTTCCAAAGTATCCCAAATTTCCTTTGCAGTCTTGCATGCTATTACCCTGTTAGACATGACATTATCAAGACTGTTATGCAAAATATTTTTTACCTTTGCATCTTTGAGTACTTGAGCCTTTTCCTCTGTCGTCCACTCACTCTTTGCCTTAATGACATAGTGTTCAGCAACAGTCTCTGTTCTTGCAACTAGTCTTGTTGGAAGAAATGGTCCATCATTGATCCTATCAAGATAGTCAGGATCAATTGCTTCCAGATACATCAACATTTTCACTTTCCATGTTGGATACTCAGTTTTTTTGAGAATTGGAATTTTGATGCTTTCATACTTGCTTGTCGACATCTTAAGATCGTTTCTGATTAATATTAATCAGTTTTGCTCTGATACCAATTGTTGCCCAGTAAATAACAATTGTAGAAGGGGGGTTGAATACAATTGTATAAGATTTTCGACTTAAACAAATAACACAAGTATGAATTAATAACAACTTTATTAATTCTGATATAAAACTGTTACAAAACTCTCTTAAGAAATTCTTATGTTCTTAAGAGCTGCTAGGTTACAAGATAAATCGTGTAAGCGATTACAATAATGTAAAACCTAAACTGTGTTTATATAGAGTACACAGTTACACTATCAATTACAAGATATTCTAAATCAATTACATATATCTCTGAATGCATATCTTGTATGATAGATGCCTTTCTATAATCTAGGAACCGACATATCAATCTTCCTTGATCTCTGGTCTGATGAGAATCTTCACGAAATACTGACCAGCTTCTAATCCTGATAATAGTCCAATACTGACGTTGTATTACTGATGACGTCAGCATCAGTATCTGATCAATAATGCCCAGATCCTGATCATCACTTAAATCAATATCTAACAGTTATATTCTTTTGAAAATTCAAGTGCAAGCAGGTGAGAGTTTCTCTACAAAAGGAAAGTTTTCTCTACAACCTGAACCAATCATTGAACCAACAAACTCTGAGCCTGTCAGTACTACTCAACCTCAACCAAAATCTAAACTAAAAAGGCAAAAGCATACTGCCATTAATACAAAGCATTCCAAGGCTAAACAGACATCTCCTGGAGCTGTTTATACCAGAAGAGTCATTAAAAGGGCAAATAGGCCTTCATCACCACCAGTTGAGGACAACTCTAGTGAAGAAGAGGTGACTGAAGTGCCTCAAGCAAAAAGGAGGAGGCTAATTCTTACAGACTCTGATGATGAGAAAGTTGTTGAAGCTCCAGAGAATATTTCTAAAGATATTCCTACTGTTGAGACAGAGGTTATCATAGAACCTACTGTAGAAGAAACAGATTTCAAAATTGATGAACCAGTAATTGCTGAGGTTCAGACTGATAAAGATGACAGAGATGCATTACCTGCAATGGAAGAGTTTGATGAAACTCCCATTCCATTTTCTTCTGATGTTCAAGCATCTACTCCAACACCCATGGTAGCCACGAACTCTGTTGATACTGGTGTTGCAGATGAGCCTACTGTTGTATTAGAAGACACTGAGGTTGGATCTCACATAGAGTTATTCTCGGATGCACATCATATTTCTGATCGAGGTGAGGAGATTGATCAACCAGCAAAGGTTGTTTCTTCAGAGCATGCACAAGGTGATAAAGGAAAACAAGTTGCTCAAGAAACAGTTGCTGCTCAAAATGAAGAAATTGCTTCAGTTGCACATACTGATGTGTCAGTTAGTGATTCTTTTGAAGACATGAATACAGGAGCTGAAAATGAAAAATTTCAAACTGATGGACAAAAAACAGGAGAGAAACCAGACTTTGCTGGACCTTCTGTTCATGAAATTGATGATAATTATTTGACCAAGCAGACTGCAGATTGGTACAAATCAGATTGTATTTTTCCTCCTGGCAGAGCAGCTACCTTTCTCAAGGAAAATTCTTCAAAGATTTCAAATCCTGATATTTTCACTTGTCTACAAGGAACAGTGATTCAGATCAAGTCTTTAAATCACAGGTTTGATGACAATCAGAAGGCAATTGTTGATCTTAGAACAGAGGTTGCTACTCATGAGGAGAAATCTCAAAGAGCTAATTCTAAGCTATTTCAACAAATTTCCAAAGCTCAGGAGACTCTTAATGAAAGATTGAGTAAAGTTGAACAAAATCAGTTTTTGTTGACTGAAAAGGTTGATTCTATTGCAAACTCTCTTGAGTTAATCACCTCCATCGTGATTCCAGATGGTGATGATGTCAAAAAGGGGGAGAGAATTGCTAAAACTAAGTGCAAGCAAACTTAAACTCTGTCAAAGAAGGATCATCTGGATGAAGAAGGTGCAAATTCTGATAAGGGGTTAAGAACTGCAAATCCAAGACATGGACATGGAAGGTCTACAAGGTCAAAGTCAAATTTGGTAGCAGATACAAATCTTCAGAGTACTTCTACTTCAAGGCAAAAGGATTTGTCATTCACTGACAATCCACAAACAGATGAAGAGCTAGCTGCTAAGATTTTTTGTGAGGAAAATGCCGAGGCTACACTTGAAGATATACATGCTGAAGAAAAGCTGTTGCAAAAAGAACATTTGAAGGCATTGAAGTCTAAGAAAGGAAAGAAGATTGTCAAAGCTTCAAGGCCTGCAATGAAAGGAATTGAAATTAAGGAAAATTTATCTGGTATTCAAGAAGAGGAAGAAGAGGAAGAAGAAGAAGGAGGAAAGTTGGTAAGAAAATCTTCTCTTGATGCTAAGTTGAAACTGAAAGGGGTGATGGGTGAAGAAAGCAAAGGTAAAAAGACAGTTACAACCTCTGTTGCCACACAAGTTGTAAGTGATTCTAAAAAGATTCAAAGCAAACCTTTACCTGGATTTTCTAGACCAAAAATTCCAGTTCAAGCATAAACAGAAGGAATTGGTGGTTATCAACATAACATTGCTTGTTCAGGAAAGCCACCAGGCAGGAATACTTCTGGCTTAGGTTCAAGAAGAGATTTGAGAGTTAGTAACAGTCCAAGAGATCCTTCTGCACTTGTCTCTCTTGGTTCTGGTACTATTCAAGAGAATCTGGACAAATTGGAATCAGTTCAACTAGTTCATCAAAAGAGCTTAGATATTCACTTTCTGTTGTACTTCATGGCAGATGGAACAGTGTATAGCGTGAATGAAGATGCGATCAAACTCAAGTTGTTTGAAGAACTTCAATATGTTCTGCATATATTCAGAGTCAGAAATCGACGAACAGAGCTTATTGCTAATTCTATAAGAGAATATATGCTGAGAGCCAAAGCCTTTACTGGATCGAAGACTACTGAAGAGTATGTTCCTAAATACAGAGATTGGAATGGAAATCTTGTTGAAATGAAGAAGGGAACTGCAAAGTTAAAGACTGATCTGGGTATTACAGTTCTTGATTTTAATTCTCAATCAGAGGAAGTAAAATTCATAAGACTGGGAAACGAAATGAGGAGAAATAAAATCTATGATCTAAGACCTGCTATCTATCAGACTGATGAAAATGATCCTGATTTAAGAGAAATCAATGAAGCTATGCAGAGAGAACTTGAAAATGCTGAGAGAAGACTGTTGATTGATTATCTCAGAACAACACCAGATCTTGAAGAGGTTAGGTAGACAGAATTTGTAAGTAATTCAAATTTTCTGTAGATTTTGTTAAGTCAAGATTAAACTCTGTTTATATGTTAAACACTGTGTTTTTATTTGATTGTTTTGACATCATCAATTACTGTGAACTTGTACATTTTTCTAATGAACAAGTTGGGGGAGATTGTTAGATATAATTGATGTGATTTAATGTCAGTGTTTAAGTGTTACAGGGAAAAAGAGTTTAACTTGTTAATGAAAGCAGTTGTAGCAGAGTTTGAGTATACGCTGACAGCTGGAAGCGCAAACGCTGACAGAAGGAAGTGCAAACACTGCTGGCTGACAGAAGGAAGCGCAAACACTGCTGGCTAGCTAGGAAAGCAACAGAGTTTGTTAAAGTCTGTCTACTGGAAGCTTCTACAAGTCAACAGAGATTGAAGATTAATTTAAGATAAATATGGAAGCAATATCTTTGAAGATTGGATAGCTGTCAAAGAGATTGAGTTGACTTAGGAGACGTGTAGCAATCGTAATTGATATCAATTGTATATCTTAATTATAGGAGAATCAATTAACGATTGTACGTAGTTGTATATCTTATAAATACAGTTAGGTTAACCCTAGAAGGGTATCCATCGTGAAAGAATATCATTCATTGTAACCTAAGCAGCTCTCTGTGATATTTTACATCACTGAGAGAGGAATTATTAATTCCAAACAGTTTTAAGTACTAAAACGTGTGTTCTTGTTATTTACTCATACAGTACTTGATTATATATTGTGTATTCGGCCTAACAAGTGGTATCAGAGCCAATCTGTTACTTTATTACAGTTTAAGATCCAAACACAATTGTAATCAATGGCAGAGATTCCTCCTCCATCAGGTTCTGAGAAAGCCCCTACTACTGTTAGTAGGTATGAAACGATTAGGGTTCCTATACTCAAGCCATCAGAGTATGCAATTTAGAAGGTGAAGATGACCATGTTTCTGGAAGCTACAGATCCAGAATATCTTGATAGAATTTATGAAGGTCCTCATAAACCTACAAAGTTAACTGCTGCTGTTGCTGGTGAGGAATCAAAGGTGATTCCTAAGGAAAAGAAAGATCTAACTGCTGAGGATCTTTCATCTATTGCTAAGGATGCAAAAGTAAGGCATTTACTTCACAGTGCATTAGACAATGTTATGTCTAATAAAGTGATTAACTGCACAACTGCAAAGGAAATTTGGGATGCACTTGAGGTTAGATGTCAAGGAACTGCTGCAATCAAGAAGAATAGAAGAAACATACTCACCAAAGGTGTTAATAATATCAAATACAAACTCTACCAAAGGTGTACAAATACCTTTAGCAGCTGCTGACAATACAAATCTCTCTCTGTTTGTTTCGAACTCTCGAATACAAACCTTATGCTCTCGACTCACAATCGCTCGACGAACTCTTTTTACAATGATAAAGAGAGAGTATTTATAATGCTAGAAAGATAATCTATACATGATAATGTTCTGCCGTCCAGTTGATAGTTTCCATCAATAGAAAATTCTTTCCTTCATGATACCTCCTTGCTCGTTCTTCAAACAACGATCCTGTTTTATAGCACTTGCCAGTTTCTGTAGCATCCATAATGACATCATTAGTAACACGACTGATATCAGGATTTCATCTTGCATCAGGATCTGACCATTCATCAGTATTTGACTTGTCGTATCAGGATCTGTTCTCAGTTCCTGAAATGTAGTCCTTGACGCCCTGTTCCTGACTTAACTCTACAGATTACTGTCTAACACATATGTCCTATACAAAGTGCTAAATCCTTTATAAGATCAGGATATTACAAGAAGTATAAGCCAAATTCTATTCTTAACATCACAACTTATGAATTATTCCTAACAATCTCCCCTATTTATGCTTTAGAAACTGAAGCATAAATCTAAGTTGTAGATGTCAAAACAAATAACAATTCAACCAGAATAGAATTTATGAATTTAAGATCATGAAGTTAAGTACCTCCTTCTTCAGATGTAGACATAGTATCTAGTACTTAGAGGAAAGAATTCAACTATTCGATGCTTCTTGATGTGTATTTTTACAAAGTTCGTTCACAGGGAAGGACATATATCAATGTCAATCTCAAGTCTTTTGTTTCTTACAATTCAGAAGTGTGGAGAATAATTTGTGGATGTGTATAATTATCAAATAAGTTAATCTAATAAACAAGTAAAAACTAAATAATATATATATGAGAGAAAACAATCCAAGAATTAGGGTTCTTCAATTGACTATCATGAATGTCTAATTTGTGCCACTTGTTTTGCTAAAAATAATCCTTTTAATGTTTATAAAATCCTCACCCAAGGTAAATTATAGTGCCTACAATCATCCCTCAATCGCCACTCCCATGGTCAATCAAGGTATAACTGTAGACTATTACGAACCAAGGATTATCAGTTTCACAATTTGCATATCAATCTCCCGATCTAATACTTAAATTATGTCTATCAAATCATGTACTAGAATTACAACTCCTCTCCCGATTCGTTATAATTCTTAGAGATTCAACTAAAAGTTCGCTACTCTTCTAATTGTATAAAGTGCTCAATGACAGATTAACAATAACAAGAAAACCACAATACAATCAAACAAACATATAACAAGCCAGCGAATACTACCCAACTCTTGGATAAATGGATTAGCTACTCATGATAAGATAAAGAAAAAATAAATTAAAAACACAAACCATGAGTTTAAGAATTAAAGTACGAAGAATACAACTTTAAAGGCTTCTCGAAATTAGGATGAATCCCTTCACTCCTTCTTCCAATCTCCCTCTCAAGGTGCTTCTCTCCCTTTTCTCAAAATACGACTATCCTATTCTATCCTATAATATTTTTTTGATATGTTCCCTCTACAATATCTGTAAAACCTAATACATATGTTTATATATATTTGGATGGGCTTTTTAAAGTCATACCAGGTAACTAAAAACTAATTACAATTAAATAGATAAATCTATTTTTATCTAGCTCAAGACCCCTGAATGTGATGCTCAGGTCCCCTGAATGCGAGGCTCAGGTCCTGGCGCTCCAAATACTGAAAATTCTGGTTTGTTCAAGGCTTTTGAGCCAAGGCTCAGGACCTATTTTCTCCAATTCTTGTCTTCTTCTAACGTGTCTTTTTGTCCCTTACACCTTGTTCCTCTGGAATTTCCTACAAACATAAAAAACATCCACTTAGCATCCGTCCAAGTTAAATAACAACTAACATTATTCATATAGGACTGAAGCATCAAAAACAAGGCTAAATGAGGATTAATATGAAGCAAAATATCTATATTTTACCCATACATCAAATACCCCCCAACTTAACCTTTTCTCATCCTCGAGTAAAACTAATATAATATAACTATATACAACTAGCTAGTACCACTTCCGTAGGTGATCACGGTTGCATTTGGCATATGCAACAAGCCCTTTAAACCCCTATGTAGCCGTAGTGGACGAGTGAGGTCTCGTGAGGGCCTATAGTGAATGTACCCACAAAATTCATCTAACTCATGTAAAAGATCAAAAGCCAACACAGCACCACACACACAAGTCCTCTCATGTCACATCAACTTAAGAATCAAAGTGAATAACGCAACGCCTTGGTGTCAAAGGTGCAAGTATTCACATAGTCTACTCAATGAATATGTATAAGTTCTCAAAAGTCCATGTCAAGTGTAAGAATAAGTTGGTAATCATGCTAAGCCCACAAGAGTACATCTTTGAATCAAAACTCGGGACATCATATGTAAAAACAAGTAATTACTCACCTTTCACTCACAAAAGAATATTCACTCAAAAATAGGGGTAAGTGTATCACTCAATTCCAACAAAATCATAAGCATGCTTGACATTTGGTATCAATCTAACTTTAACAGAACATACATTAATGATGATAATCAAAAGGTCTTTATTCTGGTTGTAATGGGGCTAGGGACAAGGTATGTCAAGTAAATCCAAAGAAGGTTAAGTGTCAAAGGCTACCCAACAAAATAAATGACTAAACTCCCTATCTATCATCCCCCACTTTGGTTTTTATTTATTCTCTTTCAAAAAAACCTACTTAGTCGAATGAAGAAAAATCATAGAAACATAAGTATGCTCTCGTATAAATAATATTTTTTCTCTTTTTTTTCTTTTTTTTGTTTTGTCTTTTTTTTCATCATTTTTTTTCGAGAGCTAAAGAACTAATATATAAACAAGAACAATGATCCCCCATATTATTATATAGTTCAACTAACAAGCGAACAACCAAACCCCATATTTTCCTAAAGTAATGACCATCAATCAAATCCCCCTTACACACCATATCACTCCCTCAAGCACCCTACTAGCCTTTGACAATTTAGGTTCAAGTTAAAGTAAGGCCAATACAAGAAAAAGGTCTAGGCAAGTAATGTGGTGTGTCATCGGAAAAAAAAAAGATTAAGCTCAACGGGTTAAGTAATTGATCATGTATAAATGGTGTGGTAATATAGGAAACATGAGGTTATCCCTAAATGCCTTTATCATATTATCATCAAATAATGTCATGCGTTTCAAGAAAAGTCTCAAACAAGTGCTAGCAATGCAAACAACATGTGGACACTCAAGGAAACGAATATAAAATGCAAAAGATATGCATATAGGCTCAAAAGCTCACTTGGTGGTAAAGCATAATCAATCCCAAGGAAAATTGTCTCTAACGCACCTACTTGTACTCAAAGTATGCAAACCAAATCATCTTGCACATATTCATGTCTTTCTAATTACTTACAACATTCTAAAAGTCTACCAGCTTCAACTTACTAGTGTATGTGTGTGAACAGGAACAAAGCATATCACTTCTCAATCAAAAGCATCAATAACACAAAATTCCTGTAGCATGCATGGGTGCATTAAGGTAAATTACAACAAGTAATCTTCACAAGGCTAGAATTATTTTTGTCTTTTAAAATTTTTATTTTTTTGTTTGTTTTTTTACTACTACTACTACACCACCACATAGCCCAAACAAATACTATCTAACATAAACACACACCCCAACTTAGCATGTTCTTTGTCCTCAAAGAACAACATTCATAATCCATATCAAACTACGAAAACAATTAGTTATGTAGTGGACTAATAAGATAGGAAGGAGAAGAAGGCGAAGAAGAAGAAAAACTCCCTGTTAGATATTGATTCAAGTGATGATCAGGATCTGGGCATTACTGATCAGATACTGATGCTGACGTCATCAGTAATACAACGTCAGTATTGGATTATTATCAGGATTAGAAGCTGGTCAGTATTTCGTGAAGATTCTCATCAGACCAGAGATCAAGGAAGATTGATTTGTCGGTTCCTAGATTATAGGAATGCAGCTATCATACAAGATATGCATTCAGAGATATTTGTAATTGATTTAGAATATCTTGTAATTGATAGTGTAACTGTGTACTCTATATAAACACAGTTTAGGTTTTACATTAGAGTAATCGCTTACACGATTTATCTTGTAACCTAGCAGCTCTTAAGAACATAAGAATATCTTAAGAGAGTTTTGTAACAGTTTTATTGTGACGGCCCCAAATCCCTTAATTAAATTTAACTAAATAATGGTAAAGCATGCATATTAATTAATTAGACATTACCAATCCCACGCCTAGATCGCCAACAGGTAAGAGTTTGAAACAATATAAACTACCAATTCAAAACGACTTATTATTACAACCACAATTTATTCTAAGTTCAAAAGATTATTACAGACTAAGTTCAAAAGTCTAGCAAAATAAGATCAATCAGATCGCCACTCCCTTCTACCTGGAACTGCCTCCTATAGGCTACACCGGAACCACCAAAATTCTTACGCGCAGTCTCAAGAGTCCTTACCATCTTCGAGTTTCACTGAAAGGTTAAGGAAAATAATATCATTGAGCCAATTTCTCAGCAAGTGCATAAACAACAATATAAGACTGGCAAAATAATCCAACTGTAAAGCAAGATATAAAAATCTGCAATTGAAATGTGTCAACTGAATCAATATCAAAATTAAATGAGAAGGAATTGGAATATCTGATAAGACGCTACGAGCAAAGCTGGGTGATCAGCCCACGTCAGAGCTCCGAACTCGCATATCCAATACGGTGTTCATCAAATATAAGGGGATCCCAGGCACACATTGGCCTATAATAGTAACTTGATTTGGACCGGCGCCTCGGTCAAAGTAACATTCCATCCAATTCCATTTAGGTTAAACAATGTCTATCAAATTCAATTCATCTCAAAGAAACAAGATTATCAATGTTATATCAAGTTGTTAATCAACAAGAATAGGATTCTCAAATTTCGAATAAATGACAAGGTCAAATGAAGAAAGACAATCATTTCGGATTCTTAGAAGTTGGGATTCTGTTTAGAGTATTTTGGTTAAGTCAAGAACCAATAAGGGTCTTAAGGTAGAAAAAGAATTCATCATGCAAGAGGGTATTTATATAGTGGTTTCAAGAATTCAAGAATTCAAGAAAATATGAAAGGGTTTCCAAGCAAAATGGTTATCGCTTAACAATTCAAGTCAAGTTTAAGGGATATGAATCAATCAAAGGTATACAACAATATTAAGGTCGGAAAGAATAAGGTACAAATTTGTGACAACTTAACAATTCGATATCTCATGGCATTCAACATATGGTAATAACAAGGTAGGATAGTACACTTGCCTTAAATCACGAATTTGCACTAGATAGCGTCCTCTTCAATCGGCTCCTTGCCAGGCCTCCTACTCGGACCTATAATAATAATAAACAATATCTTATTTTCCCCTCTTTTGTTTACATATCACAAAGCAATCCTAATAATGCTAACGCCCCATCGATAACTTTATAACTATATACATATATATGTTTATATATACATGAAATCATGTAAGTCACGTAGCATGTAAATCATTTAACATACAATGTAGTATGGCATAGTACTATAATGACTTTACGACTTAACATTGGAGATGTGCCTTAGAGTTTTGGAAATCGTTTTATTATATTTTTAGAAATTTCGGCGGCATCTCCTTTGTTTAGTCGTCAAATCATACCGAAATATAATCGGTCTCAAGCAATCACAAGATAACACAATACACCTCCAAAGTCTACAACTCCATCAATATCGACTACTACTAACCACCAAGCAACTCTAAGTCAACCTAATATCTCCATGACAACTCATTATACAATCCATAATTCAAATTCATATAGCAATTCAATTATGTAAACAATTTAATTCATGTAACAATTAAATCAAGTAATTCACATAAGACTCAAGCAACTAACTCCCAAGAATTCACGCAACCACACCACAATCTCTCTTCTCTCCTTCCTCCTTCCTCTCGGCTCTCTCTTTTTCTTCTCTCTCTCTCTCGGCCTCTCTCTCCCTCTCTCTCTCTCTCTCTCTCGGCTTCTCCCTCTCTATCTCTCTCTTTCTCCCTCTCGGTCTCTCTCCCTCTCTCTCTCGGCCTCTCCCTCTTCATCACCAACAATCACACACAAACCCTCACAATGACTTACACAATACTTACACACATAATTTTGATCAACAATGAAAATTATCACAACCCATCAAATTCCATATCATAAATCATCAAAATATCAAGTCCTTTACAATTTACACCTACTAACAACCATCAATTTACAATACACACAAACCCACATCTTGTAAACTCAATTAAACTCAAACCCATCATCAATCTCAACATAATAACTTATAAAAACTCACATGCATACATATACCACTTAGTAACTATACAAAATCATCAAATAAACACATGCATGTAACCCTTGGTTCTCTTTTTGATCATGGCCGAAGGTTAGGGTTCTCCGGAGAGCCCGAAAATTCGTGGGTCTCTACCAAGGAGTAACACCCAATCAAAAACACCCACAAAACTAACCTTTGAAGCTTGATTTTCGAAAACCCTAGTTTGAAAAGTGGTGAAAATCGAAATTAAAAGATAAGGGGTTGTAGAAGATGAAGAGAGGAGTATTTTTATCTATAACACTTAATGGTTTTGATGGAGAAATTACCTTGATTCTTGAGGTTGAATGTTAATGGAGGTTGAGAGAATATGGAGAGAATTTGAGAGAGATGAGTATGGGGGGGGGGGGGGTTCGGCCGTGTGAAAAAAAAGAAGGGGGGTGGGTTTTGTCTAGCCTACACACACACACACACACATGTATTAAAATATATTTTAATGATACATCTTAATTAAATAAAAGACTTAACAATTAAATTCTAATTGAAAAATATTTTGGATCTAAAAATAATTTATTGATACATAAAATTAAAATATGCAATTCTCTTCCTCAATATATTTTTAAAACATTTTTAAAATCGTTTTATAAAAAGATTTGAATTTTACAAGTTTTAATATTTTAAAAATGAAAATAATTGGGAAAATCTTTGTAAAATATTTTAATGCGAAAATAAATTAAACTTTTATTTTTAAAAAGTCTTTTGTTCGCACTTATTCACGCAAGAGAACGTGGTCAACAAGTAATATAGAGTAAATAGGATTCGTTCCCACAGAGACTCAAATTGTTCGTTATGTTCACTTATGCACCAGCTTATGATTTACACTCACTGCTAAGACAATCACAATTTTGGGTTGATTTAACTATTGTTTAATTACCAACTAAGCCAATTACGAGAAAATAACTTAACTTTAACCTTATAATAAACAAACATGGGATTTCAATTTCATTTACTACTTCATCTAGAATCTTATGCCCTTTAGCCTAGCATGTGACAGAGTTGATTACTGATTAGATGCACTAAACTGATACACACCAACTTTCGTTGTGCATATACCATCCTACTGATCATCCACAATTGATAGAAGTCAAGTAGTCACCAAATATGTGTAGTCCCTATATGTCTATAGCAATTGAACACATACCGGTTGAAAATCAAGCACCCATTAAATCACATAGTCGATGCAAGACGGTTAGAATTACACCACAAATTAATACATGTTCTTCACATGCAAAACCTATGCTAGCATGAATTGTTCTAAACCCTAGATCCACTTTCGCATTCACTAGGATTAAACAAACAATTACAAGTGTTCGCGACGCAATTATAACGAATAAGCATAACATACTAGGCAATCAATACAATCAATCACACACCAAGGCATAATTAACACTCAATTACTAGAATCCATAGCAAAATCCATTAAAACCCCATGATAACGAATTAGCCCATAATTGACCTAATTGTCATCATGGGTTCTTTGGAAAACATAATTCTAAAATCAACAAGTAAAAATATAGAAGAAGTAATAAGGTTTAGAATCAAATCCCCACAATAGAAGAATACAAAGGTTCAAGAATAATCCTTGCTTGTCACTAGCTTGGAGGAATTCCTTCTCCTTTTCTCTCTTCCCAAGAACTAGGTTATAGTACGTAACGTGTATATCTGATTACAAGGGTTGGATGTTGATATAGGCTTTTTCTCCCACTTACCCAATAAGAAAAAATACCTAAAATACAACTAGGAAACGATTTTTATGTCAAAAAACACTTAAAATACAATTTCAGATCGAATAAGGGCAAAACTGGAAAATCAGCACGTCCCCGAGCACTTTGCTCAAGACTGGCGCAGTTTGCCCAAGCAAAATCTGCTCACTGCCGAGCACTTTGCTCAAAACTGGCGCAAACTGCTCAGGCCAATTCTGGTCCCGTTCTTTTCTCCTTCGTTTTTTAGCTTTTTCTCCTTCGTTTTTGCTCCGTTTGCTCCCGTTCTTTTTGCGTTCTCTTCCGTTTTCAATCCTCTATGCTTGGAATCCTCATGGTGAACCATAACAAGACTCCATTCTATATTATTAAGCCCGAATCCAACTCCAAAAGCAACGGAAACAACGATCTTAATCAACAATATTCCAACCCTGCACAATTAAACAAACACATCAAAACTACCACAATCTTGAGGTCAAAACAATCAATTTAAGCCGATTTAGAATGTTCCAAGTGGATATCAAATCCACTTATCACACCCCCAAACTTAAACTGATGCTTGTCCTCAAGCATATACAATTACAACTAACTAACTAATTAGTACCACTTCCGTAGGTGATCACGGTTGCATTTGGCATATGCAACAAGCCCTTTAAACCCCTAGGTAGCCCTAGTGGACGAGTAAGGTCTCGTGAGGGCCTATAGCGAATGTACCCACAAAATCCATTTACCTAATGCAATGCAATGCATGAATGCAACTACTATGAAAATGCAAGATCCCCTTCAAACTCACCAAAACCAACTAACAAGCAAATATCTCAATGAATGTAACAAATCCAAGCAGAGCTCGACTAAATCCCCGTATACTAACAAATACATGAACAGAAACGTGCGTGTGTGCGATGCTCATCAGAAATACTCCCAAAACTAGGTCAAAAATCATACATGCTTTCCGTCAAGACAATCACAGGTTTATAACTAGAATAGACTGTAGACACTCCATAGCCTAGGAACACCTCCACCCTCATCCAAGGTAGACAGAAACTCATGCTTTATTCCTATGACACATAATAGAATATACAATACGCATGCTTATTTAACCGTGCAATGAATGAGACCCCAAAAGGCTTATACAATAATACCCATGTAGCGAGTGTTGGGTCAGTGGATCCCAGGCTATAAAGCCTTAGGTCACTAGGACTAAGTCCCCTCAGACTTAATTACTCGAGTATTAAAGAGCTCACTCTGGTTAATTTTGCATTTAAATTATTTATATGACTCTTTTTTTTTTCTTTTTTTTTCCTTCTTTTATTTTTTATTTTTTTTTTTATTTTTTTTTTATTTTTTATTTTTTTTAGAAAAGAAGAAGAAAAAATCTTGTATACAAAAATGCTTGGGTTGCCTCCCAAGAAGCGCTTCTTTTACGTCAATAGCTTGACGTGACTTCCATGATTTATTCAATAATTGCAAGAACCGCGGTTTCAGCCCCACGATTCGATACCTCACCAAAGTACGGTTTCAATCTCTGACCATTAACTTTGAACGACTGATCAGGTGATTTCTCAAAAATCTCAACCGCTCCATGCGGAAACACGGTTTTTACAACAAAGGGTCCTGACCATCTCGATTTTAGCTTTCCTGGAAATAGACGAAGGCGAGAATTAAATAATAACACAGGTTGTCCAGGAACAAATACCTTGTTAACTAAATGCCGATCATGCCATCTCTTCACTTTTTCTTTGTAGAGTTTATTGTTCTCATAAGCTTGCAAGCGAAACTCGTCCATCTCATGAAGTTGCACCATTCTCTTCTCACCCGCGGCTGTAAGATCGAAATTTAGCTTTTTCAAAGCCCAATAAGCCTTGTGCTCCAATTCCGCCGGCAAATGACAAGCTTTCCCGAAGACAAGCTGATACGGTGACATTCCCAAAGGTGTTTTATATGCCGTTCGATAAGCCCAAACGGCTTCATCGAGTTTCAGAGACCAATCCTTTCTTGAAGGACTCACCACCTTTTCTAGAATACGCTTGATTTCCCGATTAGACACTTCAGCTTGGCCATTGGTCTGAGGATGATATGCTGTAGCTACCCGATGATTGATATTGTATCTGGCCATAAGATTAGTAAACTTGCGATTGCAAAAATGAGTGCCTTCATCACTGATAATGACTCGAGGAGTACCAAATCTGGTAAAGATGTTCTTCTGAAGGAAATTAAGCACGACTTGGGCATCATTTGTCGGAAGTGCTTTGACCTCAACCCATTTAGAGACGTAATCCACTGCTAGCAAGATATATTGATTGTTGCATGAAGAGATAAAGGGTCCCATGAAGTCAATTCCCCAAACATCGAAAATTTCCACTTCCAACATTACATTAAGGGGCATCTCATCCCTCCTCGATATGTTACCAACACGCTGACAACGATCACACCTTAAGACATACTGATGAGCATCCTTAAAAAGAGAAGGCCAATAGAACCCTGCTTGAAGAATACGAGTAGCAGTCTTTTCACCTCCATAGTGGCCCCCATATGTCGTGGCGTGATAATCCCTCAGAATAGCCTCTGTTTCACTATACGGCACACATCTTCTAAGAATCTGATCAGCTCCCTGTTTAAACAGATATGGTTCGTCCCAACGATACCATTTAACTTCATGCAAGAACTTCTTCCTTTGTGCATAAGAAAATTCAGATGGAATGACTTGACTAACCAGAAAGTTCACAATGTCTGCGTACCATGGCTCCTCTTCTTGCACCCTAAACAATTGCTCATCCGGGAAGAATTCATTAATGATGGTACTGTCTCGAGAAGATTTACCCAAGTCCTCCAGACGAGAAAGATGGTCAGCTACTTGATTCTCTGTCCCTTTCCTGTCCTTAATCTCCACATCAAATTCTTGTAACAGAAGTACCCAACGAATTAACCGAGGTTTGGAGTCCTTTTTAGAGAGCAGATATCTAATAGCCGCGTGATCCGTGAACACCATTACCTTTGTACCAAGCAAGTAAGAACGAAATTTTTCGAACCCATAGACTATGGCCAACAGCTCCTTCTCAGTGGTAGTGTAGTTCAACTGAGCATCATTAAGAGTCTTGCTTGCATAATAGATCACATGAAACACTTTGTCTTTCTTTTGACCAAGAACAGCCCCCACTGCATAATCGCTAGCATCGCACATCATAGCGAAAGGTTCACTCCAATCGGGAGCAATGATCACTGGAGCTGAAACCAATTTCTTTTTCAGAGTCTCGAAAGCGGTCAAACATTCTTCATCAAATTTAAAAGGAACATCCTTTTCCAAGAGCTTACACAACGGTTTGGAGATTTTTGAGAAGTCTTTGATAAAACGCCTGTAGAAACCCGCATGACCAAGGAAACTACGAATCCCTCTCACTGAAATAGGTGGTGGAAGATTTTCAATTGTCTCTATTTTTGCCCTGTCCACCTCTAGACCTCTCCGTGACACCTTGTGCCCAAGAATAGTTCCCTCCTGAACCATGAAGTGGCATTTCTCCCAGTTAAGCACTAGATTAGTCTCCACACATCTTCTCAGAACCGCACCCAGATTATTCAAACATTCATCGAAAGAGAGACCGATTACAGAAAAGTCATCCATGAAAACTTCTACGGTCTTGCCAATCATGTCTGAAAAGATAGCCATCATACACCTCTGAAAAGTAGCAGGTGCACCACACAAACCAAAAGAAACTCGCCGAAAAGCAAATGTACCAAATGGACATGTGAAAGTCGTTTTCTCCTGATCTTCAGGAGCAATACAGATTTGATTATACCCCGAATATCCATCCAACAGGCAATAGTACTCCTGACCTGCAAGTCTGTCCAGCATCTGATCAATAAAGGGCAAAGGAAAATGATCCTTCGTAGTGGCCTTGTTCAATTTCCGGTAGTCCATACAGATTCTCCAACCAGTGACTGTGCGAGTAGAGATAAGTTCATTCTTCTCATTGGTGATTACCGTCATGCCACCTTTCTTCGGCACACATTGAACTGGGCTTACCCATGAACTATCAGAAATGGGATAGATGATCCCTGCATCCAACCATTTGATGATTTCTTTCTTCACAACTTCTTTCATGATTGGATTTAGACGTCTCTGATTTTCCACTGTTGGTTTACTCCCTTCTTCTAAAGGAATTTTATGTTGACAGTAAGCTGGACTAATTCCCTTGATGTCTGCTATGGTCCATCTAATAGCTGATTTGAATTCTCTAAGAACTCTCAAGAGCTTGTCTTCCTCAGAATCTGACAAGTTAGCAGCAATAATCACAGGTAAAGTAGATGACTCACCAAGAGAAGCATACCTTAAGTGATCAGGTAGTGGTTTGAGCTCTAGAGTTGGAGCTTCTTCAATGGATGGTTTCAACCGCTGATGTGACCCCTTCAATTCAGATAGACCTAACGATTCCACTGGTCTCTCGAATTTCCTTTGCCATGGAGTAGCATCAAGAAGTAGCAGTTGCTCATCTATCTCCTCTTCTTCCAATACAGAATCACTAATCAGTGCTTTTTCCAATGTGTCATTCAAGAGCAGATGCTCAATTTTAGATTGCACTGCTGACTCCACCAAATCTATCTTCAAACATTGCTCTTCTTCAGTTGGAAACTTCATAGCCTTGAAAACATTGAAGGTGACATTTTGATCATGCACCCTCATCGTAAGTTCCCCTTTTTGCACGTCAATCAAGGTTTGCCCCGTGGCCAAGAATGGTCTCCCAAGAATGATAGGGATTTTCTTGTCTTCTTCAAAATCAAGTATGACGAAATCCGCTGGAAAGATGAGTTTGTCCACTTTTACCAGAACATCTTCTACAATTCCTCGAGGGTAGGTAACTGAACGATCAGCTAACTGGAGTGACATGTTGGTAGGCTTAGGCTCCGGAAGACCAAGTTGCAAGAAAACCGAATAGGGCATGAGGTTGATGCTTGCCCCTAAATCACACAAACACTTGTCAAAAGACAAATTTCCAATGATGCACGGTATGGTAAAACTCCCCGGATCCTTCAGCTTAGGTGGCAACTTTTGTTGCAAGACAGCACTGCACTCCTCCGTCAAAGCGACGGTCTCTAACTCCTCGAGCTTCAATTTCCTCGAAAGTATGCCCTTCATGAACTTGGCATAACTTGGCATTTGTTCAAGTGCTTCAGCAAATGGTAGATTTATGTGCAACTTTTTGAACACTTCCAAGAACTTTGCGAATTGCTTATCAAACTTCTGTTTCTGAAGCCTTTTAGGGAATGGCGGAGGCGGATAAACTTCTTTGCTAGCTTCCGTAATTTCTGAACCTGTTTTACCATCTGACTTCTCTTTTCCTTCCTCACCTGATGCCTTCTGAATGACCGGGAGAGCTGAATTAGAAGACCGGATAGACCCCTCAGACGCGCCCGCGTCCAAATCACTGTTCACAGCATTTTCAAGTTCTTCGTTAAACTGCTTTTTGACTCCCAGATCACCTGTAACCTTTCCAGAACGTAACATAACAGCATGAATCTGTTCCTTGACCTCCTTTTTACCCGGATTAGCTTCCGTGTCACTAGGTAATTGCCCTTGAGGTCTGTTCAAAAGAGCATTGGCCAGTTGGCCCATTTGATTTTCAAGAGTTTTGAGAGATGCTGCTTGACTCTTGTACATCATTCGCAATTCTTCCATTTCTGACTTCTCATTAGATTGCACATGACTTCCAGGTTGCTGTTGATGAAATCCAGGTGGATTGTATGGTGGCCTTTGGGCATAGGGTTGTTGATAACCCGAATTGTTGAACTGCCTTGAACTATACTGCTGACCCTGAGATGGTTGTTGCACAGCATTCTGATTGTTGCTCCAACTGAAGTTAGGATGATTCCTATTGTTGGGATGATATGTATTGGGAGCAGGTTGTGAAGGCCTCTGATAATTGTTGACAAACTGTGCCGACTCACTAGAAATCGCACATTGATTAGTGTCATGAGCCCCCGCACACAATTCACAGACCATGGCGACTTGTTGAACCCCCACCTTAGCCAATGAGTCCACTTTCATGGTTAGAGCCTGTAGCTGAGCTGCTATAGCTGTTGTGGCATCCATTTCAAGTACACCTGCAACCTTACCTTGTGGAATACGCTGTGTCGGATTCTGATACTCGTTTGCAGCCATCATTTCAATCAAGTCATAGGCCTCTTCATAGCTTTTGGCCCACAGAGCTCCTCCAGATGCTGCATCAAGCATTGCTCGAGAATGACTTAACCCATTGTAGAAGCTATTGATGACCATCCAATTCGGCATCCCATGATGGGGACATTTTCGGAGCATCTCCTTGTACCTTTCCCAAGCTTCACACAGTGATTCACCAGAATGCTGACTAAATTGTGTAAGAGCATTCCTCATGGCAGCAGTCTTTGCCATAGGAAAGAATTTAGTCAAGAACTTTTGTGCCAGATCTTCCCATGTAGTGATGGAACCTGCTGGAAGTGAATGCAACCAGCTTTTTGCTTTGTCTCTCAAAGAGAAGGGAAACAACCTTAGCTTGATAGCGTCCTCAGAAACTCCGTTGGTTTTGAAGGTGTCACAGATCTCAATGAAGTCCCTGATATGCATGTTGGGATCCTCAACAGATGAACCCCCAAACTGGACTGAGTTCTGGACCATTTGGATCGTGCCCGGCTTGATCTCAAAATTATTTGCAGCAATAGCCGGCCGCACAATACTCGACTGAATATCATTAATCTTGGGCTGAGAATAATCCTTCAGCGCCTTGTTATCTGCCATTTCTCCAGTAACTTCCAACTCTTCTTCACTGTCCTCCACTAATTCCTCTTCGTGCTTCTCTTCTTCCAGATTTTCTTTACGAGCTTGAGATCGAGTAAGCATACACGCTCAAGATAGTACCTGAGAAACCCAAAAGTAAATGAGTGAGAAAAACGTCTAAGTCAGTGAATTTAATCCAAATTGATGACAAGAACATAAACTAAACAAACAATGAACCGAGTCCCCGGCAGCGGCGCCAAAAACTTGTTCGCACTTATTCACGCAAGAGAACGTGGTCAACAAGTAATATAGAGTAAATAGGATTCGTTCCCACAGAGACTCAAATTGTTCGTTATGTTCACTTATGCACCAGCTTATGATTTACACTCACTGCTAAGACAATCACAATTTTGGGTTGATTTAACTATTGTTTAATTACCAACTAAGCCAATTACGAGAAAATAACTTAACTTTAACCTTATAATAAACAAACATGGGATTTCAATTTCATTTACTACTTCATCTAGAATCTTATGCCCTTTAGCCTAGCATGTGACAGAGTTGATTACTGATTAGATGCACTAAACTGATACACACCAACTTTCGTTGTGCATATACCATCCTACTGATCATCCACAATTGATAGAAGTCAAGTAGCCACCAAATATGTGTAGTCCCTATATGTCTATAGCAATTGAACACATACCGGTTGAAAATCAAGCACCCATTAAATCACATAGTCGATGCAAGACGGTTAGAATTACACCACAAATTAATACATGTTCTTCACATGCAAAACCTATGCTAGCATGAATTGTTCTAAACCCTAGATCCACTTTCGCATTCACTAGGATTAAACAAACAATTACAAGTGTTCGCGACGCACTTATAACGAATAAGCATAACATACTAGGCAATCAATACAATCAATCACACACCAAGGCATAATTAACACTCAATTACTAGAATCCATAGCAAAATCCATTAAAACCCCATGATAACGAATTAGCCCATAATTGACCTAATTGTCATCATGGGTTCTTTGGAAAACATAATTCTAAAATCAACAAGTAAAAATATAGAAGAAGTAATAAGGTTTAGAATCAAATCCCCACAATAGAAGAATACAAAGGTTCAAGAATAATCCTTGCTTGTCACTAGCTTGGAGGAATTCCTTCTCCTTTTCTCTCTTCCCAAGAACTAGGTTATAGTACGTAACGTGTATATCTGATTACAAGGGTTGGATGTTGATATAGGCTTTTTCTCCCACTTACCCAATAAGAAAAAATACCTAAAATACAACTAGGAAACGATTTTTATGTCAAAAAACACTTAAAATACAATTTCAGATCGAATAAGGGCAAAACTGGAAAATCAGCACGTCCCCGAGCACTTTGCTCAAGACTGGCGCAGTTTGCCCAAGCAAAATCTGCTCACTGCCGAGCACTTTGCTCAAAACTGGCGCAAACTGCTCAGGCCAATTCTGGTCCCGTTCTTTTCTCCTTCGTTTTTTAGCTTTTTCTCCTTCGTTTTTGCTCCGTTTGCTCCCGTTCTTTTTGCGTTCTCTTCCGTTTTCAATCCTCTATGCTTGGAATCCTCATGGTGAACCATAACAAGACTCCATTCTATATTATTAAGCCCGAATCCAACTCCAAAAGCAACGGAAACAACGATCTTAATCAACATTATTCCAACCCTGCACAATTAAACAAACACATCAAAACTACCACAATCTTGAGGTCAAAACAATCAATTTAAGCCGATTTAGAATGTTCCAAGTGGATATCAAATCCACTTATCATCTTTAAATGCATAAAGATAATAAAACAAGAAATTTCATGATTTTTTACTAACTCCAAGAATTTTATAAAAATATTTAAGCCATTTAAAAATCATATTTTAACATTTAAAAGCTATGCAAAATTTTAATAAAATTTCACGTCAACACATCTAGCAATTAGACACATAACACATATTCACATTCACACAAACATGTAATGACTCATCAATTAAGGCACATAATAATATTTTTAATGCCAAATAATATTATTTATGAGTACGAAATTCCCAGATATTACATTTATATCAGAATTAATAAAGCTGTTATTGATTCATACTTGTGTTATTTGTTTAAGTCAAAAATCTTATACAATTGTATTCAACCCCCCTTCTACAATTGTTATTTACTGGGCAACAATTGGTATCAGAGCGAAACTGATTAATATTAATCAGAAACGATCTTAAGATGTCGACAAGCAAGTATGAAAGCATCAAAATTCCAATTCTCAAGAAAACTGAGTATCCAACATGGAAAGTGAAAATGATGATGTATCTGGAAGCAATTGATCCTGACTATCTTGATAGGATCAATGATGGACCATTTTTCCAACAAGACTGGTTGCAAGAACAGAGACTGTTGCTGAACACTATGTCATTAAGGCAAAGAGTGAGTGGACGACAGAGGAAAAGGCTCAAGTACTCAAAGATGCAAAGGTAAAAAATATTTTGCATAACAGTCTTGATAATGTCATGTCTAACAGGGTAATAGCATGCAAGATTGCAAAGGAAATATGGGATACTTTGGAAACTCAATGTCAAGGTACTGAATCTATCAAAAGAAATAGAAGGGCTCTGTTGATTCAGGAGTATGAGCAGTTCGATGCTAAATCTGATTAAAGCCTTACTGATATGTATGATAGATTCTTGACTTTACTGAACAATCTATCACTAGTTGGCAAAGAGTATGATCCAGAGACTCAAATACCAAGTTTCTCAGAGCTCTAACTGAGGAGTGGGATACTCAAGCTTCAATCATAAGGCATCAATATGATTTGAAGATGTTGTCTCTTGATGAAATCTATGGGATGCTAAGAACCCATGATCTTGAGGTTCAACAGAGGAAGAACAAGAAAAATGTCAAAGCAAAATCTGTTGCTTTGAATGTTGAATCAAAATCAAAGGGAAAAGCTGAGGAGGTTTCTAACAGAAAGAGTAGAGTGGAAGAGTCAATTCCTGATGACTCATCATCAAATACTGATACTGAGTCTGATCCTGATACTGATGATGACTCTAATGATTCTGATATGATGGAAATGGTTGCTATGATAGTCAAGGGCTTCAAGAAGATGAAGTTCAGAAAGGCTAGGAAGCAAGGGAAATTTCAGAAGAAAACCTTCAATGCTGACAAAGACAGGTACAAGAAGAAAGAAGGTAAAAGCAGCAAATTTGACAAGTCAAAAATCAGATGCTATAACTGTGATGGAATGGGTCATTTTGCAACTGAGTGCAAGAAGACCAAAACCAAAGCTCTCATTTCCTCAAGCAAGGATTGGATGGACTCATCATCTGACTCTGAATAAGAGAAAGTGAATTATGCTTTGATGGCTAAAACTGATGAGACTTCTGCTGGTGAAAATAAGGTATCTGAAATTTTGTTTGATTTTGATACTAATAATGTCTCTGAGCTAAGATCTTTTTTAAAATCTCTGCATATTAGTTTTAGGAGTCAATCTCTTGAAAATACTAGAATAAAATCTGAAATGGCAGAGGTTGTTAAGAGAAATGATCATCTAGAAGCTGAGTTAATTTTCTTGCAGGAAGTTCAAGCAGAATGTGATAATGCTAAACACATGAAACTTGAAAAAGAGTTTAAATGTAATGAACTTGAAATGCAACTTAAAGAGGCAAATGAAAAACTCAGAACCTGGACACATTCTGGAACAAAAACTCATGAAATTATTACTGATAAAAACTGGAAAGAGTGTCTAGGTTGTAAGCCAGAGAATGAGAAAAAGGACAAAGAAAAGGTTGTTTCATCTAATCCAGGAAGAGTTATAGTTGATGACTCAACAAATCGAAAAACCTACAGATATGTTACAGACAGTACTAAAACCAAATTAAAACCTGTTAATTATGTGTATCCAGAAATTCCCATATCTACTTCAGAAAAGGGATCTACTTCTACACATCATTCTGAGTCTAGAACTGTCAAAAAACAAAAATGTAGGTCTTTTGTCCAAGAAACAATTAAGGGATAGAATCTGTGATGTAACAGATAGGAAGAGAGTTCCAACTGTCAAAAGGAACAGGAATGGTAAAGTTGGAATAAACAAGGAGAATAATTATAAGTATATTCCAAATGCACCAAGAAAAGTATGCTTTAACTGTGGTAACTCTAATCATCTTGCTATTGATTGCAGAAGGAGTAAAAAGAAGCCAACCGTAGTTCCTAAGTCTGACATTAGGAATAAATCAGTATTTTATAAACCACAGAATCCTTGTTTCCATTGTGGCAGTAAATGGCATTCTATTTATACATGTGAAGAATACCATAATTTGTACTGTAATTATTATGAGCCTTTACATAAGTTCAATAAAAGTGCAAATTTTGGAAAAACAAAGAACTTGAATACTAATCATGCATCTGTTAAGAAAAAGATTAATTCTGATGGACTTAATCCTGATGAAGGTGTCTTTACAAGAAAATCTTCTGCTGCTAAAAATGTTAAGTTGCATGAAAAGAGAACCCAACAAGTGTGGGTTCTTAAAAATTCTAACTGAGTTCTTTGTGATTCTGATTGCAGGGTAAAAAGAAAAATGTGTTAGTCATGGATAGTGGATGCTCTGTGCACATGACTGGAGACAAAACCTTGCTATCAGAATTTGTGGAGAAGGCTGGACCAACTATGTCTTATGGAGATGGCAACATTGGACAAACTTTGGGATATGGCAGTATTATAATTGGAAATGTCATCATTGAAGAAGTAGCTCTGGTGAAAGGACTCAAGCACAATCTGTTAAGTGTTAGTCAAATCACAGACAGAGGTTATCGTGTCAATTTCAATGATACTCATTTTGAAGTTATCAGCAAATCTTCAGGAAAGGTTGCATTAACTGGTCAAAGACATGGTAACATTTATGAAGCCAACATTCACACCAATACTGAAAATCCAACTACATGCCTCATCAGTAAAGCTTCTGTAGATGAAAGTTGGAATTGGCATAAGAAGCTTTCTCATCTCAACTTCAACAATATAAATGAGTTGGTTAAGAAAGACTTGGTAAGAGGATTACCAAAGGCACTATATATTCCTGATGGACTCTGTGATGCTTGTCAGAAGGCTAAACAGAGAAGGACATCATTCAAGAGTAAATCTGAATCCTCAATTGATGAACCATATCACATGCTTCACCTTGACTTGTTTGGACCAGTGAATATTATGTCCATCAGTAAGAAAAGGTATACTCTAGTCATTGTTGATGAATATACTAGATTTACCTGGGTTTATTTTCTGCACAGAAAAGATGAAACTGCTGAAATACTGCTGGACCATGTAAGACTTATTGAAACTGGCACAAAATACAAAGTCAAGATTCTGAGAAGTGATAATGGGACTGAATTCAAGAATTCAGCAATGGAAGAGTTCTGCAAATACAAAGGAATAGTTCAACAATTCTCTGCTCCTGGCACACCTCAGCAAAATGGAGTAGTTGAAAGAAAGAACAGGACTCTTATTGAAGCTTGCAGAACTATGTTGGAGGAAGCTAAACTACCTACATATTTCTGGGCAGAAGCAGTCAACACAGCATGCTACACTCAGAACATCACTCTAATCAACAGACATGGTGTAACTCCTTATCAGATGATCAAGGAAAAGAAGCCAAGTTTGAAGCATTTACATGTGTTTGGCTGCAAGTGCTTTGTTCTAAGACCTCATCCTGAACAGCTAGGAAAATTTGAGACAAAAGCTGATGAGGCCATCGTTATTGGCTATCCAACAACAAGAGCCTTTAAAGTCTACAATCTAAGAACAAAGACAGTCATGGAGTCTATTAATGTATCTTTTGATGATAGAAAGATAACAGGAATAAAAGAAGACTCTCATGATAGTTTGATTTTTGCAAATGAAGCTACCAATAATTCTGATGAAGTCATGTCAGATACTGATACTCTGTCAGATCCTGACGATCGATCAATTCCTGATCGAACACCTGTTACTGATGATGACTCAAATAATGCAAATGTTAAGGGGGAGCAAGAGCAAGACATCACCAGTACTGATACAACTCAAACATCAAGTAGAGACTTATCAGAAACAGATTCAAGTGACAATCCTGACAGTATATCAGGAAGAGATAGCACTATCTCAGGGGGAGCTTCTAGCAATTCTAGTTCTTTTGAAGAAAACACCAATCCAGGGGGAGCATCCAGTTCAAGAAATGACTTACCATCAGCAAGGAAATGGACTAAAAGTCATACTCCTGATTTAATCATTGGGAATCCTGAAGCAGGTGTTAAGACAAGAAGTGCAACTCAGAATGAATGCTTATATAATAACTTTCTGTCAAAGGAGGAGCCTAAGAAAGTTGAAGATGCACTTAAGGATGCTGATTGGGTGACAGCTATGCAAGAAGAAATGAATGAGTTTGAAAGAAATGAAGTCTGGAAACTTGTACCAAGGCCCAAGGGAAGGTCTATTGTGGGTACAAAGTGGGTATTCAGAAACAAGACTGATTCAGATGGCACAATTGTGAGGAACAAAGCAAGACTAGTAGCAAAGGGGTATTCTCAACAGGAAGGAATAGATTATGATGAGACTTTTGCTCCTATTGCAAGACTAGAGGCCATCAGAATTTTTCTGGCATATGCAGCCCACAAGAAGTTCAAAGTATTCCAGATGGATGTAAAAAGTGCATTTCTCAATGGAGAACTGGAAGAGGAGGTATATGTTGAGCAACCTCCTGGCTTCATTGATCTCAAATATCCAGATCATGTCTATAGACTGGATAAAGCACTTTATAGACTAAAGCAAGCTCCAAGAGCCTGGTATGAAATCCTAGCTCAATTCTTACTGGAAAGTGGATTCAATAGAGGTACAATTGATAAAACCTTGTTTTATTTGAATCATGGTAAGGATTTGCTATTAGTTCAAATATTTGTTGATGATATCATTTTTGGGTCAACTAACACTAAGCTGTGTGAGAAGTTTTCAAAGCTAATGCAGTCTAGATATCAAATGAGCATGATGGGAGAAATGAGCTATTTCTTAGGTCTGCAAGTTAAACAGACTGATGATGGGATTTTTATCAATCAGTCAAAGTACACAAAGAATTTACTAAAAAGGTTTAACATGCAAGACAGCTCTACAGCTTCAACTCCTATAGCTACAGCTACAAAGCTTGATCCTGATCAAGGAACTGAGGTAGATGTAACCAACTATAGAGGAATGATTGGCTCACTCTTATATCTAACTGCTAGCAGACCAGATATCATGTATGCAACCTGTCTATGTGCAAGATTTCAATCTCATTGCTGTGAAAAGGATTTTCAGATATCTTAAGGGCACTTCTTCTCTTGGCCTTTGGTATGCTAGAGAATCAGACTTTAGTTTATGTGGTTACTCAGATGCTGATTTTGCAGGATGCAAAATAGACAGGAAAAGTACTTCAGGCAGTTGTCAGTTTCTTGGAGGAAGACTAGTTTCTTGGTTTAGTAAAAAGAAAAAGTCTATCTCCACATCAACTGCAGAAGCTGAGTACATTGCTGCTGGAAGCTGTTGTGCTCAGATCATGTGGATGAGAAATCAGCTAATGGACTATGGTTTGTCATTTTCAAAAATACCTATTTATTGTGATAACCAAAGTGCTATTGCTATGACAGGAAATCCAGTTCAACATTCTCTTACAAAGCACATCAGTATCAGGTATCACTTCATAAGAGAACAAGTACTGGAAGGGACAATTGAACTTAATTTTGTTCCTACTGATCAACAGTTAGCTGATATATTCACCAAGCCACTACCTGAGACTACTTTTACAAAGTTGGTGAATGAACTTGGAATGGTAAACTATGGCAGTACTTGAAAGAAAGAAGTCATCAGATATTGACAACTTGTAAATACTGATGGAAAGTCAATCCTGACAGTGGTCAACGTCGAATCTTGATGCAACGATTCGATCATCAGTATTATGTTCAGAATCTAACTGTCTTCGTTTTATCTAAATTTCCTGATTCAAGCTATGATTAATGTTATTGAACTCCTGATAATGTGATCACTTTAATAAGTCCTCATATTTATTTCTCAGATAACATGATAAATCAGGAAAACATTGAATAGAATAGAAATACTAAGTTTTTCATTGATAATAAGAAAGAGATTACATTCAAAGTTACATCTTTTTTGTTCTCTATCTACTAATCTATTCAACAGGAAATAAAAGACCAATCCACTCCATTGTTAGTAGCCATCCCAGATCCCATCTTTGCCACTTTGTTTGGGTGGAAGTTGACAGGGATAAGGTTATTTTTGGTGACATATTCATTAACAATGGTTGATGGAGTTGGATGAGGATGCCTTAGATGAAAGCCATGCTAATGTTGCTTGAAGGGCAGCATCGATGTCGATCACTTTTGCAAGTTTTTCTTTCTCGATTTCTTCGAGACCTGCATCCATCTGCAACCAGAGAGTCTCAAGTTGTCTTTCCCAGTCGAAAGCATCAAACTCTTCACGAGTATAGCTAAATATGTCTCTTTTCTCTAAGAGATGGAGATTCTTCTTTTTGATGGTAAGGTTCGACATTGTTGTAAAATTTTGCTGTGAAGGGTTTTTCTTACTTTTTCAGGAGAGAATGAAGGGTTAAGGAAGTAAGTGGACAAGTCTCTAAGATTAAATAGAGAAGGGTGGAACAATAATATGAAACGATTCATATTTCTGGTGTAAGTACCAGGTATTATTTGATTGTGATGTTTTAAATTTCTTTATTTAAAACAAAATTACCATGTTTTATTTTAATCACAATCTTATTTCTCGAATAATACAAGCGCGTATGTTTCACTCGATCATTACATATAGTTACAGATGTAAGTCGTGACGCGTGCAATCATCACCACTCTCTCACGTAATTTTGTCCATTACTATTATTTACTCCAGTATAAACGAATGGTTTACTGACACCTGTTTTTGAGAAATCATAAGTATTGTCCAAATATCAATTTAGTTTTCTAATTGATTTATTATTCTCAAAACCATCAGTAAAACATCGTCTCTCTATCTTTGCATTCTCAAACCCTAATTTCAAAATTAGCGCAATTCCTGTGTTTGAAATTCCAATGGAGAATTTATCTTTCATGAACAGCAAGGTGGTAATCAATGGAGTTACTTTTAACACAAATAACTTCACTGCAGTTCTAGATCATCAGGACTTGCCCAATGATTTCCACATTATTCAGGACTTTTTGGCCTCAAGCCCAATCAATTATGCTCTAACCCAACCTGCCAAGATATCTTTTAAGTCTGTAATGCAGGTTTGGAACACAAGTGTCTTTGGGAAAGGACTTCCATCAGAAAAGCCTCAAATGAGCTTTGAGTATAATAATGTTACATACTATGTGACTCCTGAGATTGTCACTGAAGCTCTACACTTACCATCAATCATTGGTAAGCCAGTATTCAAAGTTCCTGATTCAAGACTTCTTGAGTATGTTGCAAGTTTGGGTTACAATGGAACACCAAAGAAATTTGGAGAGCTCTACAGGACAAAGCTTAAGAAGGAATGGAATTTCTTCTTCGACACTATCAGCAGATGTTTCTTGAATAAAGTGTCAAATTTTGATGCTTTACCCACAGGTTCAGCTAAAATCGGGTATTCTCTAATTCATGATCTCTCATTTGATTATGGGTCTTTTATACTAAAGGCATTAAGTGAAAGAAAAGCAGATAAATGTGGTTATGTTTGCTTTCTTAGATTTTTCCAATTAATATTCTCTCACTTATGTCCTCATGCTGTTTTTGAGAATGATACAATTTTGCCTATATGTAAAATCTCAGAAAACAATATAAAGAGTCTAATCAATTTTGATAAGGCAAATAAGTTTGATGGAACTCCATACATTCCTGATGAAGTATGGTCTCTTTTAAGAGAGTGGATGCCTATTCAATATGGCCCAGCAACTGGTGCTATGGGACAGGACCTTACACATCCTATTCTTGACACAAGCACACAACCTAAACACTCATCTAAACAGTCAACCACCTCTGGTGTCTCACAAAAGGCATCAGTTGTAAAATCAAAGAAATTAGCTAGATCTGATGTGTCTGAGAGGCAATCAGGATCAAAGGATTTCTCCACTCTAACTCACTCTCAAATGAAGTCACAAGAGGGTGAACAAAGGGTTCTTGAAACATCTGGTCTGAATAAAGAAACAGGAGTGAAGAGGAAAGTTGGTCAAAGAGCTGTTTCTGATTCTGATTCTGATGATGACACAATGCCTATATCAGTCTTGATGAAGAAAAAGGAAATTGATGTTGTTGATACTAGAGAAGTGGCTGTCTCTGAAAAGCCGAAGAAAAGAAGAAGATTAATCAGCAATGGCGAATTTGTTGTTCACACAGAATTTCTGAATCTTACTGATGCTATGGAAAGCAATCCTGATGTATCCATTAATCAGGATGGATCATCAGTTCCTGATTCTACTGCTAATCCTGACATCTCTACTCCTGATAATTCACCTATGAAGACTGTTGAGATCTCTGATTCTCCAGCATCTGCATCTCCAAAGAGAAGAATTATTGAGATATCTGTTGATCAAGTAAATGCTATTGCTGCTCAGTTAGGTTTCAAACCTTCACCACTTGAAAAGAAAACTGCTGAAGCAAACGTTTTTCATAGACAGAAGAAACAGAGGACTACTATGTCATCTCTGAGAGGATCTAGCCCACAAAAACCTGAACTTCAAAGGAGTTCAGAAGCTATTGCAGATCCAGTCACATAAGAACCACCTACTCAAAATGTAGGTGCAGACATTTCTGAAGGAATAGTCACACAAGAACCACTTTCTCAAAGGGAAGGTGAAGACAAGAATATTCCTGCCCCACAAGAACCATCTTCTCAAAGTGAAGATGCTGGCAAAATCACATCAGCAGGGGAGTTTCCTGACAATGCTCAAGGGGCTTCTGAAATTGAAATTGAACTAGCTAGAAGTCTGGCAGATAAAGCTGCTCATGATTTACACATTGCTGAATGTGATGAAGTGATTGCTGACACTGCATTTGAGGGAAGCACACAAGAACCTTTGACTCAAAGTGTTGAAGAAGCTTCAAAACCTCAGACTACACAAGAACCATCAGTAGCTAATACTGATGCAAGTCATGCTATAGTTGCAGTGGTCGATCCTGATGTAAGTACTACTGATCCACTTATTCCATTGCTTATTGAGCCAATTTCTGCAAGGCCAATGGATTCTTTAACTACTTCGTCAGGTAACATCTCTATCTCTACTTCCTTTAGTACTGATAGTATGATTACAGATAGACCTGATAAAAGGGATACCTCTATTTGTATGACTTCAGACCACTCTTCTCAGCCACCTCTTATTTCTTCACATTTAATGAGTCAGAGCCTTTCTTGTGAGATTGAGAGTGAACATTTAGAGAAAAAGAAGAGTGATGAGAGGCAGTCTCCTGAACTGGCAAAAGGAGAGGTAGAACAGAGTGAGAAGTTGTTAACTTCTAGTGAGGTAGAAGTTGCTATTGAAAGTAACTTAGGTAACATTGTGAGAAGTGATGAGATCACTTTAAAAGAAATGAGAGATTTAGGAAATGTTACTAATCTGTCTGCAGGACATCAGGACTCACCAACTGCATCTACTGGTGATTTGAAAATGAAAGGTGTTATGCATCCTGATGATAATGTTGATGATAAACTTCCTGAGGCTGGTGGTAGCTCAGATGATGATGATGATGATCATGCTAATGCTGATCCTGAGACAATTCAAATGCAGGCAGCAATAAAAGCAAGTCTCCTATCTACTTATGGGTCTTCGAGTAGGTACATGCAGTCTGTTACTCAAGAAGAATTCAGAGGGGAGTAAAGTTCCATACTTCCTCCTGATACTCGAGCTGCAAGGGGATATGAATGGGATAGTGAATGGAATCAGCCGAATGCTGAGATGAATTTTCAAAATGCTCTTTTTCATTCTGGTCATATTGCCACGAGGATGCCAACTCCTGAACTCAAGGCTCTTCTCAAAACAAATGCTCTTCTAGCAAAGGGATTGAAGAGTGAGATTGACTCTATGAAGGCTGTTACTGATAAATTTCAAGCGGGTATTCAAACATCTGTTTCTATATCTGCTACTGCTTCTCAAGCATGTCTTCTTGCTGATGATATTAAAGCACTTGACAAGAAAATGGATTCCAGAATGACTGTCTTGGAATCAAAAGTTGATAATATTGATGAAACCCTCAAGCTTATCTTGTCTTTCTTCATTGAAGAAGATGCCGATGTCAAAAAGGGGGAGAAGATAGTCAAAACAAAATGCTCACCTAATCCAGTGGTACAAAAGGATGATGATAATTCTGGAAATGATGGTGGTGCTAAGTCACATAAAGTTGAAACCTCTGATGCTGCTTTAGTAACAAAGAGATCTAATACTCAAACTAGGCAGTCAACTCATGTTTCTAGATCTGGTAAGAAGACAGTGACAACAATGGTGCAATCTCAGAATCCAAAAGAAGAACAGTTTGTGACACCTGGTCAAACTCTGTCAACCATTCCTGAGGATGATGTGTATGTGGAACAGGATGAAGATGTTGTTAATCTGTTTCATGAACTTGACACTGGGGATGGTCGTGTTCTTAAGCTGTTTCATAAAGACAAAAGAGTTCAACAGTATCATGCTGAGAAAGCACTTATCTTATCTACTGGAGAAAATCCAAACATGACTACTGATGAGTTCTTAGAAGAACAGAACGGGATTTTTGAAGAGATTGCAAAACAAAATGAAGCTCCTGCTGCAAGGAGAGGAAGAGGCAGAGGAGGAAGATACAGAAGTAGAGGAATTATCTGCTCAAACAAGTACAAGGCAAACAAGATCTAGTGGAATCAAATTAAAAGATGTTTCTGAAAATGAAAAGAAGAAAACTCCACTATCTCTTGCACTAACTCCAGACAACAGATTCAATGCTCCTGAAGAAATTGAAGAGGAGATATTGCCTTTAAAAAGAAAGAGTAAGGTTGCTGTTCAATCTACTGCATCTAATGAGAAGTCAGTCTTTGGTTCAATTCCTGATGTTGTCTCTGATTCTGAAGAAACTGAAATTTTAAAAGAACTTAAGATTATGATTCTTAAGGTTGTGGTTGAATTTCACAATATGGAAGTTATTGAAGATACACTGAAGTATGAACAAGAGAACTTCAGAAGATTTGAAAGAGAAAGTGAAATCAGAGCTAAAGCCAGAGAAGCAGAAAGGATAACAACCAGAGATTACTTGAGAAATGTTCATAAATCTAACAGGAAGTTATGGTATGATAAAGATAAATCTGTTCCTGAACATCAGCAGTATTATCCAACAGATGAGAAGAAGAAGAAGAGTAAGAAAAAGGAGAAGAGTGAGTGTGATTATAGGAAACTGATTGTTTTCAAATCAGCAGGACTGATAACAGAGTCTTCTTTGATTAATGAATCTTTATCGATTATTAAATCAAAGTCTACTACATTTATTGCTGAAAATCCACCAAAATGGGTAAGTATGCAATCTGGTTTGAAAGGATTGGAACCTGGCACAAGAGGAGGAATTGGGTATAGTCATGCACAAATTATTTTCATTGTACAAACTGATCAACACGCTTTAGTTGACAAGATTGGTGATGAGTTAACTGTTGATCATCTCTGGAAACTTGAAGCTGTTGCTATCATTGCTGATTGTCATGCTGGTGCAAAGAAAATAGAAAAGATGTTGTACTTTATGAAAGATAGAAGTGTAAAGAAGATTCCTATTCATGAATTGTTGTGCAAATCTGCAAAAGAGCTGAAATATGTTCTGTATCTTCTCAGAAGTAAAAGAATCAATGTTAAAGAAAGAGAAGTTTACTACAATTGGTTTGTTATGATTTACAGGACAATCAAACAGAGATTTATGGATGGAGGAACGAGGTATGATGGCAATTATATTCCTATGTACTTAAATTTAAGAGACATAGAGGTTGAAATGAAGAAAGGTACTGCTATTAGAGAAGTGTATCTAGGCATGGAACAACTGTCTCTAAATCCAGATGGGAAAGAAATTGCTTATGTGTTGCTAGGTGATTTAGATCTTCCAAGAAGCTCAATTCAGAATCTCAGGGTAGCTATCTATCAGATTAATGAGGAAGATGAAGAACTCAAAAATCTGAAGAAGAAACTGGTTCAAATTCTTGAAAGCAAGGAAGAAGAATTGATATCTGATTTCTTGAAGATGAATCTGTTTTATCAAAGAATTTCTGAAACTGTTCCTGATGATTTTTAGAAGGTATTTTGTTTTGAGTTTTTGACATCTTTGAATCAAGGAATTTGTGCTTTGTTTTGTAAAGAACAAATTGGGGGAGATTGTTAGATATTGATTCAAGTGATGATCAGGATCTGGGCATTACTGATCAGATACTGATGCTGACGTCATCAGTAATACAACGTCAGTATTGGATTAGTATCAGGATTAGAAGCTGGTCAGTATTTCGTGAAGATTCTCATCAGACCAGAGATCAAGGAAGATTGATTTGTCGGTTCCTAGATTATAGGAATGCAGCTATCATACAAGATATGCATTCAGAGATATTTGTAATTGATTTAGAATATCTTGTAATTGATAGTGTAACTGTGTACTCTATATAAACACAGTTTAGGTTTTACATTAGAGTAATCGCTTACACGATTTATCTTGTAACCTAGCAGCTCTTAAGAACATAAGAATATCTTAAGAGAGTTTTGTAACAGTTTTATATCAGAATTAATAAAGCTGTTATTGATTCAAACTTGTGTTATTTGTTTAAGTCGAAAATCTTATACAATTATATTCAACCCCCCTTCTACAATTGTTATTTACTGGGCAACACTCCCCTCAATTCTTGAAACTGGATTCAAGCCCTGTAATATGTGATTCAAGGCCCTGAAATTTCATGCAATCCCCATAGCACTTGTAAATCTTTTTTTTCTCCACCTGTAGAGTCCATGCACACAAAAATATTATACAAGTAGTTACACCTAACAAAATGCAAATAAAATTGAACTTCCTTGGGTTGCCTCCCAAGAAGCGCTTGTTTAACGTCATTAGCTCGACGTTTTTACTCTCTCTCTCATGGTGGTTCTTTCAACACCATCTCAAATGGCCCAAGTGCAATATCCACCTCATTCATACTTTTCTTCCGAAATTCACGTGTAGTAGAAAGTTTCCCATCAATCTCAGCATTCTCCTCACGAGCATTATCATCCACTTCTTTCACACGTTCTTCCATAATATCAACTACATAACACTGAGATTTAACCAATGACCCTCTTATAGCTTGATGAAAATCAAACTCAACATGTTCTTCTCCCACGTTCAATGTCAGCTTACCGGCTTTCACATCAATGTTGGTTCTAGCGGTAGCCAAGAAGGGTCTTCCCAAAATAATTGGAATATCTGCATCCTCATTCATCTCCAAGATGACAAATCACATGGAATAACAAATTTATCCACTGTAACTAACACATTTTCAATCACACCCAATGGATACTTAATTGTTCTATCTGCAAGTTGAAGTGAGATTTTGGTCTTCTTTATCTCGCCTAGTCCAAGTCTTTTACAAAGTGAGTGTGGCATTACACTTACACTAGCTCCAAGATCACACAAGGCTCTTTTCACTTCAAAATTTCCAATGGTGTAGGGTAACGAGAAACTACCAGGATCCTTGAGTTTGGGAGGAATTATGCGTTGAATAATAGCACTGCACTCTTCATTAAGAGTTACCGTTTCTACCTCCTCAAGCTTCTTTCTATTAGACAACACCTCTTTCATAAATTTCACGTAAAGAGGCATTTGAGCCAGAGCATCAGCAAAGGGAATGGTAATTTGCATCTCCCGAAACATCTTTAAGAACTTATCATATTGCTGCTCTAACTTCAAATTTTTCAACCTATGTGGAAAAGGAATTGGAGGTACATATGCTTTCACGGAAGCTCTATGCATTGTCTTCTCTTCTGTTTCTTATCATCAACCTTTTCAAAACTTCCTGTATCAGTTTGATATGTTTTTCTCTTTTTAGGAGGAAGAAATTCATCTTTGAGTTTTGGAACTTCAATTTCAAGTAAGTCCCTTCCACTCCTCAAAGTGATAGCCTTGCATTGCTCTTTGACATGTGCATCTGGTTGAGTAGGCAGTGCTCCTTGCTCACGCACACCAATGTTACTGGCAATTTGTCCAATCTACACTTCTAACAACTTTTGTGACGTAGCAACTTGCTCAAGTCTTGAATCAATTTGCCCAAATCTATTCTCAACATTTGCAAAAGCACTAGTAGTCCCTTGTATCATCTTGTTAAGAGCAGCCTCCCAATCAGCAGGTTCCTTCTTTTCTTTAGATGGAAATTGATGATGTTGTTGGAAACCTGGGGGTGGATTATGTCTTGGTGCTACATATGGATTTTGAGCATGGTTGTTGTTGTAAGAGAGATTATTTGTAAGAACCCTGATTTTTGATATTATTGGAGTAGACGGAATGAACAGTAACTTTGTTATGTAAGAGAAGTGAATCCCACCCCCATATATGAATGACGGATAAATGAAGATTTGTAATGATATTATGTTCCCTTATGGAAAATAAGTGTATGTAAATGTCGACGGATTTCGCAAAATTCTATTTTATTATTTTCGTACATTTCCGGGGTATCGATAAATACGAATACTACGACAAGATCATGGTTTTATTATTTTGAGAACCAAGGAACTATATATATACTTAAAATTAGGAAGTTGGATTTTAGAAAGAATATTGAAGGAAAAACTCCACCAAAAATGTTTAAGATTTATTTAGAAAATTATGGAAATTGGAAAATACCTACTAACCATGCAAGGTGGCAAGATTTCATGCATCCCATGCAAATTCCATGCAAACCACCTAGTCTAAGATTAGAACCAAGTAGTTGGTAGCTAGTTAGAAACAAACTAAAATACAAGAATCTAGTTAGTACCTAGTTGGCTTGCTTTTTAAAAGGTGGAGACAACAAGTACCAATGGCCATACCTATAGCCATGTCTAGATTGTACAATGCTAATACATACACATTATATGTATCAACCAAGCCATTATTTCATCCCACACAAAAGAAAAGAAAACAACTCTCTCCCCCCCCCTTAAACATTGCTCTCGGCCTAAGCTAAAAAAGGGAGAAGAAAAATTCTTCTTCCCCACTTCCCATCACTCTAAATTCAAGACAAAAATCCTAGGTACTCTACATCATATAAGAAAGGTATGCTATGAATTTCAACCCTTTTCATCCATTAGTTTTCTAGTTATAAATTCTTAAAGTTCTAGGTGAATAGTAACTCTTATTGTTCTTGTTTTTGGATCTTGAAGATTAAGCCATAGATTGATCAACCAAGGTGTTTGGAGAGTATTTCAAGCTTTGTTAAGTTACTAAGAGCTTCAAGGAAGGTATAAATTCTAACCCTTAGTAGCCATGGCAAGAACATTGCTTAGTATTAGTAGATCTAAAAGATTGGTGCACAAAAGTGTTGATTATAGTTTGATTTATGAAAAATCATGGATGTTGATGGTTATTGTCATATTGAAAATTATTTTTATGTGGTATGAGGTCCCATAAGTGTATGAGAATTTTGTTGGGAATTTGTGATGATTTTTGGAGTTGGTGGAATTTTGAGAAGAGACATGACTTGTGGTAAAGGAGTTGTTGGACAATCTGCACTGACCCCTTTTTGAAACTGTAATTCGGAACCCTTAAACTGATCCCCTGAACACCTACCTTATATTGTTGGAAAGGTCTTGATCTGTAGTTTCTGAATATGTAAGGTTCATAATTTTGTGATGAATAGATTTTAAGTTATAGCCGGAAGAGTGAGTTGTGTTTCTGGACTATGGACTGCACTAAGTGACCCTCTTGTGGACCTTGTTTAAACCCCTAGAAATATGTGTAAAATCATGGAAAAATCTGAGAAGATAGGGAATGCAGTGGGGAAGACCACCCAAAAAGAATTGGATTAAAATATGAATTTTTGGATTTTATAAAAATGATAGAGTAAAATTCGCGCAAGGGGAAAAGTCGATTAGTGGACCAAAATTCTAAGTTAATGATTATGATTCGAGCGTGGTAATTAAATTAGGTCGAATAAGTGACGATCGTGATCGAGTGATGACATGAACCTATAGTGGGGCTAGAGAGTCATAAGACGGAGTTATTAAGTTAATTTCGTGTCCCCTTAAAAACCCCGTAATTAGAAAGAAATTGTTAAGGTACTAACGAACGATTATTGTTTATGTATAGATCGTTCGAATTCACACGCTCGACCACCCCAACCAAACCAAGGCAAGTTTACTTTTCAAAACTTATACATATACAAGGATTTTCACTGTTGTGTTTGTAGTTTTCAAATTATATCAAATGCTATGTTTATCGAAGTATTGATGCAATTGAGATTGAACAAGTACATGTATGCTTTTACCCCTTGAACTTAGATTGAAATGTTTTCTTCGGACAACGACTCTAGCAATAGAGGTCGTAGCGGTCCGTATATACTATTGACTGGGGAGCGGTATATTATTATATCGTATCTATATTGCGAAAACCCGAAGGGTCATTCGGGTGGTATCGTATATTCAAATAACTATTATTATATCTTCGTAAATACTCGAAACTCTATCTTGGATTGAAAGTTTATTTTATTAAATAATTATTTTATTAATTATTGCTATTAAATCTTAAAATATCATTTAATAATTATTGTTCACAATTTTAAAAAACAAAGTTAATCCAAGATACCTTTTAATACTTTCAAACTCGAACTTTTTCGAACTCAAAACATTTTTGAAAACCCCCGGTCAGGATTCGCTTCTTGTATGATTTCAAGAATTATCGGTCGACTGATGTCGAACCACAACTACTCTGTTTTCAATCAAAATCTGGTTTTTAAAAGAAAAAGAAAAAGGGACTCTGGCAGGTGTGGGAACCGTTGACGAACGATTCCCGGGATGTGTAAGCGGCCGTGAGCCAGGCGGTCCATCACTTATTATTCCGGCCCAGGTGTTGCCGAAGGATGATTACGGATGTAGTTTTCATCGAGGGTGATTACGGATGTAGTTTTCACTCAGGGATAGTTACGGATGTAGTTTCTATCCTTCTACCGGTAGAGAAGACCCGCGGATTATTGGACTCGGATGTGGCGACTGATCATCGTCAATCCCTGTCAGGTTTTATGTTTTCTTTAAGTCCCATTCCTCCACTTTGGAAAAATGCTTTGACACTGCATCTTAGGCCTACGTGCCAGTTGCCGATAGTGTCCTATTTTGATGAGAAAGATGTTGACTTTATGCAGTAGCTAGAACTGCAAGGTTATTTTGAAAACAAGGGCACGTACTGGTGCACCTTTGAAATTTACCAATAATGACAAGTGATTCTATAACTGATTGATACAACGAGTTTAATGACTATTATACATATGAAATGTTATATTGCTTATCTTATACATATATTCTTGCTGAGCTATAGTTGCTCACTCTTGCTTGTTTTCAAATTTTACAAACACAACAGCTAAGAGAAATGGCAAGAACCAGTCAGACTGTTCGAAAGCAGGTGACTAGACCCCAGGCTGCAGTCGAGATTCCACCGGTAGGCCCCATTAGCCGGATTGGTCGGCAACTTTTGTTAGTACGTTTTATTTATAAGTATGACCCGTGCAAGGCAGTGTACCGCAACAAACTTTCAAGCCGCCAACTTCGCTTCATATCGAAGTGTTGCTGGTAGCATAAATGCTATTTAATTCGGTCTGTAATAACTCTAAAACTTTTACTTTTGCTCAATCAAATGTATGACGTTTCTGAGACTCTAACCTGTGTGTGTGTGTGTGTGCGGTGTGAGTTTATTGTGGGGTCGATGGCTGTTTATTTATATTATGTGCAAGAACAAGTATGTTAATAATGGAAAATGGACCGTGAGCGCCTAGATCTCCGACCCCGGATCTGGGGGCGTCACAGAAATGGTATCAGAGAGAAGGTTACAGTTCTCAGAAACGATAGTAATTTAGGAAAGCAACCATAATAATACGAATAATATAACACTAATAATAATCCCATTAATACCTGGAGCTCTCATCGAGTTCACAGTCGGGTTATCGGATATAGCCCTGACTTCTAAGGCCCGTGAGGGAACTACTTCTTAAACCCTTCTTTTTGGTTAGTAACCTAGCTTATTTCCCTTGTGTAGATGGAGGATATACCAGACCCTGAGGCCTATGAGAGGGAGCATGATGAGGCACTACTGAGAGAGACTGAGGACCCTGTTGAGGATACTGATGCTGACCCTGAGCTGGGCCCCTGGATTACGATATTAGGGGATACTGATGATGAGGACCCCGAGGAGGAGCCCTTTATGGAGCCTGAGCCTGTTACCCCCTCCCCTGTGGCCACTGATGAGGAGAGTGTGCGATCCGGTGAGGACCGTGTTGTGACACCCCCGCCCTCTCCACAGTTATTGAGCCTCACTTCTTCTGATGATGATGATCCCGAGGAGGACACTTCTAGTGAGGAGGAGCGTGACCCTACCCCTGCTCCTGCTCCTGCCCCTGTTATGCCACCCCCACCACTGGACCTACCCCCGGTGTCGGGCGCTGAGCACGCCTATGTCGTGCAGTTCATGACCCGAGACTTACTTTCTGCGGAGGCCAGACTTAACGAGGCGAGGAGGGTGATAGTGGAGGAGCGCGAGGCGCGCTTGAGGATCCAGGCTGAGATGAGGACTACTGTTGCTAGGAGGACTAGAGCTCGCCTCCACAGGATTGAGAGGAGGAGTCGCGAGAGGGTTCTCGGATTAGGGATCCGCGGGGGCGGTGTGATCCGGGCTAGGGATGTTAGACGTGTTGTGCGTCGTGCATTTGCCCGAGTGAGGGCCTTGCTCCGTCGTGGTGCGGCCCCGTGATGTGTTACTGATAGCTCAGTTCCCTAGGTTCAGATGACATTAGTATGTCGATTTTGCGGGACAGTTGACTTGTGCAGTGGCGTCCTTTCTGACCAGTGGATGAGTAGACTGACCTACATATATGTAGATGTGACTTCGGATAGTATGTATGGATGTAGCCCTACTTTTGTGTAGCCTTGACTATTCGGATTATGTACTTGTATTTGTTCCACTTTTGCTAGACTTTGACATCGGAACTATGTATTTGGCTCTAACATCCGAACTTTGTGACCACCCTTGTACCGTACTTATTTAGTTTCAGTTTCCTTGATATTGTCTCAACTGCTTTACTTCCTGATGCCATGCTCTACTGTTTTGATATACAACTGTGATTATACAACTGCTACAAGCCCCAAATACAACCATGCTATTTCAAATTTACGATATGTGATTTCAAATTGTTCTCCACATTTTCCAAAATATTCCTACAATTTTTCTAAAATAAACCTTTCAAAAAAAAAAAAACGGTTTTAGTTATTTAAAAAATTTTGAAAATATTTCTACAGATTGCGAAGTTTCGAAATTTTGGAAATTCCTACAAATGTTTTCGACCCACGTAACGACTTCCCCTAAAAAGTTTTTACAGTTTATCGCCATCATAAGAGCACTACGACTTTCGAAATTTTAACCCTGTGTAAGGAGGAACAATACGTTCCTGACTTCTCTAAATACGGTCAAATAATTGAAAACCCTAACCCATTTTTGTCTTATTATCAGAATCATGCCACCCAGAAGAATGAACACTCGAGCTCACCCGGCCAGCTCTGAAGGCCAGGGTAGCCACCATGGGTCGGAAGGCCACCAAAACCGAGAGAGAGAGGATCAGAACCTGAGCGAGGATGAAGGTAGTGACTATAACCTGTTTGATAACTCTGAGTATGATGAAGAGGAAGCTGAAGATGATACCCTGGAGGTGGAAAACCCAAGGAGAGACCCTATGGAGCGATTCATGGACCTACTCAGGCAGAACTTGGACCGTCCCCCGGTCCAGCCACCACCCAACAACGCGAATGCCAATGCCTTTCGGAATTTCAAATCTCTGAAACCCCCTGAGTTTAAGGGAACTGCGGACCCAGTCGAGGCAAGAGCCTGGCTGAAAGAAATGGAAAAATCTTTTGAGATACTAGGAGTCGCTGAAGAGCAGAAAACTGTTTTCGCCACCTATCTGCTGAAGGGTGAGGCAAACTACTGGTGGGAAGCCAAAAAGAATTTGGAGGGAAGAGGTGTGGTGACCTGGGAGAGGTTTAGCGAGTTGTTCTTGGAAAAGTATTTCCCTAGGTTCATGGAAACACAAATGGAGCTGAAATTTTTGGAACTCAAGCAAGGTAACATGACGGTGGCCGAGTATGAGGCAAGATTTACAGAGCTGTCAAGGTTTGTGCCGGAATATGTGAACTCTGAGGTGAAGAGGGCCCGAAGGTTTCAATTGGGGCTAAAGCAATGGATTCAGAATCGTGTGGCGGTTCTTGAGCTGACAGACTATGCCACCCTGGTACAGAAAGCATCGATTGTTGAGGCTGGAGGTGAACAGATGCAGAAGGAGAGAGAAGGAAGGAAGAGGAAGTTTGATAGTCGAAAGGGGAACTCTGCGGGAGGTAGCTTTCCGAGCAAATTTAAGCGAGGAACAATGTCCCAACCCAGTGGGAACTTTGGAACCAAGAAAGCTGAAAGTTGGAGTGTGGGCCAGGGCGGCCGACCACAGGGATCATCGTACTCTACCCCACCCCGAGCCCCACTCCCGGAATGCAATAAATGTGGAAGGAAACATGCGGGCGTGTGTAATCTGCAAGATGTGAAGTGCTTCAAGTGTGGGCTGACAGGACATTATGCTAACACCTGTCGAGGAACTAGTAACAACACCAGTGCCGGAGGTAATTGCTTCAAGTGTGGGAAACCAGGGCACCGAATGAGGGAATGTATGTCCTCTGGGCCAGCTGCGTCAAGAGTGAGTGGAACTGCTTCTAACAGGGCCCCTACTGCAAGAACTTTTAACATGACTGTGCAAGATGCCGTGAGGAACACGGATGTGATCGCAGGTACCCTACCACTCAACTCAGTTAATGCGAATGTTTTATTTGATTCGGGAGCCACCAAGTCTTTCATATCTCTAGATTTTGTAAGTCAGTTAGGCCTTAAGACTGAACCACTGCGAGACAGACTGCAAGTAGAGATAGCTAATCATGAAATTATTCCTGTTAACCAAGTTTGTCCAGGTTGCGACCTAGAAATAGAAGGGCGACACTTTCGGGTAGATTTAATACCTTTTCAATTAGGGGAGTTTGACGTAATAATAGGTATGGATTGGTTGACAACCCATGGAGCTCAGATTGATTGCGTGAAGAAGAAAGTGAGTTTAAGACTGCCAGGGGATAAGGAAGTAGTGTTTAGTGGAAAACGACAAACCCAAAAGTTCCTGACTATGATTCAAGCTAAAAGGCTGTTACGTAAAGGATGCGAGGCCTATTTAGCCTATGTAAAGGATACCAATAAGGAGGCGTCAAACCTACAGGAAATCCCAGTCGTTAATGAGTTCGCGGACGTATTTCCGGATGATCTTCCAGGACTACCACCTGATAGAGACATCGAGTTCGCTATAGATTTAGTTCCGGGCACGGCCCCAATTTCAAAGGCCCCGTATAGGCTAGCCCCAGTGGAGATGAAAGAGTTGGCCACCCAATTGCAAGAGCTGTTGGATAAAGGAATGATAAGACCTAGTGTGTCACCGTGGGGAGCCCCGGTGCTATTCGTGAAAAAGAAGGATGGCAGTATGAGATTATGCATAGATTACAGGGAGTTGAATAAGGTGACCATCAAGAATAAGTATCCCTTGCCCAGGATAGATGACCTGTTTGACCAATTGAAAGATGCAGTTTATTTCTCTAAGATTGATTTGCGGACCGGGTATCACCAGTTAAAGATTAAACCAGAAGATATACCAAAGACGGCCTTTCGCACCCGGTACGGACACTATGAGTTTTTAGTAATGTCGTTTGGGTTAACGAATGCACCCGCAGCTTTCATGGATTTAATGAATCGAGTCTTCAAGAAGTACCTGGACAAGTGTGTTATAGTCTTCATCGACGACATCTTAATTTATTCCAAGACAAAAGAGGAACATGCAGAGCATTTGAGGATTGTATTGGGAGCATTAAGAGAAGAAAAGTTGTACGCTAAGTTCTCGAAGTGTGAATTTTGGTTGAAGGAAGTTCAGTTTTTGGGGCATGTGATTAGCGAACAAGGCATCCTAGTGGACCCAGCCAAAATAGAGGCTGTATCAAATTGGGAGAGACCAACCACTCCGACAGAGGTGAGAAGTTTCATAGGATTGGCCGGCTACTATAGGAGATTTGTCCAAGACTTTGCCAAAATAGCAGCCCCTCTGACCCGGCTAACTCGCAAGACCGAGAAGTTTGTGTGGACTGAGAAATGCGAAGAGAGCTTTCAAGAGTTGAAAAAGAGGTTGGTGACAGCACCAGTACTAGCCCTACCCGATGATAAGGGAGATTTTGTGATTTATAGCGACGCGTCCCATAAAGGTTTAGGGTGTGTGCTTATGCAGCACGGTAAGGTGATTGCGTATGCGTCCATACAACTTAAGGAGTATGAGATAAGATACCCCACCCATGATTTGGAATTAGCAGCAATAGTCTTTGCTTTGAAGATCTGGAGACATTATCTTTACGGAGAAAAGTGTGAAATCTACACGGATCACAAGAGCTTAAAGTACATATTCACTCAGAAAGAGTTAAACATGAGGCAGAGGAGATGGTTAGAGCTAATCAAGGATTATGATTGTGAGATTCATTATCACCCAGGGAAGGCCAACGTAGTGGCCGATGCACTTAGCCGAAAGGAGAAGCTTAAGATGATAACGTCAGTGGACGAATTGATCAAGGACCTCGAGAGGCTGGAGATTGAGGTGAGGTTGCCAGGAATCGGCCAAGAGAGTCTAATGGAAATAAAAGTCCAACCACCGCTACTGGAAAAGATTAAGTTATGCCAGGAAAAGAAGGTAGAAGAAGAAAAGAATTCGATGGAGAAAATTTTGACTGGCGAAGAAATTAGGTGTGAGAAGGACGGGAATGGAGTTATGAGGTACGCATCTAGGATATGGATCCCGAACGTTCAAGAATTGAAAGATGAGATCTTGCAAGAGGCTCATAGTTCAAGATATTCGATTCACCCTGGAGGCACCAAGATGTATAGGGATTTGAAAGAATATTATTGGTGGCCAAACATGAAGTAGGACATAGCAGAGTGGGTAAGTAAATGCTTGACATGTCAGAGAGTGAAGGCCGAACATCAGAGGCCCAGTGGATTGTTGCAACCCTTAGAGATACCCGAGTGGAAGTGGGAACAGATTGCGATGGACTTTGTGGTCGGATTACCAAGGACCAAGACTAATCATGACGCCATTTGGGTAATTATTGATCGATTGACCAAGTCAGCACATTTTCTTCCAATCAACGAGAGATACACCGTCGACAAGCTGGTGGATATTTACTTAAAAGAGATTGTGGTTAGGCATGGGGTTCCTGTGAGCATTGTATCAGATAGAGACCCAAGATTCAACTCCAGGTTCTGGAGGAGTTTTCAGGATTGTGTGGGGACTAAGTTAAACATGAGTACTGCATACCATCCCCAAACAGACGGACAGAGCGAGAGAACCATCCAGACCATCGAGGACATGTTGAGAGTATGTGCCATAGATTTCAAGGGAAGTTGGGACGACCACTTGCCGTTGATCGAATTTTCCTACAACAACAGTTACCATGCGAGTATAGGCATGCCCCCATATGAAGCTTTGTACGGACGAAGATGTCGGTCTCCATTGTGTTGGGAAGAGGTAGGAGAACGGAAGATTTTAGGGCCTGAACTGGTCCAACAGACAAGAGAAACTATCGAGCTTATAAGAGGACGGCTGGTAGCGGCCCAAGACAGACAGAAGAAGTATGCGGACCAGTCCCGCAAAGATAAGGAATATGAGGTAGGAGAGTTCGTGATGTTGAAGGTATCACCGTGGAAGGGATTGATGAGATTTGGTAAGAAGGGGAAACTAAGCCCGAGATTTATTGGACCTTTTGAGATCTTGAAACGAGATGGAAAGTTAGCCTATGAATTGGCTTTACCTCCGAGCTTACAGCAAGTACATAATGTGTTTCATGTGTCCATGCTACGACCCTACCATACCGACTTCCGACATGTGATAGAACATGATCAAGTGGATCTGCAACCAGACTTAACATACGTGGAGCAACCTGTAGAAATCATGGATAGAAAAGAACAGGTGCTAAGGAACAAGGTTGTCAAACTAGTGAGAGTCTTGTGGAGGAATCAGAATGTCGAAGAATCAACATGGGAACTAGAGAGCGCGATGCGTGAAAAGCACCCCCAACTGTTTTCAACCTGATTCCGGGACGGAATCCTTTTAAGGAGGGGAGGCTGTAAGAACCCTGATTTTTGATATTATTGGAGTAGACGGAATGAACAGTAACTTTGTTATGTAAGAGAAGTGAATCCCACCCCCATATATGAATGACGGATAAATGAAGATTTGTAATGATATTATGTTCCCTTATGGAAAATAAGTGTATGTAAATGTCGACGGATTTCGCAAAATTCTATTTTATTATTTTCGTACATTTCCGGGGTATCGATAAATACGAATACTACGACAAGATCATGGTTTTATTATTTTGAGAACCAAGGAACTATATATATACTTAAAATTAGGAAGTTGGATTTTAGAAAGAATATTGAAGGAAAAACTCCACCAAAAATGTTTAAGATTTATTTAGAAAATTATGGAAATTGGAAAATACCTACTAACCATGCAAGGTGGCAAGATTTCATGCATCCCATGCAAATTCCATGCAAACCACCTAGTCTAAGATTAGAACCAAGTAGTTGGTAGCTAGTTAGAAACAAACTAAAATACAAGAATCTAGTTAGTACCTAGTTGGCTTGCTTTTTAAAAGGTGGAGACAACAAGTACCAATGGCCATACCTATAGCCATGTCTAGATTGTACAATGCTAATACATACACATTATATGTATCAACCAAGTCATTATTTCATCCCACACAAAAGAAAAGAAAACAACTCTCTCCCCCCCCCCCCCCTTAAACATTGCTCTCGGCCTAAGCTAAAAAAGGGAGAAGAAAAATTCTTCTTCCCCACTTCCCATCACTCTAAATTCAAGACAAAAATCCTAGGTACTCTACATCATATAAGAAAGGTATGCTATGAATTTCAACCCTTTTCATCCATTAGTTTTCTAGTTATAAATTCTTAAAGTTCTAGGTGAATAGTAACTCTTATTGTTCTTGTTTTTGGATCTTGAAGATTAAGCCATAGATTGATCAACCAAGGTGTTTGGAGAGTATTTCAAGCTTTGTTAAGTTACTAAGAGCTTCAAGGAAGGTATAAATTCTAACCCTTAGTAGCCATGGCAAGAACATTGCTTAGTATTAGTAGATCTAAAAGATTGGTGCACAAAAGTGTTGATTATAGTTTGATTTATGAAAAATCATGGATGTTGATGGTTATTGTCATATTGAAAATTATTTTTATGTGGTATGAGGTCCCATAAGTGTATGAGAATTTTGTTGGGAATTTGTGATGATTTTTGGAGTTGGTGGAATTTTGAGAAGAGACATGACTTGTGGTAAAGGAGTTGTTGGACAATCTGCACTGACCCCTTTTTGAAACTGTAATTCGGAACCCTTAAACTGATCCCCTGAACACCTACCTTATATTGTTGGAAAGGTCTTGATCTGTAGTTTCTGAATATGTAAGGTTCATAATTTTGTGATGAATAGATTTTAAGTTATAGCCGGAAGAGTGAGTTGTGTTTCTGGACTATGGACTGCACTAAGTGACCCTCTTGTGGACCTTGTTTAAACCCCTAGAAATATGTGTAAAATCATGGAAAAATCTGAGAAGATAGGGAATGCAGTGGGGAAGACCACCCAAAAAGAATTGGATTAAAATATGAATTTTTGGATTTTATAAAAATGATAGAGTAAAATTCGCGCAAGGGGAAAAGTCGATTAGTGGACCAAAATTCTAAGTTAATGATTATGATTCGAGCGTGGTAATTAAATTAGGTCGAATAAGTGACGATCGTGATCGAGTGATGACATGAACCTATAGTGGGGCTAGAGAGTCATAAGACGGAGTTATTAAGTTAATTTCGTGTCCCCTTAAAAACCCCGTAATTAGAAAGAAATTGTTAAGGTACTAACGAACGATTATTGTTTATGTATAGATCGTTCGAATTCACACGCTCGACCACCCCAACCAAACCAAGGCAAGTTTACTTTTCAAAACTTATACATATACAAGGATTTTCACTGTTGTGTTTGTAGTTTTCAAATTATATCAAATGCTATGTTTATCGAAGTATTGATGCAATTGAGATTGAACAAGTACATGTATGCTTTTACCCCTTGAACTTAGATTGAAATGTTTTCTTCGGACAACGACTCTAGCAATAGAGGTCGTAGCGGTCCGTATATACTATTGACCGGGGAGCGGTATATTATTATATCGTATCTATATTGCGAAAACCCGAAGGGTCATTCGGGTGGTATCGTATATTCAAATAACTATTATTATATCTTCGTAAATACTCGAAACTCTATCTTGGATTGAAAGTTTATTTTATTAAATAATTATTTTATTAATTATTGCTATTAAATCTTAAAATATCATTTAATAATTATTGTTCACAATTTTAAAAAACAAAGTTAATCCAAGATACCTTTTAATACTTTCAAACTCGAACTTTTTCGAACTCAAAACATTTTTGAAAACCCCCGGTCAGGATTCGCTTCTTGTATGATTTCAAGAATTATCGGTCGACTGATGTCGAACCACAACTACTCTGTTTTCAATCAAAATCTGGTTTTTAAAAGAAAAAGAAAAAGGGACTCTGGCAGGTGTGGGAACCGTTGACGAACGATTCCCGGGATGTGTAAGCGGCCGTGAGCCAGGCGGTCCATCACTTATTATTCCGGCCCAGGTGTTGCCGAAGGATGATTACGGATGTAGTTTTCATCGAGGGTGATTACGGATGTAGTTTTCACTCAGGGATAGTTACGGATGTAGTTTCTATCCTTCTACCGGTAGAGAAGACCCGCGGATTATTGGACTCGGATGTGGCGACTGATCATCGTCAATCCCTGTCAGGTTTTATGTTTTCTTTAAGTTCCATTCCTCCACTTTGGAAAAATGCTTTGACACTGCATCTTAGGCCTACGTGCCAGTTGCCGATAGTGTCCTATTTTGATGAGAAAGATGTTGACTTTATGCAGTAGCTAGAACTGCAAGGTTATTTTGAAAACAAGGGCACGTACTGGTGCACCTTTGAAATTTACCAATAATGACAAGTGATTCTATAACTGATTGATACAACGAGTTTAATGACTATTATACATATGAAATGTTATATTGCTTATCTTATACATATATTCTTGCTGAGCTATAGTTGCTCACTCTTGCTTGTTTTCAAATTTTACAAACACAACAGCTAAGAGAAATGGCAAGAACCAGTCAGACTGTTCGAAAGCAGGTGACTAGACCCCAGGCTGCAGTCGAGATTCCACCGGTAGGCCCCATTAGCCGGATTGGTCGGCAACTTTTGTTAGTACGTTTTATTTATAAGTATGACCTGTGCAAGGCAGTGTACCGCAACAAACTTTCAAGCCGCCAACTTCGCTTCATATCGAAGTGTTGCTGGTAGCATAAATGCTATTTAATTCGGTCTGTAATAACTCTAAAACTTTTACTTTTGCTCAATCAAATGTATGACGTTTTTGAGACTCTAACCTGTGTGTGTGTGTGTGTGTGCGGTGTGAGTTTATTGTGGGGTCGATGGCTGTTTATTTATATTATGTGCAAGAACAAGTATGTTAATAATGGAAAATGGACCGTGAGCGCCTAGATCTCCGACCCCGGATCTGGGGGCGTCACATTATTGTTCGGCCTTTGATCTGGATTGTAGTAAGAATTATTTTGCACTAGCCAAGATTGTCTTCCCTGAATAAAAGATGCTTCCTCGGGAAACTTAGAAGCACAGGAAGACTGATCAACACCGTAATCACCATTTGTCCATTTACCTCTTGAGTAAGAGCATCCAATCTAAGAGTGATCAACTTCATCATCTCTGTATCTTGTACTGATTTAGCTGAGCTCGTTCCACTTGGTGCCCAAGAATAGTTATTTGCAGCCAATTGCTCAAGAAGTGATTTTGCCTTATGAACCGGTGTTTTATGGAAATCTCCACCAGCTGCCACATCCAAACTTAAGCGAACATCTGCATTCAAAGATCCGTAAAAAGTGCTCAAAATCATCCACTCCGTACAACCGTGATGTGGACATTTTCTGAACAGTGCCTTGTATCTCTCCCATGCTTGATACAAGCCTTCACCTGGTTGTGTTTTGAAACTCAGAATGACTATCTTCATTCGTTGCGTCTTGTTAGAAGGATAATATTTGGACAAGAACTCGGTAGAAAGACTCTCCCAAGTAGCAACTATAGTTTCTGGAAGCTGTTGGAACCATTCCATTGCTCTCCCTTTGATAGAGTAAGGAAACATGTGAAGACGAATCTGATCTGCTGTAACTCCAATGATCTTGAATGAACCACACATTTGCACGAAACACTCAAGATGACGATGTGGATCCTCTCGCTCAATGTCCCCTTCAAAAGCTGAATTGCTCACCATCTGAATTAAGCTCGGATTGATGTTATACTGAGATGCGCTAATCTCAGGAGTCTTGTACCTGCAGTTCGCAGGATTGGGAGTCTCATGATCCCAAATAGAAGTTTCATCAAGAACAACTGGTGGGTCAGGAGGATTAACAACTTGACGATCTCTTGGTTCCTCCATATGGTTTCTTTCTTTCCTTTGCTTTGTCTCTCGCCTCAAAGCTCGAAAAGTACGTTCAATTTCTGGATCAAATTCTAGATTTCCAGCACTTGCAGAACGTCTCATGCAAAAGTAGTAGCACCAGAAAAGAGTACACCAATAAGATAGATATTGGAAACAAATTTGATAAAATCTAAACAATAAGAAATATTTAACCTAAACTTAATATTTCTGCCTTCCCCGGCAGCGGTGCAAATTTGTTGATGTGATTTTAACAAAGTTCGTTCACAGGGAAGAACGGATGTAAGAACCCAAATTTTTAGTAGAATTAAAACTTTTCTTATTTGGATTAAGTGCATCAGTGAATAGTGTTTCCATACGTGAATAGTGTTTTTCATGGATGAATAGTGATTTTGGGAACCAAGAATTTTTTCACGCCACCCTATGTACGAGACATGGTATGGATATTTCGAAGTCATATTAGTGATTCACGGAGTAAATAAGTGTATGCAAAGACGATCGGAATTCAGAAATTTGAATTTCTATTTTGGTGTAATATTTGACCAGACACTGAATTATATATTATTATATTCAAGAAATGAGATATTAAATTTGAGGATTTGAGGATTTATATTGTAGAATTTTATTATATTTGATTTGGGGATTTGGAATGAAACCCGCAGAGATAGTGAAACGAGCGTTCTAGAAACCATTGAAACTTTACAACGAGATTAAAAGATAAAGCGAACGAATTATGGAATTTGGATGGAGTTCATTACAAGATTAAATATCCTACATGATCATCAAGAGAATTATATCAAGTGGTCATATGAGTAACCAATGCACTTAGTGATTTCAACCTTGTACTTAGCACAAACAATCTTTAATCCGCCAAGCTTCCAAGATAAGCTTCCAAATGCATCATCCCTTACCTCATCACTTTAATAAAGTAGGATTGGATGAGATAATATCTAGTTCCACTCACCTTGTGCATTATTGATCAAACAAAGCAAAACAAAGGAAGCAAAGCCAAGAACTCCATGAAGAGCAAGAAAAAATCTGCTCCTTTTTAGCAAAATCAAAGTCCAACCTCTTGATCTTTAATGGCCATGAAATAAATCATGTAAGTTCCTTACTATATCAACATGATCTCCTAGAAATTTGAGCTTCAAATTCCATCTCTAGCATAGTTTTCAAAAATCATCAAAGTGATGATGAATAGTGTTTTCAAGATCTAATCTTTGATTTCTTGATTTGTTTGAATGATCTAAGCTTGGTTAAGGATATGCAAAAGATAATCAAGGCTTAGTAAGGTCTTAGAACACTTCAAGGAAGGTATGAACATCTCAAACCCTAGGTTTTATTTTGAGTTTTATTATGTTCTTGGTGGGTTTTAGCTTAGATATGATTATGACATGATTATAAGCATGTAAGTATGATTAATAAGTTGGTTTGGTTGATTTAATAGCATGATGATTATGATGATAAAGGGACATGTTCTTGGACCTATTAAGTTGCTAATCATGTGTATAAGTTGTATGGATGCCCGGTGTGGATTGGTGTTGATGTAACGAATTTAGAAACGTTCGATTTATAGCCGTCGTAATGCCGAAATTTCGATAAACCTTAAAAACCGAGCATCACAGTAGATATAACTCACTGTCCAGTTTCGTATTATGCCATGACACGATAGATTATGTTATAAGCTTCATTTTGATATAAGGCTCATGTGAAACGGACTTACGGTTTAGGAGTTATGGCTAAATTCGTAAAAGTGGTTCGAAACCGTAAACGAGAGTTTGTAACTGAGATTGGGCCCCTTTAATATTACGAAATCAGTGGACAATCTTGATAATTAAATATTAGAGATAAAAAGGAAGGTGTGGGAGAAAACCTCATGTTAAACAGATCGTTTTCCGATTTTATAAAAATGTTCGAATCGAGGTCAAACGCAAACGAACCCATTAAAAGTATGACTTTGGGTATAACTTAGAAAATGGGTGATAAAACTCGAGGTATAATCTTGATTCGAAAACGACCGACCTTAGAATTTATAACCGACCTTAGAATTTATACGACGTAAGTATATACCAAGTGTAAGTATGACGACGTGCCTTAGTAGCGAACGAATGACGGGTCATAGCGATAATAAAGAGAGTTGCACTAAAGGGTGTTTAAAGAGATAACGTGACCACGTGTTTCGACTTAAGTTAAGTTTATACTTAGCCTTTTAAAAAAATTGTTAAGTGATTGACCTCGGTTATTGTGACTATTTATAGATCATCGGATTGACACGAGGTCACCGGATTGACACGAGGCACACTACCCCTACAGGATTTCCAGGCAAGTCTTCAAAACTTTGAAGCTGTTGTTGTGATAATATATATATGATTCTGTTTACATATGTCATAACATGCATACTTGTTTTCAAAGTATATTGGATTACTTGTTCCCTGAATTAATATTGGCCTATAGACTAGATATGAATTATCACTTATAAGCCGGATTGTTGTGTTAAGACCCTTAGTGAAGGGCGTATGATATTCATTCTTTAAATATAGACCGGGAGTCGGTATTTAGAGATATAGAGATAGTCGTGGAAACCCGGAGGGATTCCAGCGACAGATTAGTATTCATTTTGAGGATTGTTATTTATGAACATTATTTATATTTCCATAAAGTATTAATTACTTGGAAATTATTCGAGGAATGTTATTTGAGCATTATCTCAATCGAGAAATACTATATGAATATTATTTTGAATATTCATTCGAGTTTATTTATCTACTGAATATTATTTTAATATTCATTTGAGCTTTAATTATTTAAATGAATATTAGTTTCGAATATTCATTTAGAGTTTGGTCATTTAATGAATAATTACTTTGATATTCATTGGAATTTTTATTTATTAAATGGATATTACTTCCAAATATTCATTTAAGATTTTATGTACTTGATGAATATTATTTTTAAATATTCATTTGAAGTTCTACTTACTTAGGGAATATTATTTCGAATATTCCTTTACAGTTTTGATTACTAAAAGAATATTATTTGGATATTCATTTAGAATATTATTTATTAAATGAATATTATTTTTAAATATTCATTTAAGGTTTGATTTATTTAGTGAATATTATTTAAAATCTTTATTTGAGTTTATTTATTTAATGAATATTATTTTGAATATTCATTTAAGAAGAGATTTATTTAGTAAATAATTCTATATATTCATTCGAGGATTACTTACAAGCAATATTATAACTTAATAATATTCCGTAATTATTATTGACTTATAAATAAATATTCTTGGAATATTTAATTAAATTCTTTTGAATTCTTTTTATAATGATTTATATTATTCAAAGATTATCCTTCACCTTCAGATATTTTGTAAAATATTTCGGAGTCTTTTATGACTATTTTATCAAGGGGAGGTTCCCAAAACTCTATTTTCATTTAAATCTATCATATAAGAAGATTTAAATACTCGCTCAAACCTCCAAAAACATATAATGGGATCTCACTTGAGAGCTGTTATTTATTTGACTGCCCGGTCATATACTTGCTAAACTATCTTGTCACTCACATCTTGATTCGTTCAAACATCGATATGAGTCTTTTGGTTACCTCCTCAACGCTCGAGGGGTAGGATTGATGGAACAAGTTTATATCCATTAACAAGCATCAGCTTGGGAAATATTGGTGAATTTTCGTTTCCAATTAGATACGACTACTTTGTGGAGTCCTATCAACAAGTCTTATACTTGGGGAAAAGGGGAACAAACTTTACGTTTCAGAGTCATGGATGATATTCGAACTAGGAGACGCGTAAGTGGCCGAGTGGCGCCGGTCCAGCAATAGCCCAACCGTTGGCTGAGGAGTTCCAGAGGGCGGTAGACAAGTAAATCCGTCGGAGCTACCTTCTACATGTAGAGAACGACTGATGAGATGCATGACATACGACTGATCATCGTAAACGTCAGGGCATCTGGCGCGGCAATGCTCCCGTATTAGTTCATCTTCCAAAGTGAGAAATTTCTGCAACACTGTTGGTGTTGGCAAGGTGAAAATGTGTTGAAACTGGAATTGCAATATTTTTTTTCCTGCAAGTTCCTCTTTTATGATAATTGAGAATATCTTGCTTATCTTTTGCATAGCAGATTTGTCCTCAGAATATATATTTTGAGTTACCTAGTAACTTCATCTTTTAAGTTATACTGGCATCATTTCCGTAAATGCATGGCTTATGGTTTCAAAGATATTTTGAACTGTTATATATTATCACTGTTCGATTATATTTTGGTGGGCTTTTGCTCACCCTTGTTTTATTTATTTATATCACAACAATAGTTAGATCTGATGGTCGCACAAGACGCACTTGGTGCAAGCAGGTGACAGCCGTCGGAGGATTAACCGCTGAGATCCTAGCTGGCACTGTCGATTAAGAAGCTATTGGTAGGCTAGATGATTGGCTTTCAAGTATCAATGTATTTATTATATGACATAATACCCATGGATGGCAAAGAGTATGTGATGGTAAAATTGTAATTCTTTGGGTTGTAAGAACTTAAACTTGTGATTAATAATATTGATGGTTACTCTGATTTCATCTCTGGGACTATAACGGGTGTGTTCTATGTTGTTGTTTTGGGTCACAAGGTTGTAATTTAAATTATGTTGGTTTCGTGAATGGTTATTGAGACCGTAACGAACAGATCCCCGACCCCGGATCTGGGGGTGTTACAGAAATGGTATCAGAGAGTTACGTTATAAATCCCAGAAATGATGTGACGTTAAAACAATAAATTCAGTAAGATAATAAGAACTCTTGCCAAGTTCATAGTCGGACTACTTAGTGTAGTATTGACATATAAAACCCGTATGGGAACTCTTAAGTATCATGATAGTAACTTAGCTCGTTCTCGTGTCGACTAGTAAGACGACGGACCTTGAGGCGTACAAGCAGCAGCACAATGATGTTTGATTATATGCTGACGATCGGATGGTGGATTTGATAGAGTACCCTACTGAGGACCCGTAAGAGGTTCCAGCAGAGGAGGAGAATCCTGTTAAATACGGGGAAGTTTACCCTCGAGGATATGAGAGCTGCAGCCAGAGATACCGTAAGAGTTAAGGTATAGTGCTCAGAGAAGTGAGCGTAAAGAGCTGATATATTACTAAAAGAACTAAAGAGGCATATTGGATTCATAGCTGGACTGCCGGATAAAGTACCAGCAAATAAAACAGATTCGAGGAATTACTTGAGATCTTATATGGGGTTAGATAAGAATCCTTAGAGACTTCTAGATTGAAGGGAAAAGAGTGAGAATGATGTATGATTATCAAAGACATCGATATATGTCGGGAAGCAGAGACCCATGAACAATTGAGATAGAGGCAAGAAGTGTCATATCATTTGATAAATGGGTTAAGCTTGAATATTGTTAATATTAATTCGCCATGAGAAGGCAGATTTCATAGGTTATAATTTATGAAACCAAATTGAGATTGATAAGGTGGTTTTATTCAGTAAGGTGTCCATTTTATGAAGGGATCATCTTAGAAAGTATAGATAGTGGAAATTGATGGCCTGAATGGATAAAGTAACATAAGGAAGTAGTAAGCGAGACAATGATCTCGGAGCCTACCAGAGGAAAAGAGCCGTAAGTTAATGATAAACTCGTAACGAGGCTATTGTCAGAGACTAAGTATAAGGTTATTTTAACTCAGTGGAATGATGAACCAGAAGCATTGGATGCATGTGATTCAGAGGAATATTAAATTCTTTCTCTTCCTTGAATGGAGTATGGCAGTTACCTTAAGTTTATCCCGACGCTGAATCGTAAATGGATTAGGTAAGGCAATCAGTGGTTAAGATGTAATTGAGAATGCTTTTAGATGAAACCTAATGTTCTCGAAGTAAGAGTTTTGTCAAAATGAAGTCCAGTCATTAGGACATATGATCAGTAGTGAGTAGTATTGGTCGACCCCGCCAAGTTAAAGACAGTTTCAAATGGAGAAATGCCAACCACACCAGCAAAGGTGAGAAATTTCATAAGATTCACAAGGTATTATCAAAGATTTGTGCAAGACTTTACAAAGATTGCAGTCCCATAACTCGACTTATTTGTAAGACTAAAAGTTAGAATGGACAAGATAAATGTGAGAAAATCTTCCTGGAGCTAAAGATGAAATTGGTGACGACCCAGCGCTGGCGTCGCCTAAATGGAAGAAGGTGAATTTTGTAATATTTTATGATGCATCTCATACAAGGTTAGGCACTGTGCTTAGGCAGCGCGATAGTGTAATTTCGAATATATTTGGACAACACGGTTCACCAGAGTCGGAGGGCCTTGGTAGTGCCAATTTTGTGGAACGACTAACTCCGAAGGTAGTGTTCCTTCTGAAACTAGTTGTTAGGTAGACCGGTATTCGGTAGTATCGACTATTAGGACGAATATGTATTGGGAAGATGTGACATGTTTTAGTTTGAAAACTTTTGATTTTCCTTCTAGGGGAGGTACATATATTTGGTTTCTTTCCAATGATTAAACTCCCAACTTTATGTCAAACATTTCATTATTATAACTGTTTATGGTTCCACCTGCTTGGATGTTCCCAGAAATATTCTTCGGGTATCGAAATGGATCTTCTTAGTGTTACCAGTGGGTGGATAGATTGAATGAAATTTCACTAATTTTGGAAAAGAATTCGACGAATTTTGGCAAACCTTGTCTTTCTGATTATCGGAATACGTCACTGAAGAGAGTGGAAACTTGAGCGAACCATATGGATTGGGTAAGGTAGCCGCTAAACGGGCTGGTAGACAGACCCCGATTATTACGATTGATTATAGAGAAAAAATTATGAAGTTGAGATTGGACGAAAAAAAAGGAAATGTAATTAAGAAACAAGTTGGACTGAGAAATTCCGGGATTGACTTAAATGAAAAGGCTGTTATGCCAAGAGTGTAAACTTTTGTGGCACATGGAATTAATAAGAATAGTTAATGTTAGGAATAATTCATAAGTTGTGATGTTAAGAATAGAATTTACACATTATACTTCTTGTAATCCTGATCTTATAAAGGATTTAGCACTGTATATAGGATTTATGTGTAAGACAGTTATCTGTATAGTTTAGTCAGGAATGAACAGTGTATTGGAGACTACATGTCAGGAACAAAGGGCAAATCCTGATGACGGTCCAATACTGATGGTTGATCAGATACTGATGTAGTGTGCAAATCCTGATACCAGTTGTGTTACTGATGATGTCATTATGGATGCTACAGAAACTGGCAAGTGCTATAAAACAGGATCGTTGTTTGAAGAACAAGCAAGAAGATATTATGAAGGAAAGAGTTTTTTTATTGATGGAAACTATCGACTAGAAGGCAGAACATTGTCATGTATAGATTATATCTTTCTGTTATTAGTTGATAGGTAGCATTATAAATACTCTCTCAATATCATTGTAAAGAGCGTGAGTCAAACAAGCGAATGTGCGTAGCTCTGTATAAGGTTTGTATTCGAGAAGTTCGAAACAAACAGAGAGAGATTTGTATTGTCAGCAGCTGCTAAAGGTATTGTACACCTTTGGTAGAGTTTGTATTTGATCTTATTAATACAAACAAGAGTTTGATTCATTCGTTTATTCTTGTTCATATAATCAAGCAAAAATCAGACACGATTATATAACTTGTATTCAACCCCCCCTTCTACAAGTTATTCGAGTTAACAATTGGTATCAGAGCAGGTTGATTTCGAGTAATCATAAAGATCTGCAATCATGTCTGGTTACAAGGATGGGAATACTAAAATTCCTATGCTCAAGAGAAACGAATATACTTTATGGGAAGTAAAGATGTTGCATCATCTGGAAGCAACAGATCCTGATTATCTTGACAGAATCAGAGATGGACCTTTTGTTCCAACAAAGGTCGTTGGACAAGCAACTGTTGATGGTGTGGTTGTTCCAGAACATACAGCAGAGAAGCCAAAATCTGAACGGTCAGATAAGGACAAGGAGAATGTTCTCAAAGATGCTAAAGTGAGAAACATATTATTCAACAGTCTTGATTCTGTTCTCACTAACTATGTTCTCTCTTGTAAAACTGCTAAGGATATATGGGACAATCTTAAGGTTCACTGTGAAGGAACTAAGCCTGTCAGGAAGAATATGAGGACATTACTTATACAACAGTATGAGTACTTTGAATCCAAGTCTGGTGAGTCACTTACTGATACCTTTGATAGGTTTACAAAACTCATCAATGAGATGGCCATGCATGGTAAATATTATGACTTGGAGGATATGAATACAAAGTTCATGAAAGCTTTGCCTGATTTCTACAATGAGAAGATATCTGCGATTGAGGAAGCTAATGATCTGGATGAAATTTCATTAGAGGCAGTATATGGAAAATTGAGAGATTATGAACTTGACAAGCAGCAGAAGAAGAGCAGGAGTGAAGGAAAGATGAAGACTATTGCACTTACTGCTCAATCTGAAGCTAAGAAGCTTCCTGAAGAACAGCATGAAGAGATTGCTGTAAAGAATTCAAGGAAGAAGAAAAGCAAAGAAAGTTCTGAGTCAGAGACTACTGATATGGACTCTGACAACAATGATTCTGAATCTAAGATGCAAGAACTCTTTGCTATGTTTGCTAAAGCTTTCAAGAAAGGAAGATTCAACAGGAGAAGATTTAGCAAAGGACCTTTTCAAAAGAAGGAGGAGAAGAAGAGTGACAAAAGCAAAAGTACAATTGTCAAGCTTGATAAGGCCAAGATCAAGTGCTTTAACTGCAGCGAGCTTGGACACTTTGCTAGTGAGTGTAAGAAGCCTAGGAATTCAGGAAAGGGTAATGCACTTATGGTCACACAGAAGGATTGGGCTGATTCCAGTGATTCTGAAGATGAATTGGATTATGACAACATTGCATTGATGGCCAATAGTTCAGACAAACCTGGATCTCCAAAGAAAACTTCTCCATCCTCTGTTAAGGTATCACTTCACTCTCTTGATTCATTTGATAGCTTAAATTCTGATGAAATTAGATCTATCCATGCTGAGTTTAAGAATCTTATGACTAATTTTAGAGTTCTTACTTGTGAAAGAGATGAACTTAAGGTTAAGAATGATAAATTAGTTGATAGAAATAATTTTCTTGAATCTGAATTAATTCAAATGGAAGAATACAAGTTAAGTTCTGATAAAGCTAAGCATGATTATAGTGTTATTCTTGAGGCTTATGACTATGTCAGAAAAGAACTAGAAGAAGAGAGAGATGTGATTAAGACCATTAACAATTCCAGTAGGAAGACAATAGAAATCTTTGAAAGTGGAATTCGTGGTAAGGTTAATGGTTTAGGTTTTGATAAGGCTAGACAAGAAGAAAAGGTAGCCATTGTCAATGATGATAGTAAGGAAGAAGCTAACACATCTAAATCTGAAGGTAAGAAAATTGTCTCTGAACCTAATCATGTTAAATTTGTTGATTCAAAAGGTACCCCTGTTGTACACAAAAGGATTAACAATAGTAATTCAGATGAGAAAGTGTTAGAGAAACCTAAGAATGTAAATATAGGGTTTCTGTCTAAGTCTCAGTTGAAACAGAGATTAGATGGTCTTTCAGAGTCTAGCAAGATCAAAAGAAATAGGAATGGAAAAGAAGGTATTAACAAAGAGAATAATTACAAGAATGTACCTGATGCACCTAGGAAAAAATGCTATAAGTGTGGAAATCATAATCATTTGGCCCTAGACTGCAATCAAAAACCTTCTTGGAAAACTGAGTCCAGATTCCCCAAGACTCAGAAAATTCAATACCAACCACAAAAAGCTTGTTATCACTGTGGTAGTTTACTTCATTCCATTTACATGTGTAGAGAATATCATGAACTGTATTATGACTATTATTCTTTGAAATCTGAAACTCCTAGTCACAAACAGTTTGTGAAATCAGAGTCTAAAGTTGACTCTGCAACATGTAAAATAAAAGCAAAATCTTCAAAGACTGTTGTCTCTAAATCTAGTAAGAAAGGATCCAATCAAAGTTGGGTCCTAAAAAATTCTGACTAGTTACTTTTTGTTTGCAGGGCACAGGAAAGAAGCATTCAATTATCTTGGACAGTGGATGCTCTGGACATATGACTGGAAAGAAGACCCTGCTTACAGAGTTTGAGAGGAAAGCTGGCCCAGTAATATCTTTTGGAGATGGCAACAAAGGAGAAACTCTGGGATATGGCTCAATTGTTTTGGGGAATGTCATCATAGAAAATGTAGCACTGGTTGAAGGCTTGAAACATACTCTTTTAAGCATAAGTCAACTGGGTGATAAAGGTTACAAATCAATCTTTGACAGAGAAGGATGCAAAATCTTGAATATGCAGAATGGAGACATTGTTCTAACTGGTCAAAGACATGGTAACATATATGAAGCCAGCTTAAGTGATACATCTAAAGGAATTGTTAGATGTCTCTACAGCAAAGCAACAAGTGATGAAAGCTGGAATTGGCACAAGAAGCTCTCACATCTTAATTTCAAGAAGCTTAATCAACTTGTTAAACACAATTTGGTGAGAGGCCTACCACAGGCAAATTTTGTGCAAGATGGACTTTGTGATGCATGTCAGCTTGGAAAGCAAAGAAGAACCACTTTCAAGAGCAAGACTGAAAATTCAATTACTGAACCATTTCACATGCTACATCTTGATCTGTTTGGTCCAGTAAACATTATATCTATCAGCAAGAAAAGATATGCTCTAGTTATGGTGGATGATTTCACAAGGTTCACATGGGTGTTCTTTCTACACAAGAAGGATGAAGCTCCTCAGCAAATCATTGAACTCATCAAGAATATTCATAATAACTCTGAGTACAAAGTCAAAGTACTTAGGAGTGACAATGGTACAGAATTCAAGAATTCTACAATGGAGGGGTTTTGTGCAGACAATGGAATCACTCAACAGTTTTCTGCACCTGGTACACCTCAACAGAATGGTGTAGTGGAAAGAAAGAATAGGACTCTCATTGAGGCAGCAAGAACCATGCTTGCAGATGCAAAACTTCCAACCTACTTTTGGGCAAAAGCTATTAACACTGCATGTTTCACTCAAAATTGTACCTTGGTAAATAGTCATGGAAAAACTCCCTATGAGATGATCAAAGGAAAGAAACCAAGTGTGAAATATTTTCACATCTTTGGATGCAAATGCTATGTCCTAAAAGTTCATCCAGAACAACTTGGAAAATTTGAAGCCAAATCGGATGAAGCAATTTTTCTAGGATATTCAGCATCTAAGGCCTTCAAAGTTTAAAATCTCAGAACTCACATTGTTATGGAATCAATTCATGTTGCATTTGATGATAAGAAATTTGGAATTTTGCAAACTGATGAAAGCCATGACAAATTGGAATTTGAAAATCTGAAGAATTCTGAGATACTCTCAAGTGATGATGAAGGTTCTTCTGAAGGAATTTCTATTGCTTCTCAAAGGAATGCTACTGTTGAGGGGGAGCAAATAAATCAAAGAGAACACAGTGATCATCAGGAGCAGACTAGTCTTTCAGAGTCTATTCCATCAGGAATTGACGTTTCAGAGTCTACTCCATCAGGAACTGACCTTTCAGAGTCTACTGAGGAAAGATCAGTAACTAGCAGCAATATGGAATCTACTGATTCTATTGATCAAAGGAGAGTTTTTGAAGGTAGAGAGATTTCTTCTACAAGAGATACCACTAACTTAGGGGGAGAGACTAGCAGAGTTAATTTACCACCTGTTAGAAAATGGACAAAGGATCATACTGAAGATTTGATAATTGGTGATCCAAATAGTGGTGTTCGAACTAGAAGATCAATTCAAAATGAATGCTTGTATAGTTGCTTTCTCTCAAAGAATGAACCTAAGAAGGTTGAAGAAGCCTTACAAGATCCTGATTGGGTAATTGCAATGCAGGAGGAGTTAAATGAGTTTGAGAGAAACAAAGTCTGGAAACTGGTACCAAGACCTAAAGATAGATCTATTGTTGGTGCAAGATGGGTTTTCATAAACAAGCTAGATGAATCTGGTATGATTGTAAGAAACAAAGCAAGACTGGTGGCCAAGGGTTATTCTCAGGAAGAAGGCATTGATTATGATGAGACCTTTGCACCTGTAGCAAGATTGGAAGCAATTAGAATGTTTCTTGCATTTGCAGCTCATTCAAAATTCAAGGTATACCAGATGGATGTAAAGAGTGCTTTTCTAAATGGCAAACTTGATGAAGAAGTGTATGTGGAACAGCCACCTGGATTTGTTGATCCAGAGTTTCCAAATCATGTCTACAAACTTGACAAGGCACTCTATGGACTAAAGCAGGCACCAAGAGCATGGTATGAGACTTTGTCTAATTCTTCTTGAAAATGGCTTCACAAGAGGTACAATTGACAAAACTCATTTTTTTAGAAAGATAAAAGGTGAATTGCTTTTAGTTCAAGTTTATGTTGATGATATTATTTTTGGTTCTGCTAATGAAAAGTTGTGTGCTAAGTTTAGCAAGCTTATGCAGTCTAAGTATCAGATGAGCATGATGGGTGAACTAAATTATTTCTTAGGCTTGCAGGTCAAACAGACTGAGACTGGTATTTTCATTAATCAGTCAAAGTATATCAAAGATCTTTTAAAAAGGTTTGACTTTCAAGACTGTGCAGTTGCAAAAACACCCATGGCAACAGCCACTAAACTAGACTCTGATCCTAAAGGAAAGAGTGTGGATAATACTAGTTATAGAGGCATGATAGGCTCATTGTTATATCTAACTGCAAGTAGGCCAGATATAATATTTTCTACCTGTTTATGTGCTAGATTCCAAAGTGATCCTAAGGAATCTCATTTAATTGCTGTGAAGAGAATTTTTAGATATCTCAAAGGAACTCCAAATCTTGGTTTGTGGTATCCTAGAGAATCTGATTTCTTTCTAATTGGCTATTCAGACTCTGATTATGCAGGGTGTAAGATAGACAGGAAAAGCACTACAGGTACATGTCAATTCTTGGGAAATAGATTGATTTCTTGGGCAAGCAAGAAGCAACAATCTGTTTCAACCTCAACTGCAGAAGCTGAGTACATAGCAGCAGGCAGTTGTTGTGCACAGCTCCTTTGGATAAGAAATCAGTTGCTGGATTATGGTATGACACTTAGTAATATTCCTATGTTTTGTGATAATACTAGTGATATTAAAATTGCAGAAAATCCAGTTCAACATTCAAGGACTAAGCACATTGATGTCAGGTATCATTTTATTAGAGAACATATTGAGAATGGTACTGTGGAACTTCATTTTGTTCCTACTGACAAACAGCTTGCAGATATTCTAACTAAACCACTTGATGAGACTACATTCATTAGATTAGTAAGTGAGTTAGGAATGTTAAATTTTTAGATCTTTAACATCTGCAAAAGTAGCAAGGTATGTTGTTCTTAGCTTATAGACTTGATATTCCTGTCAGGATCTATATTTGATTGTTAAATGCTTTAGCTATAACACTTTGCCTTGATAAATTTCAGTATGATAGACTTGTTAATAATTATCAGGATTAGATTTGTTATCAGGATGCTGACGTCATCAGTATTGTGTCAGTATCAGGATTATGGAAATTGTTTCAGATCCTGACGTTTACTTTGTATAGTAATCTGATTCTGTGATGTGTTAAGTCTATACTAGCATGTTTTGATATTTGCAAACTGATAATTTATACATCATTCAGTAATTAAAAGACAAGCAGATAACAAGAAATTGTATTTTCATTAATAGAAATCATTACATGGAAATGAAATACAACATCTTTTTGTCTAAATTTCTATTGATAATTCTATACTTGTCTATTGATATGAACTCTGAGGTACAGGACAAGGAGCATCTCAAGAAATTCATCAGGGGATGAACAGCATCGTTTGCTCTTGGATTCCTTGTCTGGGCGACTTGAATGAGAGCAGCTAACTTAAATGTATAGCATCCCCATCAAGATCAACCTCAGACTCTCGGCCAAATTCTTCATCCTCAAGTTTTGAGGAGGTTAGGGGAAGATTGTATCCAACAGATGGATGTTCTAGGAGAAACCTTTGGATATTATCGGAAACCAATCCATCAATGATTAGTTCGATGAGAAGAGTTGTCTGTTCAAAGAGATGATCAAGAACAGGATGTTCATCGACCGAGAAAGATCTAAAGAATATGTTTGAATGGAATTTTGGTTTGAAAAGCATTGTTGAGAAGAAAAGAAATTGAAAGGTTATGGAGAATGGCATAAGGCGTCTGGTTCTTTTAAAGAAAGACGTGAGAAGCTGAGCAGTCACTTGGAAGTTTTAATGAAGTCAAATGCTAATTATTGCATGTGAATGTGTTTCTTATTTCAAGAAATATTGAAAATATCTAACCAATTGATTTTCTGTTCACATTAATTGTTTATTTTCTTTTTCAGATAAAAGAAAAATGCCACGTGAAAACTCCATATTAAGTCTCTGGAATCAGGATGATATTGATCAGGATTTCATGTGTGATCATCAGGATTTGAAAATTATATTTTTAAATCACATTGCATTTTGTGATTATTTTGATGAGAGGTCATCAGGAAAAGGAAGCTGATCAGTATTGCTTATTTATACCCTGATTTATTTCATGAAAATCAATTTTGGATTTTATTTTCCAAAAATTGTGGGCAACCGCATTTTTCAGGGACTGACACCTGTCAATCTACGTGTCAACGTGGGATAGTGGTCTGAAAGATTTGTGAAATATATTTGTTTTGAAACTCGAATCGTGTAATTGCTTTCTCTAATTTTACATTCTCTAAAGCAAAAATCACTCTTGAGTTTTCAAAATCACTAATCCATTTCAAGAATTTTTCAAGTTCTTTTCAGATCAAAAAATGGCAGCTCAGAGAAGATTACCTAAATCAGTAGCCTTCAAGTTTGGTGACTTTGATTTTATGACAAACAATCATGTTGCAGCTATCACCAACAAGGAAGGAGTGTCATCTGATTTTCATCCAATCATGGACTTTCTGGCGTATGGACCATTAAGTTATGCATTGACAGCATATCCACAGATTAATCAAGTAACTGTTTCACAAGCTTGGGAGAATGCTGAGGTATTTGATTCTACTCAGAGTCAATCAGGTAAGATTGTTCTACATTTAGGACAAGATTCATTTGACATTACTGAATCTGTTGTTAATTCAGTACTTTGCTTACCTGTTACTGATAGTTATGTAAGTGAACCATCTGATGATAATATAAGAACTATGTTGTCTGAATTAGGTTATAGTGGACCTCTAGATAACATGAGCCAGTTGAATAGGTCTTTTCTTAGAAAGGAATGGTCTTTTTACTTTGATCAAATTGCTAAATGTTTTACTGGCAAATGTAGTTCTTTTCAGCAAATTACTTCTGTTACATCTCATATTGCTTATAGTTTGCTTTATGACAGAGTAATCAACATTGGTCATATTGTCTTAAGTCAGATAAGTATTAAACTTGGGTCAAGAGATCAAAATAGGAAAATGGTTTATTATCATAGATTTATGCAAATGTTTATTAACCATTTTATTCCTGATGTTGAAACTAGATTTGGTAGAGAACATTGTGTTTCTTCTTATGAACAGCAAAAGAGAATTTTCTCTGACATTACAAAGAAGGACAATGAAAAGAATCTAGATGAAATACCTGCAATTCATTATCCACATCATGTTCAGGTAATTCTTAAAACTCATCTTCCTACTTTCTACAATTCTTCTTTTTTTTGTGGTGAAATGGACCAGGAATCTCAATTGGAGGAGAACCCACCTGTGTCTACCCAAGTAGCCCAAAACATTATAGTCTCTGAAACAATTCAAGAACCAAATTTTGATCCACAGCCTATTGTTTCACAGAAACCAACCTCTGGTGTTTCTCAAAAGACATCAGTTGTAAGGAAGAGAAGATTTGTTGTGTCAAGTAGTAGTAGTAATTCTAGTGAAGATGATGATGATTTAACTCTTGCTGAGAGAGCAGAATTGAAGGCTGCAATTCAACTTTCTTTGTTAACACAAAGAGATGAAAAACCTAGTCACAGCCAGGCTGCAGTCTCTCAAAAGACTGTAGTTCTTAAAAAGGGAAAACAGTTACTAGATACTGTCTCTCAAAAGACTGTGTCTATTGAACAAAGATCTCATCCCAAGATCACTTCTGTGTCTACACCTCTTGAGTCTTCTCAGGATAAATCTTTTGCTCACTATATCAGGAGAACAAGGAGAAAGATTCAATTGTCACCTACACACACAGAGTCTAGTCCAACTAATATCATGCAGGTTTCTACAGATCAAGCTACATCTATGTCAGTATTTGACAAGAGAGATCTGGATATTGATTCTTCATGGGAAACTACATTATCATACAGACTGGCTATGGGACTAATTTCTCTCAAAGTGAAGTTGTCAAGGCCTGTTCTAGATTTTCTGGTTGAAAGAGTACCAAAACTTTTATTTCCAGATGAATATGGACTTCTACATCAAAGACTTGACTTAATGAAGATGTATTTCTATATATCTATCAGAAGACAATTAGTCAAGAAATTTGGACTCTCAAAGCATGTTGCACTTCAATCACTTCATGCATATTTATTTGACAAGGATGTCATTATTGAAGATGCTTCAGCTCAAGGTGAACAACTGGAGGAAGTAGATAGAGGAATGCAGTCAACAGAAGATACTATTGCACCAGTGGTGAATAGTAGGAAAGATCAGATCACAGTCACTGCAACACAAGAACCATCTAGTCAGAGGAAGGATGACTCAGGAGCTGTGATAGCTGATGTTGAAAGGTCTTCTGTGATGACTGAGAATGCAAGTGAGATACCCTATGATATGGGAGGAATGACTTTGGTTGATTTTTCTGAAGATCAAACAAATTTTGTTCAGTCAGAGTCTATCCACCTTGAGGGTGTGTCTCAGCAAACAACACTTAAAGACGGTGATGTACTAACTATGGTGTCTAATGAAGTATTACTGAAGACATCAGAGTCTAGTAAAGAACCTGAAAGTGGAATACTGGAGCCTGTAGTTTCTGAAAGGAAAGAAGATGATTGTAAGGGTTCAGAGACTATAGCAGCTCACTCCTTGGCGAAAACCTCAAGCCACATGCCAAATGAGGAACCCTCTCTCCATGTGAGTTCAGGTATAAAAACTCCTTCTAAACCCTATTTTTCTGTAGGTCATGAGAGCACTAATCTAAATTTGAGTGATACACTTGAAAAGATGGACTTAGATCCACAATTTGAGCGGCTGGCTCCTGACCAGGCAAAAGGTGAGGTAGAAAGAGTGTTGACTTTAGTAAGTCAAAGTGAGAATGAGGGTATGGATGATCAACTCCATAGTGAGGGAGAGAAAATTAGGAAACCATCATTTGATTTCTGGGATCAGGTTTTTCCTGAATCTTGGTCTGAAAATTTGGGTATGGATGCTGGTACTTATTCATTCATCAAAATGTATCAGAAGAATGACCTAGCACATCACAATGCAAAGCCAGAAGTTAAAGCTCAGAAGCAAAAGGAGAGGCTTGCAGGAATCATTAACAGAAGAGGTGCCAGGATAAAGCAATCTCTTGATACATATGTACCAGATGAAGTTCCTAATGATCCTAGTGTTCCTTTGTATGTACTTCCAATATCAGCTAGAATTGAGACATCAACAGTCTCTGATCACTCTAAGGAGGAGTCAGGATTTGAAGATGTTAGTACACAGAATACTGGTGAAGGAGATGGTGATCATGTTTCAGTTCCAGAAAAGAAAGATAAAGATGTTGATACTTCTAATCAGGTTTTATTACTTGAATATCATACAACTCAAGCAACTTCTTCTACAAGACTTGAAGATACAGTTCTTTCTGATTCTGATACTGGAGATACTAGAAGCACTTCCAACATTGAAGTTCATTCTGATGTTTTGAAAGATATTCAGAATTCTCAAATTGCTATTCAAACAAGACTTCAATCACTTGAAGATAACCAAGTCACAATTATGGAAAATCAAGCAGTTCTTATGAATCTCATTTGTTCTGTTTCTGAATCTCTTGGAATTAATGTTGCTGATGTCAAAAAGGGGGAGATAAAGACAATTCAAAGACAACAACAACACCACCATACTGAAGGAGATAAAGCTGGGGGAGATAAAGAGCAGACAAAGGGTAGTAAAAAGAAGAACCAGCAGGAGTGACAGTGGTGAATCTCAGCTAGGAAGTGGTAAAGGAAGAGCAGCATTAATAGTTAAAATTCTTTCTTCTAAGTACTAGATAAATGTCTACATCTGGGAAGAAGGTACTTAACTTCATAATTCTACATTCATAAATTCTATTCTGGTTGTACTGTTATATGTTTTGACATCCACAACTTAGATTTATGCTTCAGATTTTAAAGCATAAATAGGGGGAGATTGTCAGGAATAATTCATAAGTTGTGATGTTAAGAATAGAATTTACACATTATACTTCTTGTAATCCTGATCATATAAAGGATTTAGCACTGTATATAGGATTTATGTGTAAGACAGTTATCTGTATAGTTTAGTCAGGAATGAACAGTGTATCGGAGACTACATGTCAGGAACAAAGGGCAAATCCTGATGACGGTCCAATACTGATGGTTGATCAGATACTGATGCAGTGTGCAAATCCTGATATCAGTTGTGTTACTGATGATGTCATTATGGATGCTACAGAAACTGGCAAGTGCTATAAAACAGGATCGTTGTTTGAAGAACAAGCAAGAAGATATTATGAAGGAAAAAGTTTTTTTATTGATGGAAACTATCGACTAGAAGGCAGAACATTGTCATGTATAGATTATATCTTTCAGTTATTAGTTGATAGGTAGCATTATAAATACTCTCTCAATATCATTGTAAAGAGCGTGAGTCAAACAAGCGAATGTGCGTAGCTCTGTATAAGGTTTGTATTCGAGAAGTTCGAAACAAACAGAGAGAGATTTGTATTGTCAGCAGCTGCTAAAGGTATTGTACACCTTTGGTAGAGTTTGTATTTGATCTTATTAATACAAACAAGAATTTGATTCATTCGTTTATTCTTGTTCATATAATCAAGCAAAAATCAGACACGATTATATAACTTGTATTCAACCCCCCCTTCTACAAGTTATTCGAGTTAACAGTTAAAAAGATAAAAGTAAAGGAAGGTGACCGGGGACGGTACAGAGAAGTCGACTGAGGCATGTATGGAGTAAAGTTTTGAAAAGATCAAACGGTATCAAAGAAGAAGGCCCTATGCCAGCAATTGCTAGAAAAGTAATGCTATTAGCCAACCCCTAAACTCACATATTTTAGTGTGGCCAGTGGAGGCCAAGTCACAAAGGATTATCAAGTGACTAGACCAGCAATGAAAGGACAAAGCGGGGTTGCTTCTAACCAAGCGCCCCAACCGCGAGAACTTTTGATGAAAAATGAATTGAGGCACATGATGATGGATTTTATACATATCATGGATGTATTAGGACTGAGGATGGTGACCAATAAAGGTTATGAAGATTGTCAGAGATAGTGCAGTGTGATGTAGAAATGTTATCTGAAGCTTAGTGTGCTCAAGAAGAGCAATAAGTACTAAGAGATTCACGTTCAACACGACCAATATCTTCCAGAACATCATATGTTGTCTGTTGGAAGGTCATGTAGACTGACATTCATTTGAAAGAAAAGGTTAGCATTAAGCTACCTATAGATTATTAAAATGAGAATGATTGAAGACAGACCCTTATTAAGGATACATGATTTAATTGCCAATTTCAGGATAATGTAAGTATTCCTTGAAAATAGAAATGAGGGTAGAACATCCATAAATTAAGACGAACCCTGGGGATGCACAAAGGATAGCATCACCCCTAATAAAGACATTGTGAATTCAGATGATATAAGTTGAATTGACCAAAGTATCAATAACCTATAAGGATTTGTGGAAAGGAGTCTCGAAAAGTACATAGAAAGAATTGTTATAGAATTGATTAATGATGTTTGATATACCCTGTATTCAGAAGATACAGGAGGAATGATGAGGATGACCTAAGAAACCTTATAAGGGAAGAGGTAATATTCTGAACTTCAAAAGGGAAGTTTGGTCAGGAATGTATGACATAGTAACAATAAGGCCAGGTGAAGCATGTGTGAAACCATGAGAAAGTATGGATTGAACCAATAAGGTTGAGATTATCCTAAAATAAGAAAGGACTAAGATAAGAAATATCCTAGGTATGATTGGGAGTAATCGTGATAAAGTTCACACAGAAAGGTGGAAGCAATGACTTTTGGAAAAGGATTGGAATATGTTTTCTCTTATTTAGCAGAGTTCAAGGGAGGATGCTTCCACCTTGAGTTGGAATAGATCTAGAAAACATTGATTTCAAGAAATTATTATATTCAGGAAAGGCCAATGAGGTGGCCGACACTTTAAGTATAAGGGAGTAAGTATATATGCTCATACTAAAGAAATAGCATGAAAATGAGAAGGGCCTTGAAGGTCAGATTGTGATGGAGGAATTTACGTTCTCCTGATGATTGTGCGATGATCAACTATAAGGATAGTTTAAGTAAACATTCGATTCCTGATTTCGTCTACAACACATTACCCACTAGAAGGTTCTGCGACAGGCCAAACCAAATTCCCCAAGCGACTCTCCTTTATTTTATTAAGAAAGAGGAGAGATGAGGTAATAAGGGATGACTGAATACAGAAGATAGATTGGTACTGATATTGATAAGCTAATTGGCATGATGATGAATGACAAGCAAGTTTATGTTGGTGTATTTCTGTGCAAACAAGATAGAGAATTATGAGGTTGGCAAGTGATTGAGCAAACCGCTGAGCTTCTAGTCTTCTACTGGAGATATATAATTAATAATCTCACCAGCCTGTTCCAGCTGCGATGCTGGAAGCTCTTTTGCAATTTTATCTGCTTCATGTAATATCTACGTCAAGTTCAGGAAGCGTTCCTTATGGATAGGGAATAGTGATTATTTTGTTTTCCTAGAGGATCTTGAATTGACAATTATGAAACCCGTATGTTTAGCTATTAAAGCACTGCGTAAACGATAAGTGATGGTGACCCTTCTGAGAAATTAGGTGATAACGACTATGGAAATGTCAAATTAAATCTAAGTTAGAAATCGTCCAGGTTTATTTCAGATGGTTTAATTTTGGAACGACGGGATATTTGAAATAAATGATTAGGCTATAATGGTTCATAGAATGATTATAGTAGAAATGAAGACAAGTGACTGATAGAGATGGAAATAGAGTTGAGAATCAATAAGGGAGTCAGATAGGCGGACTCATAAGAAGCTCTAGTAATGAAGCGAGAAAAGTATGGAATTGGCAGGGCAAGGATATTGGCCAAAATGGAAAGTTGGAATGAGAAGCATAAATGACATAAAAATTGACCCCTTCAAGTTGGGGGAAGTCGAGGAAATTTGGAATAGATTGATTGAGTAATAAAGAAACTCATGGAATGAGAAAGTGAAAATCTAGATGGTTGAACAAAAGAAAGTTTGACCCCAATCATGTGACACGTTTTGAATAAAGGTGACGAGTGTCTCAACAATGAGATGACGGTGGAGTTAAACAACAGAAGTAAATAAGAATCGGATAATAAGAAGAATGTGATTGATAAAGAAAAGATTGGGAGATAATTATGAAATGTAAAAAAAACAAGGAATGTTAAGAATGGGTTTCCTAACGAGCTCTCGGAATGACAACCTGATAGTGTTAGTATTATGAATATGAAAGAGCCAGTGTCGTGGCGTGGAAGGTCAGTAATAATAATGTCAAGCGAGAAATCCAAGATTTAACCTGAGAGGTTGAAGGATTTTCCAAAAGTAAGTGATGCTAAGATCGAACAAGAGTATAGGTCCATCGAATGATAGACAGAGCAGCAAGGACATGTGATACGTGAGATTACGATAAAGTAGTATTTGATACGAATACGATTATTTTTCTTCTCTAATAAACCTCTATAGTTCGGAGGTAAATTCTAAGTATGATATTTTTGACAATCATGAAGATTTTTTTTATATAATTATTTGAAATTCTTTTCTTTTCTTCTCCCTTATTTATCATCTTCTAAATTGAGAAGAACAACCCTTTAAGGAGGGGAGGTATTGCTACGTGACTATCTGTCTCTGTGATAGAAGTCTAAGTGGAATACCATAACTTGTTTGATTGCTTGTTAAGTACTAAAGGCTGGCCACCTTCTGTACTAACTATGCAATATAACAAATGTTCAATGATCATAGTGATCTCTTAATAAATTTTTCCACTTCTATATAATAATCAAGATTGCGAAGAAAAAAGCGATTAGGAAATGCATAGTACGAGTAAGGTTATCTCCGAATTCGTAACGCTAGTGATACCGAAGTCACTGCAGATACCAATAAGAATAAAAGTATACGACTAAGTAAAATCATAACCCGGATAGTATGTTGCACGAAATGTAGGAAAGTTGATGAAAAAGGATAAAGGATGTATTATAGCACTAGTGAGGTGTGCTGTAAGAGTATTGGAATGATTAAGGATTGACCGGGGAACTGGAAAGTGAAATGACAGACAAGTAACCCTTTGATTCTACCTGATTCCGGGACGGAATCCTTTTAAGGAGGGGAGACTGTAAGAACCCAAATTTTTAGTTGAATTAAAACTTTTCTTATTTGGATTAAGTGCATCAGTGAATAGTGTTTCCAACGTGAATAGTTTTTTCATGGATGAATAGTGATTTTGGGAACCAAGAAATTTTTCACGCCACCCTATGTACGAGACATGGTATGGATATTTCGAAGTCATATTAGTGATTCACGGAGTAAATAAGTGTATGCAAAAACGATCGGAATTCAGAAATTTCAATTTCTATTTTGGTGTAATATTTGACCAGACACTGAATTATATATTATTATATTCAAGAAATGAGATATTAAAATTGAGGATTTGAGGATTTATATTGTAGAATTTTATTATATTTGATTTGGGGATTTGGAATGAAACCCGCAGAGATAGTGAAACGAGCGTTCTAGAAACCGTTGAAACTTTACAACGAGATTAAAAGATAAAGCGAACAAATTATGGAATTTGGATGGAGTTCATTACAAGATTAAATATCCTACATGATAATCAAGAGAATTATATCAAGTGGTCATATGAGTAACCAATGCACTTAGTGATTTCAACCTTGTACTTAGCACAAACAATCTTTAATCCGCCAAGCTTCCAAGATAAGCTTCCAAATGCATCATCCCTTACCTCATCACTTTAATAAAGTAGGATTGGATGAGATAATATCTAGTTCCACTCACCTTGTGCATTATTGATCAAACAAAGCAAAGCCAAGAACTCCATGAAGAGCAAGAAAAAATCTTCTCCTTTTTAGCAAAATCAAAGTCCAACCTCTTGATCTTTAATGGCCATGAAATAAATCATGTAAGTTCCTTACTATATCAACATGATCGCCTAGAAATTTGAGCTTCAAATTCCATCTCTAGCATAGTTTTCAAAAATCATCAAAGTGATGATGAATAGTGTTTTCAAGATCTAATCTTTGATTTCTTGATTTGTTTGAATGATCTAAGCTTGGTTAAGGATATGCAAGAGATAATCAAGGCTTAGTAAGGTATTAGAACACTTCAAGGAAGGTATGAACATCTCAAATCCTAGGTTTTATTTTGAGTTTTATCATGTTCTTGGTGGGTTTTAGCTTAGATATGATTATGACATGATTATAAGCATGTAAGTATGATTAATAAGTTGCTTTGGTTGATTTAATAGCATGATGATTATGATGATAAAGGGAGATTTTCTTGGACCTATTAAGTTGGTAATCATGTGTATAAGTTGTATGGATGCCCGGTGTGGATTGGTGTTGATGTAACGAATTTAGAAACGTTCGATTTATAGCCGTCGTAATGCCGAAATTTCGATAAACCTTAAAAACCGAGCATCACAGTAGATATAACTCACTGTCCAGTTTTGTATTATGCCATGACAAGATAGATTATGTTATAAGCTTCATTTTGATATAAGGCTCATGTGAAACAGACTTATGGTTTAGGAGTTATGGCTAAATTCGTAAAAGTGGTTCGAAACCGTAAACGAGAGTTTGTAACTGAGATTGGGCCCCTTTAATATTACGAAATCAGTGGCGAATCTTGATAATTAAATATTAGAGATAAAAAGGAAGGTGTGGGAGAAAACCTCATGTCAAATAGATCGTTTTCCGATTTTATAAAAATGTTCGAATCGAGGTCAAACGCAAACGAACCCCTTAAAAGTATGACTTTGGGTATAACTTAGAAAATGGGTGATAAAACTCGAGGTATAATCTTGATTCGTAAACGACCGACCTTAGAATTTATACGACGTAAGTATATACCAAGTGTAAGTATGACGACGTGCCTTAGTAGCGAACGAATGACGGGTCATAGCGATAATAAAGAGAGTTGCACTAAAGGGTGTTTAAAGAGATAACGTGACCACGTGTTTCGACTTAAGTTAAGTTTATACTTAGCCTTTTAAAAAAAGTGTTAAGTGATTGACCTCGGTTATTCTGACTATTTATAGATCACCGGATTGACACGAGGTCACCGGATTGACACGAGGCACACTACCCCTACAGGATTTCCAAGCAAGTCTTCAAAACTTTGAAGCTGTTGTTGTGATAATATATATATGATTCTGTTTACATATGTCATAGCATGCATACTTGTTTTCAAAGTATATTGGATTACTTGTTCCCTGAATTAATATTGGCCTATAGACTAGATATGAATTATCACTTACAAGCCGGATTGTTGTGTTAAGACCCTTAGTGAAGGGCGTATGATTCATTCTTTAAATATAGATCGGGAGTCGGTATTTAGAGATATAGAGATAGTCGTGGAAACCCGGAGGGATTCCAGCGACAGATTAGTATTCATTTTGAGGATTGTTATTTATGAACATTATTTATATTTCCATAAAGTATTAATTACTTGGAAATTATTCGAGGAATGTTATTTGAGCATTATCTCAATCGAGAAATACTATATTAATATTATTTTGAATATTCATTCGATTTTATTTATTTACTGAATATTATTTTAATATTCATTTGAGCTTTGATTATTTAAATGAATATTAGTTTCGAATATTCATTTAGAGTTTGGTCATTTAATGAATAATTACTTTGATATTCATTGGAATTTTTATTTATTAAATGGATATTACTTCCAAATATTCATTTAAAATTTTATGTACTTGATGAATATTATTTTTAAATATTCATTTGAAGTTTTACTTACTTAGTAAATATTATTTCGAATATTCCTTTACAGTTTTGATTACTAAAAGAATATTATTTGGATATTCATTTAGAATATTATTTATTAAATAAATATTATTTTTAAATATTCTTTTAAGGTTTGATTTATTTAGTGAATATTATTTAAAATCTTTATTTGAGTTTATTTATTTAATGAATATTATTTTGAATATTCATTTAAGAAGAGATTTATTTAGTAAATAATTTTATATATTCATTCAAGGATTACTTACGAGCAATATTATGACTTAATAATATTCCGTAATTATTATTGACTTAATAAATATTCTTGGAATATTTAATTAAATTCTTTTGAATTCTTTTTATAATGATTTATATTATTCAAAGATTATCCTTCACCTTCAGATATTATGTAAAATATTTCGGAGTCTTTTATGACTATTTTATCAAGGGGAGGTTCCTAAAACTCTATTTTCATTTAAATCTATTTTATAAGAAGATTTAAATACTCGCTCAAACCTCCAAAAACATATAAGGGGACCTCACTTGAGAGCTGTTATTTATTTGACTGCCCGGTCATATACTTGTTAAACTATCTTGTCACTCACATCTTGATTCGTTCAAACATCGATATGAGTCTTTTGGTTACCTCCTCAACGCTCGAGGGGTAGGATTGATGGAACAAGTTTATATCCATTAACAAGCATCAGCTTGGGAAATATTGGTGAATTTTCCTTTCCAATTAGATATGACTACTTTGTGGAGTCCTATCAACAAGTATTATACTTGGGGAAAAGGGGAACGAACTTTACGTTTCAGAGTCATGGATGATATTGCGTTGCTCATACCAATTTTTGAAATTTGCGTAGCTCATCTGTGTCCTCTTGGTTCGCACATAACAATTCTTGAAATTTGTGCAGCTCATCAATGTCTGTCTCAAATTGTGCCCTTTCCAAATCATCCACCTCACTAGCTTGATCAAATTCCTCACATGGCTTGTGAACACTCTCCTCCTCTTGGAATTTGTCTTCTTCAATTATGCATGCAGTACCTTGCTCCAAGTCATCGTTATTTTCTGGAATTGCTTCTGGTATGAATTGTTGTTTCTCTTGTTCCAAGGCATTCCTAACTTGAGCAGATATTGTTTCCAAAGATTTGATAGACGCCTCGTTACTCTTTATACGCATCCTAATCTTCTCCAGAGTCTCTTGTTCCAATGATCTCACAGCTTGAGCAACTAGAATCTCCAAAGATTTGAGAGAATCCTCATTACTCTTCACAAGCATCCTAATCTCCTCCCTAGTAGGAACCTCATCTGACTGAAAAATAGGAGTAGGTTGCTGATGTTGAAAATCTTCACTTCCATAGAAATATGACATATCCGGAACATCTTGCTGGTACTGTTGAGGATGGTATTGAAAATATGGTTGCTCCTCATAAGTGAGATATGGATCAACTCCTCCGTAGTAACAATATTGTGAGGGATCATGGAAGCCCAAACACCGCTCACATTGCTGAGGCATGGATGTACTCGAATATGCCCACCATGGCAACTCCTCGCATGCCATCTTCAAACACTCAAGTACCTGAAACACACCGAACTAAACAAGAATAGAAAAAGCAATCCGAGTCAGTGAACTCTAACGACCACTATTGACAAGCACATAAACCAAAAATAAAACACCAATGATCCCCGGCAGCGGCGCCAAAAACTTGTTTGCACTAAATCACGCAAGCGTACGTGGTCACAAGTAATACAGATATAAGTCAAGTTCGTTCCCACAGAGATCTAGTTTTTAATTCAGTATTATACCTATGCAACAATGTATGGTTTTAATTCACTGCTAAGACAAATAACAAATTGGATTTTAATTAACTAAATCTAACTAAAAAGCAAATTAACAAACTAAGAATTAACTAACTAACAAGAATTGAAATCGAATTACTTCTGCAAGATAAACCATGGAATCCTAACTTCATTAAATACTCTGCTTAGATCTGACGCCTTTAATCACTATATGCAACGGTTATGATATCTGATCGGACAACACAAAACAAGTACACGCTACCTATCAGCATACGTATACCAAACTATCCATTCATCCACAAAAGAGATAGAAGATGAATAGACACCAATTATGCTTAGACCCTATATGTCTATAGAATTTGAAAACATAACGGTTGAAGAACAAGTTATTCATAAAGATCACACAGGGCAGTATAAGTATTTTCATCTCACACCACGAATCATATTGATAAACAATTATGAACCTATGCTAGCATGGCAAGTTCTAAATCTCAAGATCCACTTTCACTTCACAAGAGATTAACAGATTAGATGTTCATGACGCATCTATCAATTAAGCATAACCATACGAGGATATCAGATATACATCACACACAGATCTTTAAAGCAATCAAGAAACTAAAGCTCCATAAATAAATCCGTTAGAATCCCATGACAACGATTAGTTCATAATTGAACCTCTCGTCATCATGGGATCTGATGAAACCATGATAAAAACAAAGTATGAAAAAATACAAATAAACCTAAGTAATTGATATGTAATTGTTCTACTCCTAATGATGATGATCTAATTTTACAAGGGTTGGATGTGTTTATATAGGCTCTAGACATCTTGCCCAACAAGAAAATACCAAATCAGAATTATAATAGAAGTACGTTTCCTAAACTGATTCTGATTTAAAGGGAAATTCGTAGCTGTCTTTTCTTCAGATTTTCTGGAACGTTCCAGCTGCAATTGGGCCTCTGGACCACCTTAGAATGATAGAAAATCTCGTTATCTTCGCGTGGACAGTAAGATCGCCCAAAACTGACTTCTAGAACTCAAGATATGGCCCAAACAGTGAATCTCACGCGTGCAGCCCAATAAATCCGAATTTTAATAAATTAAATCTCCAAAAACGACAAAAACATCCACCATAATCAACATCCTTGTAAATCTGCACAACTAAACAAAACACATCAAAATTACAAGAAACTTGAGCCCAAGACAATCAATTTAAGCCGATTTAGAATGCTCCAAGTGGATATAAATCCACTTATCAGTACCGTAACAAACTAGTCCAACTTATATATATTCTTCATCATATTTGTTTCGTAGATATTGTTATCTAACTTTTGTAGTGAGGTGAAGTTGAAGTGAGGTGATTCTCGTTTTAAGACCCAAGTCCTAGACGTACTAGCGGGGAGTTAGTAGTCTTTGCACCGTGAGGAAGAGGAAAGACCCGAGACCTATCATCTAAGACCCAATATCGATAAAAGCCAAGAATCAATAGTCTACACCAAGGTTCTACATCAACTTTGAAGAAGTAGCGGGGAGTTGCTGTCTAAGATAAGTTGTGTAGGTTTTTACAACGACTTTGAGGTGGTAACGGGTAGTTACGCACCAAGACGAGTCTTGTATTTGTTGGCATTTATTTTGAGGTGGTAATGGGTAGTTACGCACCAAGACAAATATTTGTAGGGTTGTAAAGGCTTCTCCGCCTACTAAAGGAGCGAGTTTATTTTATGGGAAAATCTCGAGTCCGGAGAGGAGCTCGGGGACTGGAGTAGGGGTGAGCGAATCCACTAGGGGCTGCGCCATCGCGAACCAGGATAAAATCTCCTGCGTGGTATTTTCTTTACTTGTCGTTTATTTTTCGCACTTATAAACTGCTAACGACTCGGTAAAATATTTTTTTAAAAATATATATATATATTTTAAAACGCCATAATAATTTTTAAATTGGTAATTAAGCTATTCAACCCCCCCCCCTTCTAGCTTAATATAGTCCTTTTACGGGACCTAACAATTGGTATCAGAGCAGTGCTTTTTAACGTGTTTGTTGAGTGATTTGCAGATTCACAGGCACAACAAAAAGTGATCCTACATGGCGTATCTAAATACCATCGGTTGTGGTGAAGGCCTATCTAGCTCTCGCCCTCCTCTATTTGATGGCACAAACTTTGCAACGTGGAAAATGAGGTTTCGCATCTATGCTAGATCTCAAGGAGTCAAAGTTTGGATGGCCATAGAAGATAGAGTTGTTATTCCTACCGAAACTGTTGACGGTGTTGTCATTGAAAAGAAGGTTAGTGAATACACTCTCGCCGAAGAAAATATGATGAATACTGCCGCTAAAGCAAAAATGGTTCTCACAAGTGCACTTGCCGAAAAAGAATATAAACGAGTAAACAATTGCAAGTCGGCACAAGAAATGTGGAACAAATTAGTGGTTACCTACGAAGGTACCATTGATATAAAAGATTCTCGGATGGATACTTTGATTCAAGAATACGAGAACTTTAAACTCCAAGAAGGAGAAAATATCATTGATATGGAAACAAGATTTACTCGTATAATCGATGAATTATCTCAACTCGGGAAAAATTATACCCGTAATGAAAAGAACCGAAGAGTTCTTAAATATTTACCTCATAGTTGGAAGGTTAAAGTTACTACAATTAAAGAAATGCATAATCTAAATGATTATGACATCGATAGTCCATTCGGAAACCTTCGTGCATACGAAGAAGACAATCTTCTGGATAAGGTCATTCCCAAAGTGGAAGACAAAAAGAAAAATATGGCTTTAAAAGCTATACTAATCGATGTAAATGAAAACGACGAAGATTTAAACGAAGAACTACAAGATCTCGATGAAAGTGAAATTGCTTTAATAACGAGACAACTTCGTCGTGTGCTTCAAAGCAAAGCTCAAAGATATGGAAAAGGCTTCCTAAAATCAAATAACCAACAAAGAGTTTTTAACTCTAAAGGAAGGCCAAATTACTCTCAAAATTATACTCCTAACTGCCAGAGTAATTTTCCACCAACGAGCTATAACAAAGGCAAAGGCGCTCAAAATACTAATGCCTATAACAATGCCAATAACAATAATAATCCCCCTTACACTCCTCCAAAACATGAAGAACAAAATCCGGAGGAAACACAAGAAGTGTGTTTCGAGTATAAACAACCGGGTCACTTTACAAGAGAATGTACAAAACTTTCTAAAGGTAGAATTCTCGTGGCCGAAAATGGTTGGGATTTGAGTGAAGATGAAGAAGCTCCGGAAGCTAGTGAAGAAGTTGTCAATCTATTCTTAATGGCTATCGGAGACGAAGCTACTTCAACACAAGCCTCCACTTCAAATCAAGAGGTAAATGCTAATCTCAACTACATTTCAAATAAATTGCATTTAGATGAATCTAACTTGAATTTAGTTGATATGAGTAAGTATGATTTGATTGAGCTTGTAGTAGGTATCAATAATAAGTATAAAGATGTTGATAAAAGGCTTCACACGCGAAGTAAAGAGTTTACTCGGATGATGGATTTGAAAATCCAAAACGAAAATGAAATAATATGCTTGAGTGATCAAAATCATCTTTTGAAAGGTGAAGTCAATACATTCAAGGATAATGCTCTCAATCTTGAAGTAGAAAATGTGGCTTTAGTACTTCAAGTGGAAGAGATTGAAAATGAGAAAGTACAACTCAACAACAATATTCATGAACTTCGTGTTGAGTTATTGAACTTAAAGATTCTCAACGAATCATTGGTTCAAAACAATGTAACATCTCAATCTCAAGTAAACAATCTTGAAAATGAGAATGAGCTATCACAAATCTTTGAGTCAAAAGAAAAAAAATTACAATTGGAAACTCAAAGAGTAAAAGAAGAAAATTTTAAGCTCATATCTCAAGTTATGGATCAAGAAAGATTCTTTAAAAACAAGATTGATGCCTTAGAAAGAGAAAAAGAAAATCTTGAAGTTGTTATTCAAAGATTTACAAAAGGCAATGAGATGTTGGATAAAATGGTACACACTCAAGTACCCCATAACCGTGAAGGTTTGGGATATAATAGAAACATTCCTACTATGCGAAATGTTCAACTACAAGTTCAACCTACAATGGCTCCTCCTAGACCACAAACTTTAAAATGTTCATATTGCAACAAAGAAGGACATTCGGTTCTTGATTGCAAATACAAGAGTGGTGAAAGTAAGGGGAAGCATGTATGGGTTCGTAAAGGAACAAGACCATGCGAGGTTGAAAGACAAGTACCATTTAACAATGTTGCTTACAATGGTCAAAGGCAACAAAGGTTTCAACAACCTAGAATGTTTCAAAATAGGAACACAATGAATCATAACAATGCTAGTAGATATGCATCTAGAAATCAATATATTCCTAATCGGAAATACTATCCTCAAAATGCTCCCTACTTTGCAAATGATAGATATAATATGCATCGTGCTAACTATAGATCTTATGATATGCTAGACCTACACATCATGTTAGACACAATGCATCTAGAAATATTTATATGCCTAATAATGATTATCATATGCCTAGATTTTATCATGCAAATTCAAATGTTACATATGATGGACTAACCCAAGGACCCTCAAGACAAAAGGGTACCTATAAATTTAATTCATTGTTTTTGAAGGTTTGTCTTGCCGTGAAATAAGACATGTGGTACCTTGATAGTGGATGTTCAAGACACATGACCGGTAACAAGTCACTTTTGAATAACATTAAAAAGGTAACCGCGGGAAGTGTTACATTTGGAGATAGTAGTAAAGGCATCATTGTTGGAATTGGAGACATCGGGAATAGTCACTTAAAGATATCAAACGTACAACTAGTCACGGGGCTAAGGTACAATCTACTCTCGATTAGTCAACTTTCCGACAACGATTACAAGGTAATTTTCTATACTACTCATTGTTGTATTTTAGATAAGAATTGGAAATTGATTCTCACTTGCCCTCGAAACAAAAATGTCTATACGTGTGATATGAGCAAGCATGAGAATGTATGCCTAATCACTACAAACGATGACCCATGGCTTTGGCATCGAAGATTAGGGCATGCCAACATGAAGTTGATTAGAAATATATCAACAAAAGATCATGTTCGAGGTATACCAAAATTGAATTATCAAAAAGACCATACTTGTGAAGCTTGCGAAATTGGTAAACAAATTAGAGCCTCTCACAAAGCAAAATTTATGGTATCTACCTCTAGGCCTCTCGAGCTATTACATATAGATCTTATTGGTCCGGTTCCTATTCAAAGTCTCGGAGGTTGTTCCTACACATTAGTAATCGTTGATGATTATTCACGATTTACTTGGACGGAATTTCTCAAATCAAAAAGCGATGCTTTCGAATCTTTCTCTTCTCTATGTAAAAAGATTCAAAATCAACAAAATAATACCATAGTCTACATTCGGACCGATCATGGTAAAGAATTTGAGAATTCTAGCTTTACGAATTTTTGTGATGAAAATGGTATCACACATAATTTTTCCGCTCCTTACACTCCACAATCTAACGGAATGGTTGAAAGGAAAAATAGAACTTTACAAGAAATGGCTAGCATAATGCTTAATGAATATCGTCGACCTAAATATTTTTGGGCCGAAGCTATGTCTACCGCTTGCCATATTCTTAATCGGGTTTTGCTACGTCCTATAAAGCAAAAGACTCCCTACGAGCTTTACTTTGGCAAAACACCGAAATTTAGCTATTTTCGAGTATTTGGTAGTAAATGTTTTATTTTAAATTCGAAAGATTACCTTACCAAATTTGATCCTAAATCAAGTGAAGGTATATTTCTCGGTTACTCTACAAATAGCAAAGCTTATCGTGTATTTAATCTTAAGACTCTTGTGGTGGAAGAATCAATGAATGTAGATTTTGATGAAAGCAAACCACCACCAAAATATAAAGATCTTGTTGAAAAAGAAGATGTCGAACAAGATGATATAGAAAATATTATTCGACAATTCGAAAATATGGATCTCGGGACTCCCGTTCCAAGAAATCCACTAGAATTGGTCGAAACGGAAGTTGAACTCCCAAAAGAAATTCCTACAATTAAAAGTCATCCTTTAGACAATGTTCTTGGAGACTTAAGTAAAGGAGTACAAACGCGGTCACAATTGCAAAATGTGGTTTAATCATCTTAGTTTTCTATCTCAAATAGAACCTATGACCGCGAAAGAAGCTTTGTTAGACGAGGATTGGATCTCTGCTACGCAAGATGAACTATTACAATTTACTCGTAGCAAAGTTTGGGAACTCGTTCCAAAACCCAAGGATACTTCCATTATTGGAACTAAGTGGGTCTTTAGAAACAAGTTAGACGAAAATGGAACGGTTGTTCGAAATAAAGCGCGATTAGTCGCTCAAGGCTATACCCAGATGGAAGGTATAGATTTCGATGAAACTTATGCACCCGTAGCATGAATTGAAGCTATTCGTATGCTATTAGCTTACGCATGTCATAAAGATTTCAAGGTTTATCAAATGGATGTAAAATCGGCCTTCTTAAACGGGATATTAGAAGAAGAAGTTTATGTAAAACAACCTCCCGGTTTCAAAGATGGCACACATCCGGAATATGTATATAAATTATATAAAGCCCTATATGGCTTAAAACAAGCTCCAAGAGCTTGGTACGAAAGGTTGAGCAAGTTCCTACTGGAAAACAATTTTAAAATGGGAACTGCCGATAAAACCTTATTTACGAGACAAGAAAAGGATGATATCCTACTCGTACAAATATACGTAGATGACATTATCTTTTTGGGAGAATTTTAAAATAGAAAAGGATGTAAAGAATTCTTTGAAAATATGAGCAAAGAATTCGAAATGAGTATGATGGGAGAATTAAATTTCTTTTTGGGATTGGAAATTAGGCAATCGGACGAAGGCATCCATATCTATCAATCTAAGTATTGTAAAGAGATGTTAAAGAAATTCGAAATGGATAATGCCAAACCCATCTCTACTCCTATGTCTACTTCCGAAAAATTAACGGAAGATCCTAACGGTATTCCCGTGGACACTAAGAAATATCGGGGTATGATTGGTAGCTTGCTCTATATTACCGCAAGTCGACCCGATATACAATATAGTGTTTGTAAGTGTGCTAGATTTCAAGTAGCACCTAAAGAATCTTATTTATCCCCGGTAAAAAGGATATTGAGATATCTAAAAGGAACCACGGATGTAGGTCTTTGGTATCCGAAAGGAGTACCATTCGATTTAGTATGTTTTTCTGATTCGGACTATGCCGGGCATTTAATCGACATAAAAAGTACAAGTGGTACATGTTAGTTTCTGGGAGGTTGCTTAGTCTCTTGGTTTTCCAAGAAACAAAATTCGGTATCAATCTCCACAACGGAAGCTGAATATATAGCGGCGGCAAAATGTTGTGCTCAAATCTTGTGGATGAAGCAAACACTAGCCGACTACAATATTAAATTTGATGTTATATTCATATTATGCGATAACACGAGCGCTATTGATCTTAGCAAAAATCAGTGTTACACTCAAGATCCAAGCATATAGATGTGAGACATCACTTTCTACGTGATCATGTCAATAAAGGCGACATAAAAATGTCTCATATTGAAACTGAGTACAATCTCGCGGACATCTTCACAAAACCCTTAAATTCTGAAAGATTCACTAAACTCCGTTTGGATTTAGGAATGTTGGAATTTTCAAAATAAATGGTTTATATATTTATATATTTATATTTTTGAGACTATTTATTATAATTTATAGTCATCTCACGAAAAAGTTATCTTTTCAGGATTTACGAACGTCAAAAACTCAGATTTGTCGATAACGATAACATATGAAACTTTATCGATCGGGTTTTGATTTTCATTCGGGAAGATAAAACTAGTCGAATGAATATTTATCGAAATTTATTTCATGAATATCCTTGAGATACTATAAATATGAAATTTCATCTCAAGTAAAAAGTATCAAAATTATACAATAATTTTCTATATGTATGATATATTATTATATAATAATTATGATTTTATAAAATTATTTTCAGATACAAAAAGTACTACTTTTATGTGTATTTTTGGGCAATTACAGCCCAATATATGAGACCAACCCAGTTAAATAATCAGCTGACCCGGTCCATTAACAAAACCCTAAGATCCTGACCATTGATATTAACGATGGATTGATCTCAGCCGTATGTTTCGAAAATACTTATAGTCACTATGACATTTTAGGGCATACTGTTTAAACAGCTACAACCCCTCGCCTCATTTCTCTCTATTTCTCTCTATTTCTCTAATTCTAAACCGATTCAAAGCTCATAAACACTAAATCGAGTCTTCTTTGTTCATCTAACATCAGTTAAATCGATTATTTGATTTAATTGATTACTGAGTAGGTCAAATCAAACGAATACGAAGCTAATGTCCTCAATTTTCTTCATAAAATTGATGGTTAAAGCTCGAATTCAAGAGTTATATACATATGTATATCATTATACTCCTTGATTTTGATTTAATTTTCAAAACCATAGATCTAACAGTTTGATTTGAGCGTTTGGTTGCAGGATTCGATTGATTTAAAGACGAGTCAGCGTCTAGTAGATGATGTGAAGCATCGTAAAGGTCACTAAATGGCTTGAATCGGACAACTCGGAGGTTAACTCAGTCAGGTAAGTCTCAAGAGACAAACGGAATTGAGCTCAGGTAATGGTTTCTATCTTAGATCGAGTCATTAAAATTGATTGACTATCTGATTATGCTGACTATGGGTTGCATGTTTGTTATCTCGGTATAAAACGTAAGATTTATGTGTTCTTGGTGGTTGTATGCTTGATGATTGTATCTAAATGGGACAATGTGTTGAATGATAACTGCATGTGAGAAGTGATCTTGGATCTAGAATAAAGCTTGATGTTTATATGGTCTCTGTGTTCGTATACTCAGTAAAACATGTCTATGACAAATTTATGTTATTGAATGATTATGTGATTGTAACTACGATTGATGCCTCAATGTGGAATTTGGATGCTCAAACATTGATATTGGTACTGTTGCAACTATATCTTGATATTTTCACTTCAAAAATCGTATCTTGAATTTTGTGATTCGAAAAATTGATTTGATATTAAACTTTAACTGTATGTGTGGTGATGAAATCGAATTGAAATGATACATATGTTACTTTGAGGTTATTCATGAATATTGTAAGTACTGATGACTAAAGTGTTCATTTATGATTTGTGGCTTGAACCTGGTTTAAGAGACATATTACTTGTTTTTATCCATGAATGTCCTGGTAATTGGAACATTAAGCATTTCTAGTTCATGTACTGAAAAACTTATCCCTTGTCTTATCTTAATCCATGGCTAAAATGTATATTTGGGTAAAGATGCATGTTATGTATACTATGGAATTTCTCAGATCATCTGTGCTCTATGAGTGATACTATAAAACATGTGTAGTCTGACTAAGTTCTGGAAGTGTATAGTGTATCTATATTTTACATGACTACTGATAATGAGACTTCTTTTGAAATTAGATATACTTGTTAATTGTTTTAAATGTTTGAATCTTGATTCTTGTGCTTCATTGCTGTCATCATCGATTTACAAAGCTCTTGTGGTTTATAAATTCTATAAGGTTGCTTGCCTGTGTTAATGTAAAATGGTGACAGGTACTAAGTGATTTATATTATATGACTTAAAGTGTGTGAATTAATTCGTGTAAGTTATATGTGGAGAGATTTTTAGTAAGTGATTGATAAATCATACAGTGTGGAATGAATCTTGAATAAGTAGATAGTTAACATTCACAACACACACAAGCCCCTGCATTAAGACCTGGCCAGGAATTCCTTTGAGATTCTTGGTATCTGGATCACTGATGTGGCTGGCCACTTAGAAACTAGGAAATAATTTATGTTTCTCATTAAATTTCTGTGTTGCAAATGGTTAAATGTCGTTTTTTGTGGTACCTGACCTGTTTGTGATCAAATGTGAGTATACATAGTATGGTTTAATTATGTGATGCATTTTCTTTTATGTTCTGTGCACAAATGTTCTAAAAAGGTCACATGTCTTCAAAAATGGTTGTATTGACTCTAAAAGCATCTGTCAAAACTTTCCCAAGTTGACACAGTCATATTAATCATATGTACATTCATTTAATACATAGTACTATCTTACATGAACCCTGCATACAATTTTTAAAAACTCATGACATCATAGTGGGCCATCAGTCCTTTTGTTTGACATTAAGCACAACTTCTTATTCTCTTGTCCCCTGCATTTGGTTTCAGTGCATTAAATGACTGTCCTTCCATGTGGCATCCCATATTCCGGGGTACATATTTGGGGCCACGAACCACAATCAACACAACATAAACCTGGACATAAGCCAAATATATATAATACAACACCCCTGATCCAAGACCACATACAGGTTATGGTATGAAACAACTATTAAATTACATTTTTACAATCCAACCTCTGAATAAAATTATTATACAATCTTATAACAAATTAAGTCCACTGTCAAACTAGTTAACCAACCTTGACAATTTCCAAAACCACTACCCGACGAATATCAACAACTCGAACGTCACCTCTCGCTGCTGGAACAGTAATAGCAACTGACCACAAGGTCCACTAATCTTCTCTATTAACTGGAGAAAATAAACAACAAAGCAAGAGTGAGCCAATAATGCTCAGCAAGTGTATATAGCTATAAATCAATGTCAAGAACTATGGTTTCTGAACATCGAGAATAATCATTATATGGTGTGAAAGAAAATAACTGAAGAAATTAAATATCTGTACGCAAAAGTGAGCCAACAGTGCTCCACTAGAACAAAAATGTATCAACAACAAGAACTGATATGAGTTCTGATAATCAAAGGTAACAACATAAAAGGAATCAGGCTTTAAAGCAATTCAAACTCAATGTATGGATTAGAATTGGATTTTTATATATTTTATTTTAAAAAATAGTGGAGTTAGGCGGCTGATCAGACCCGCACTAACCCCGGACAATGCACACAGCAATGTCCCTCTAACTGGATCCATGACACACATTGGCCTCAACTTCTGACCATTAAACTGGTCTCCCCGAAGGGACATTTGTTGACCATTAATATGGTCTCCCCGAAGGGACATCTATTTTAAACACATTTACAATTCTAAGTCAAACGCACTAGGTGTCGGGACAATCGACAACCTTTGCCAACCAACCAACTGGAAAACTCACGTTCCAGAACAACAACTCATAATCCAAGAAATAATGAAGAATTCAGGATCAACAGGTATCGACAAGTTCGACACGATAATTGGGTGAAAATTAAAGAATAATAAACTCTAAGAGTATCGATGAGTTCGATATAATAAATGGGGTGATAACATCATTAAATGAGTCGAAGAAAGAATTAACTGGAAACATGATTAACAACAACTGAGAATATACGATAAAACAAGGATATATACAAGTGCTAAACATTTAATAAAATTCTCGAACATCTTGTAAAGTTTGGACTAAATGAGGTAAGTTGAGTGATTCAAAATGAACATTTGTAAGACAATTCCCATGATGATTAATTGTAAATCAATTTGAAGAAAATATCCCCTAACGAGGGTCCATCGGGTAAAAATATGTTAAAATCAGAAATTATGCTAAAAGATTTTTAGAAGAATTTAAAATCTTGGATTACCGCTGTTTAAAAAAGTTCCTCAAACACTTTCGAAAAATAAAAGAAATGACACTTACTGAGGAATCCGTAGCATACCATAATTTAAAATATGTTTGAAGAAAAGGGTCTTTGTGAATCTTTAAAAAGGGTTCACATCTAAATGATAAGGTGAAGCAATACACATATGCAAGGGACTTCACTTTGTAAATATGACTTGACAGAATAATTTTATAAATGCTTGACACAAAATTTACATCACTTGAACGATAAGTGAGGAGTAATGACACTTGCCTCAATATACGAAGTTTCCACTTTCAACATCTCGATATGTCACTCACTTTGCACGGCTTCTACTTCATTACACGTTGCCTCAACTCGATCCTAAATCCGTCTTTCCTTAAGACACGTCAATCTCTCGTTAAGTACGCCCGTCAACTCCGATAATCATTTCATACTCAAATTTTCATCTACGCGTGCACTGCTCCTGTCCGGGCCTCTAACTCGTACCTATATCAAGGTAAAGTACTACTTCAGTACCAAACTAACCATATCCTTACTGATCATGCTATTCTACCCATACGCGTCCTATAGCACTTTACACATAATACATATATCACATAGTGATCATATTCTAAAAATAATTTAGTGAAATCATATAAATCACATAAACATGTAGCATGTATTATCAATTTAAACTTATATCTTATATTGCACATATAGGGCCTGTTTGGGAACCAATTTTTCATCCGACTTATGGCTTATAAGGCCATAAGCACTTATGGGGGGTGTTTGCCAAAATAAGTTTTAGCTCAACTTATAACTTATAAGCCCATAAGTTGAATGTTAAGAATCCTTAACATTCAACTTATGCTTATAACTTATTTCTCGATATACGTAATATATAATATCCTTCAAATCTTCAAAACAATATATCTCTCAATCCATTCATTAGAAAATTGATATGTATATATCAAATTTCTCTATTCATCGAGATCTATCCATTGATATCCATTGTTATATATATAAAAACAAATATTTTGAAAATTATAAAAAAAAAAGTTAATTTATAAGTTCTGATTACCCAAACAGTCTACTGATTATAAGTTATGATTTACCAAACACTTTTTTGACTTATAATCTTTGTTCTACTTATCACTTATATGACATAAGTGCTTATAAGTCATAAACTACTCATTTTAAGATACCCCAAACACCCACATAATATTTACACACCAGTAATCCCTATCAAAATACTATAAAAATCATAAAAAAAATTCTAATACAAACTGGACATCACCTCTTTTGTATTATTCCACTACCAGTCGGCTTCAAACCAACACAATAAATCAATCAAACACGTATAAAACTCTGTTTATTATTCCCTTCAAGCCAAGAATATTTACCAGCAAGTTTTACTATTTACAAGGATCTGTTTATAACTTGACAGCTCAAGATCATTTTCGAATTTAAAACCAAGCTCGATTAGGCCACTAAGATTTCCAAAGAATTTTATCAAGCTATCCGTAATCATTCTTAACCTGCCATGACGTAAATAATCCGAATTAATCATTAACATTATAATCCTAAAAACTTGACCAAAATTTACACACAAGTCCGGTGCCTGCAACAAAAAATCCGGGACCAACATGAGATTTAACAGAAACTTGCCTAGAAAATCATGAAGGCATCTCCAATCACAAGATATCCATTTATTCTCTTAAAATCCTTAAACAACCAGACATACTCAATTAATAACTCACACAAGCCTGGACTCACTAACTCCAACCCGCCTGCACATCAACACATACACACTTACATATGCATATCCACTTCCTTCTTAACTTTCAAATTATCTCCATTCCCACTCCTCTTTACATCTCTTAGCTCTCGGTCACACCCCTGCTCCAATACCACAAGCAACTACACCTTTGAACACACGTACCCATATACAAAAACGATACACTGGTATAACCCACACAGCTCGCATCAAACTCTCGGCACACACAAACATACGCACGCACCCTGTTCTTCACGCACGTACATCACCACGCGCGCTGTAAACACAATCACACGCAGCAGTTCACACAACCTCAACGGTTTAGGCCAAATACAGGGGAGGGGAGGGAAAATAAGCATCACCCACAACCATTAGCATACCACTTTCACTGTTAACACCAAAACACACACTAATCGCACACCTGTTTGAACACAGACAATCACCATGTATTCCCACGCACACCCACTGATTACCACATACATAATTAACACAGCAGAAATCGTACCCCATAGTTTAATAACCACACACCGCCTCTGATACACATCGCAGCAACAAAATCACCCACAGCGTCACAACGCGAACTCAAAAACATACACACAAGTGAGTTACTGGAGAGAAAAAGAGAAAGGAGATTCGAGAGAGTTGAGAGAGATTTGAGAGGGAGAGAGATTTGAGAGGGAGAGAGATTTAATTGAGAGAGATTGAGAAATGAAAACGAGAGAGATAGATGAACTCTCTAGAATATTAGAGAAGTGCGTACTGAAGAAGGGGGGAGGCGGCTGCCTTATCACAATGAAACCAAGGGCATTTTAGTAATTTACCACAAACTGAAAATTAATAAAACTAATTAAATCATTTTAAAAATTAAAATTTAACATAAAATTAAGAGAAAAATAACTTTAAAATTCTAAAATAAAGTTTATGAAATTAAAAACATCCCCATATTTTTAAAATATTTTTAGGATAAAAAATGAATTAAATATGAATTTTACAAGTTTTGATCCTTTAAATACAACAAAACTTTAAAATAATTTTAAGCTGCTTAAACACCCAAAATAATTCTCCCGATAATTTTAAAAACTAATTAATATCATAAAGATGATAACACAAAAGATTTCATGATTTTTAAAACTACGATGATTTTATAAAAATCTCAGAAGATCAATAATGCATGATTTAAATACATTTAAATCCTCAAAATATAAATATAAATACACAGACTTACACGGCACACGTAAATCATCATATAAACACATGAACATCATATCACATATAACTGACCTTCTCAGAAATATTCACATCATGTAATTCACATTTAATATTAAATAATAAATTTTAAATACACGATTTTCTAGGTCGTTATATTCCATGCATGTTTACTAAAATTTAATACATTCCTTATTCTTTTATACTTCTAAAAACAGCTGTTGCATGCCTTATCCGGATTTAACATGTCTGCATGTGTGTCCTTGTGTTGGATTTCTCAAATCTTTTTGAAAAATTTCATTTTCCAAAATCTGCATGCATTTCTTAGTCACTGTTCATTCAACAGTAAATCTTTTTGATTTTCAAAACTTGTTTGTGGGTCTATAAATAACATTGTTGTTGGTCCAGGAAAGTATTGCAGAAGGGGGCTTGAATGCAATACTAATAAATTTCAAAAACTATTTCAACAACTTAAATAGAATTTGTGATTTACTAGTAGAAGAAATGCAAACACAAGTAAAATCAAATACGAGGATTTCACAAAATAAATGTTTTATTTATCTTGCAAAATTTTGCTACAACCTTGAGAACAAAATAATTCTCAAGCTACAAATACTCAAGAGATTACAGTTGTTGAGTCATTTTTGTTGTATAAATAGAGTGCTCTATTTATAGTGTGATAATCTACTGTACTACCACCATCAACATGGGTTGTTGAGTTGCTGTTATATTCCTTTTGCAGCTCATTCCATAATTCATTCCCATGTGATCATCACAAAGTAACTTTAAGATACTTTCCACATTTGAGCCACCCAGATCTAGCCATATTCAATTTTATCTGCTCTAGACTTTACAGGTTATTCCATGTGATCTCTCGAGCTTCAGTTATAGACTTTCCAAGCTTGCTGTAAAGGTTGAATATTACAACACACCTGCTTCTTTTGAACATGTACTCTGTCGCTTAATTTGACTTAGAAAATTCCTAAATCAAACTGATTCTAAATGATAGTATGTTTGCCACAAAGTTTGCTGTCAATGGATTACGCTTTGGTTGACAGTATGAATTTCCCGCAGATATTACTGTCAAGAATTTTGCTTTGATTGACAGTATGAATTCCCGCAGAGATTGCTGTCAGGAATTCTAAACTTACTGTCGCAAACTATATATCAAAGTTGCTGTCATCAGAATCTCCGCCAATGTTGCTGTCAAGTTGAAACTTGCTGTCGACTCCGTGAAACTTGCTGTCGACCTAGGCAACATGATGTTTCCTTGTAACCTTACTGTCAGGGCTTGACAGTAACTTTTATTCCTTCTGTCGAACTTATGTATTTCTTGAGGCTTGAACAAAATCGAACTTCTTCCAAGAATTACACTTATTACATGACAGTATTTATTTAAATTACAAGAATACATTTCAGGCTATGACAGTATGTTCTACTTAGTAAAAACTAAGTATGCCAATAAAACTAGTTAAGTTGTCTATTCCATCACCCATAAATCCCAACATGTCTTATTCATTTTACACACACACATAACTGCCATATACTATAAAGTTCACAGCATCATGGACTTTACCAAACTCCCTTCAAAATCTAACTCCAAACCCAAATATGAAAACCCAAACCTACTTTCAAACATGGAACAACACCAATTTATCCACTCTAGGAACTCATATTTTAGAGTTATCCCTCCAAGACAACAAAACCTAATGCCAAACAGAAAACCTAGGAGAGGTTTCAAAAGCACCTCCATACCTTTCTACCAGAGTTCAAAATTCCAAGCCCCAAACACTCCTAACCCTAGGCCAAGAAAACCCTACTGGCCAAGAACCTATGCAAGAAGATTTTCTCAATAGCCTATACCTAAACAAGACTCAGAAATACCTTCACATCCAGACCTTATAAACCCCTCTGATTCTTACAAATACCTTGAAATGGTCAAAAACATCCAACCTGGAATTAATACCCAAGTTCATGGTGTTGTATCTGAGATAGTAAAGGCTGCTAGGTGGGAAGGGTTAGTGTGTCATCTAGGAAAGAGGTATTGCACTAATAAGATGGGTGAGTTCTATTTAAACATGAGAGTCACTAAAGGTTTAAATGGTGTTGTGCATTTCACTACTGTGGTTGATAAGAAGCCTATAATGATAGATCATAAAACCATAAACAAAGCATTGCATCTACCTGCTATCTTAACTGATGAACCTTGTTTGGATATTTACTCTTATTTTCTGTTTAATAAGGGTGAATTTAATGCTATGTTGTGTGTTCTTTGTGACTCAGATGTTCCTCTAGGACTTTGTGATGCTAACTGTGGTATTCACTATAAACACTTCTCTACAAAATTTCAGTTTCCTGCTTTAATCCTTCGAGCCAACATCATTCCAAAACCCAATCAAAGCAAATACTTTGATTTCTTTGACATAAAAGTGCTTTATCTGCTTAGTTTCAATAAGATCAAGTTTAGCATCTCCTATGTCATTCTGTTAAACATGATTAATGCAAATTTCATTGATTACATGCCTTATGGTTTGTTAATTGCTTCTTTGTTTGAAATATTTCATATCCACATGCCTACAAACTCTACATTCATTGCTGATTCACATATCACACCCACACACATTCGATCACAAGTCCCTCTCATGTTTTGTGAACCTTAAGCACCTGTTTCCTTTGTTCTTCCTAAGGTCATTCATGAAGAAAATGTGTTTTTAGCTGACTTTAATTATGTCCAAATGTTGATAAAAGAACAAAACCTAGAACTTAGGAGGTTAAAAGCTGAAAATGAAGAAATTAAGGCTAGGTTAGGGATCATTGAAGGTCTTGCTGCATCTACCTTAGGACAACATGGGGCTAGGGACATGGAAATTGTTAATTCTTATCAAGTTTAGTTGGTAGAGAATATGGTCTTGGTTAATGAGCTAGGAACTGTGAATGTTGGGTTAGGAGGTCTTGATGAAAATGGGCTACCTAATCTAGTTGGTGAGTTTGGATTTGTAGCTGCAATGGAAGATGCTACTGGGTGATCTGTCTGCTTATTTATGTGCTCTTTGTTACTGTTGCTGGTTGTGAACTACTTTTGTTGTATGTTCAATCTATTTCTAATTTCTGTTCTTGTTGGTTTGTAAGCTGTTTTGTTATCTGAACTTTTATTTGCTGATGAGTTTGTTAAACTCATATATGTAATATTTGGTTTTTAATATTCGGTACTTTGTTGGATGTTGAAACTCAGAGGTATGTACTTCTGTTTAGATGTAATCGAGTGCAGGAATATGTTCACATTAATCACTGAACCATAGTGATTGAAATGAACAAATTTTCAATTTGTAATATATTGATCATGTACTGTTAAAACTTTTGCCTTATATCATGCATGCTCTTACTTTCACTTTACATATATATGCTGCTGTAAGAATGTGATGCAGGTACATGTCCTATCCATTCACTATTCTTAAAAATTGTGAGTATTTTTTTCACTGGTAAAATCTCTCTAACTCTCAATCTTGTTCATTCAAATATCTATGCTTAGCAGAGTATGTAAGTTGAACTAGAATGTATTAGCTTTTTGATGTAAAAGTTGATTACTAGATTGTATTAGAGTTCCATGCTGTAACTTGCACTTAATCAAATTAATTTGAAGATTGTTTAACTGGAATTAGACTGTATTAGGACTTTCTCATGAAAGTTCCATTCTGTAGTACGTAGTGTGATTCTAGAATGTATTAGAATGAACTAATGTATAAGGTTTACAGGATTGAGAAGCTTGATGTAATGTTTATAATTTGTAACTCTCATATCTGTCAAATCTGTATAAAGACTGTATCTGAAGATTGAAATTGTTGAAATCCGAGTATGTTAAGTATCAAGTGTTGTAATGGTTTTTCAGGATACTATTGCAACATGTTTGTTATAAACGTACGTATGCCTTGTTTTAAATCATGCCTGAAAATTTACTTATGTATAACTGAGCTAGTTCGTATACGGTACTTAATGTGCTAATCTCCAGGAATATGAACATGTCTCTATCTATTTCAGTTTCCATGCCAAAACTCTATGTTAGCTTTTGATGTTTGCTGAAATGGATAAACTGTCTAAAGTCATTGTAAATATCGGCTTAAAACTGGTCATAAATAGCATGCTTCACTTAACTACTAAAACACGAATTTCGTTATTTAAACTGTGTTTAAAGATTCGATTAATCATGATTGTTTTCTTGTATATCAAATGATTTTAGTACTAATACCATGACTCATGCCACGTACTAGTTAGAATATACATACATTCTTTCGTACATTGATAAAGATGGTTAAGAAGAAAAAGATAGACGCTTGTTTAGAAATCTAAGAACAACTATGCCTGTCTAATCTATCTTTCATGATATGGTCAATATTTGCATAAGTTAATATAATTGTATAAATCATGGGATATAACTTTTTAAGGGGAAGAAAGAGATTAATTTCTAATTTTTTTTTAACAAAAGGGGAAGAAGAATTGTTTAAGGGGAAGAAGGAAAACAAAAGGAGTTTAATAGATTTTTGGTACTTTACCAACCACAAGGGGAAGAAGGAATACCTATTCAAAATTTAAAATTTTTTGCGATTTCTTTATTATTGACAAGTAAACTACTTTTTGCAGGAATAAATTAAGTTTCTTGGAAAGGATTGATAAGTACTCTCCCTTAGATTAATATCTTTATATGCAAATTATTTTTCAAATATCTTGCATACACCAAGGGAAAGCACACACTCAAAATTTAAATTTTATGTTTGTTTGGCAAATACCAAAAAGGGGAAGATTGAAAGGATATCTTCGATATAATATTTATTTTGGTATTTGTACGATTTAACATAAAATTTAAATACACGTAGAATCCTCTCCACTAGGTCATATATTTAATTGATTCGGTCAAAAGTTAAATGGTCACCTCTAGCAAAATCTATCATCATACTGATATTTTAATTATAAGAGATATTTCATTTCCCGAAAAATCAAATTATGTTTTGCGGAATATATCTCTACACCAAGGCAATAAGATCGAAAAAGGAATATCGTGATCTGATATGTTTTAGATCTTCGTTGTGAATATTGATAAGGCAACAAGCTCAAATAAGGAATATTAGAGAATTAATATTCTTTAGAGAACTCGTGCTACATTTAAAAACGATTCATTTTATTCGAAAAAAGAATTCTGTCTTCACACTTAAAATGTTTTCACATCCTAGAAAAGACTTCTTATACTCAAGTACATTAATATTCAGTGGCAGAATATTAATACTTATTCTTATCTCGTGCCAGAAAAATTTAAAGTAATTTTTCTCCCGTTTCGTAATTATATCATATTTCGGAGAAAATTATTTTAATTGCTCAAAAATATTTCCTACTCTCTCAATATATTTTATATATTAGGAAATACATTCTACGTATTTATTCTAGTCAAAACATTGGTCAAAAGATTTATCTATTTCAAAGAAAGACCAATCGTATTTTATTCGGAACTAAAAGTTGATTTAATAGTTTTAAATCCAAATAAAATACTTCCACTTGCTAGAATGACTTGAAACTTAGGATTGATCATTTAAATACTATTTTATATGCATGGTTAAAGTTTCGTAATTTTTCGGGAATTTTGGTCCGGGCACGTAAACCGAGGTAATTAGTCAACAGTTGACCACGTTTAACCAAGTCAACCTTGACCAAAATTGACCAAACTTTCCAGAATATTATTTTATAATATTCCCAAGTGTTCCATAATTTTAGAATTATTTAATTAATGATACATGTTACGTATTTAATCGTTAATTGATACGAGTCCGATACAATATAAAAACACAGCTGGTTTATAATGCCAAACCCACTTCAAAGAAACACAAAACCACCCCCAACTAACACAAACCACTTGCCATGTCATCAATCCAAGTGAAATCAATCTCAACCACTCATTTTCATTCAATCTTAACCATTCCTTCCACTCAACTCTCTCTATAAATAAACCCCATCATCCACCCATTTAAAACACAAGCTAAGAGCCAAATACATGCTGGGAATTTAGAAGTAGAACACACTTTCACATTTATAATATCTCTCTTCATCTACTTCATCTCAAAAACCTTCTCTCTCCCAAATATATATCCATATATACAAGGTTTTTATTACACCAAGCTTAATTCCACCCAACCAAGCTTAGTCCACTCAAGCAAGCTCATCTACAACCACTTTCCGGCCTCCCGAAGGGCTGCCCAAAGTTCGACCACCGTCCAAAATCCGGCCGAACCTCCGGCGAACTTTTTTCGGCGACTTTTAAAAATGGTAATTCATAGCTTCGTCTTTGTGTTTATATTTGAGATTTGTGCTTAACTTCTATACTTCATCTTAATCTCTATTATTGGATCTATATAAGATTCCAAAAGTCTCTTTATAAAAGAGAACCACAATATAAACACAAGTTCAACTCATATCTCTATTGCAATATATATTTAAGCAAAGAGTTGAACCAAGTACTTGATCTTTGAAAAGAATCGTTATATTACAAGAAAGATCATATCAAAGTACTTAATCTCTAAAGTTGTGAGATTATTCAAAGTTATAACAATATTTATTTCGTTCGGATTCCCAACTAACATCTTTAGTGTTCCGTGGGATATTCAAATAACGAAATACTACATACAACTTAAACTTCTTAAAAGAGCACAAGTTTAGCCACTTATTTATCGCACTTACTTTACTTGTCGTGGCCATAAACTTATTTAGTGCAAGAGGTTAAAAGAATATTATACTTTGACATTGTATTTAGTCAAACGGAAGTATACATCTTAAAAGCCTTAAGCCTATTAGCTTAACGGACTTTATACATCAACAAACTCCGAGTTATATTTATTTTATCTCGTCTTAACGGAGTATTGTTATTAAAGTATTCTTGGATTTAAACGATCTATCAAAAGAAAGAATACTACTTCTAAAAGAGCACAAGTTGGCCACTTGTTTTTATCGCACTAATTTAACGCATAATAGCGGTCCTCGTTTTTATCCTATAGATAAGCGAGTTACTTTTATTGTTTCGTGTGGCTAAAAAGTTGATTCGTGCTAGAATTTATAATTATACCTTGACATTGTATTAGTCAAACAAAGGTATACAATCCGAAGCCTTAAAGCATTATAGTTTTAATAAGGTCTTCCAATATTACTCCATCATTATTCATATCTATCGGGAGTAACTTATAAAAGTATACTTTGATCCTAATTTAAATATCAAAGGAAGTATACTTACAATATAACTTAATATTCCTATACGAATATTAAAGTTACATCTTTGGACTTAGTACCGTAACATACTAGTCCAACTTATATATATTCTTCATCATATTTGTTTCGTAGATATTGTTGTCTAACTTTTGTAGTAAGGTGAAGTTGAAGTGAGGTGATTCTCGTTCTAAGACCCAAGTCCTAGACGTACTAGCGGGGAGTTAGTAGTCTTTGCACCGTGAGGAAGAGGAAAGACCCGAGACCTATCATCTAAGACCCAAGACCGACAAAAGCCAAGAATCCATAGTCTACACCAAGGTTCTACATCAACTTTGAAGAAGTAGCGGGGAGTTGCTGTCTAAGATAAGTTGTGTAGGTTTTTACAACGATTTTGAGGTGGTAACGGGTAGTTACGCACCAAGACGAGTCTTGTATTTGTTTGCATTTATTTTGAGGTGATAACGGGTAGTTACGCACCAAGACAAATATTTGTAGGGTTGTAAAGGCTTCTCCGCCTACTAAAGGAGCGAGTTTATTTTAATGGAAAATCTCTAGTCCGGAGAGGAGCTCGGGGACTGGAGTAGGGGTGACCGAATCTACTAGGGGTTGCGCTATCGCGAACCAAGATAAAATCTCCTGCGTGGTATTTTCTTTACTTGTCGTTTATTTTCCGCACTTATAAACTGCTAATGACTCGGTAAAATATTTTTTTAAAAAAAAGAAAAAATATTTTAAAACGCCAAAATAATTTTTAAATTGGTAATTAAGCTATTTAACCCCTTATAACTTAATATAATCCTTTTACGGGACCTAACACAAATCATAAGCAAGATAGTTCGATATACTGCAATTGCATCAACATTTATGGTCCCCACGTTCTGACTCAAAAAAAAAAAGAGTGGTCAGAAATTTCTACAATTATACTGTAGAAAACTTCATCGAAGAACCATTCTGCATACTAGGCGACTTCAACTGCATTGAGAGTGAAGACGAAAGAATCAACTGCTCCCAGGGACGGAGGGAAGGAGGCACGGGACGGCCGTCTCCCCAAAAATCTGAAAATGTAAAAAAAATTAATATATATTTCAAAAATCTGAATTTCGTCCCCCCATTTTAATAAAAAAATTCATTTAGTCCTCTCATTTTTACAAAAAAAATCATTTAGTCCCCCTATTTTTACAAAAAAAAATCATTTAGTTCCTCTATTTTTTTCAAAAATCTTCATTTAGTTCCCCATTTTTCTAAAAATCTACATTTAGTTCCCAATTTTTTACAAAAATCTATATTTACTCCCCTATTTCTTACGAAAATCTTCATTTGGTCTCCTATTTCTTACAAAAATCTTTATTTTTCACAAAAGTCTTCATTTAGTCCCCTATTTTTATGAAAATTTTCTGATATCTTCCGGTTATCAGAATATTTTCCGATGACCGAAAAATTTGACCCCCAATATTTATTCCTGGTTTAGTACCTCACTACTCCTATAGAAGACAAGACACGAAAGACTTTAGAGATTTCAAAATGTCAAACGGCCTAGTGGATGTGGAACTGGGGAACTACAATTTCACATGGTTTGGCCCAGGAGCAAAATGTAGTAAACTGGACAGAGCAGTAGTCAATACCTAATGTCTATCACTGGGGCCCTGGACACTAAACGGAATGGGGAAAAAAATCCTCAGATCACATAGCTCTATGCCTAAAACCAGAAGACATCAAGTTGGCTTTCTTCACTCATTACTACAACTTCTTTAGAAGGCCAGAACCAACCAAGGCGTTTTCTTTGGGGACGTTGGTAAACAAAAAACTGACAGATGAACAGGTGCACTCACTAGAAAGGGAATTCAATACAGAGGAACTATTCACGGCACTTCAAGCGATGGGCTCAAACAAATCACCAGGTCCGGACGGAATAACACTAGAATACATTAAGAAGTTCTGGAACATTATGCACTCGGACTTCTTGAAAATGGCAAAAGATTTTCATCAAGAAGGGTCATTACCTCAGGGCATTAACTCATCCTTTGTCACATTGATACCCAAGTCAAAAAACCCTAGGCTAACAACAGATTACAGCCAATAAGTCTCTTTAACTACTCTCTAAAAATTCTACTGAAAGCCCTTTACAATAGGCTAAGAAGAGTGATGGATGCTCTAATATCTAAGGAACAATCTGCATTCTTGAAAGGTAGAAACATAGTAGAAAGCATTGTAATAGCGGCAGAGGTAGCTCATAGCATTCAAACCAATCAAATAGATGGAATGATCCTGAAGCTCGACTTTGAGAAAGCCTACGAATCAGTTAATTGGAAGTTCCTAATGAAAGCCATGTCACACTTTGGTTTTGGCCCGAAATGGAACAGCTGGCTGCTAGCAATTTTATCATCTACTAGGATTTCTATCTTGGTGAATGGAAGTCCAACATCGGAATTTAATCCAACGAGAGGATTACGTCAAGGGGACCCTCTCTCCCCGTTACTCTTCAACATTGTTGGTGAGATCCTTCACTTGCTCATTGAGAAAGCAGTAGAAGTGGGCATCCTGGAGGGTTCAACACTTGGAAATGGGCCAACCTTATCTCACCTTCAATTCGCAAATGATTCAATAATATTCCTCAAGAGTTCAACACAGTCATGCAAAGGTATAAAGATGATTCTTAAAATTTTTGAATTATTGACAGGCCTAAAGATAAACTACAACAAAAGCTCATTATTCACGGGGAAGAAAAATGAACAACAGACGTCCAACTGGGCAAAAATGCTTGCATGCCGACTGGGTACGTGGCCCTTCTCATACCTAGGTGTCACCATTGGTGCCTCAACAAAATCTAAGAAATTCTGGATTCCCATTACAAACAAAGTGAAAACATCACTCAGCCTCTGGAGAAGCAAAACACTAAACAAGCAAGGACGATCAACACTTATCAACTCAACAATCAACAGCCTTCCTCTCTACTGGATGAGTGTTTTCCTAATGCCAAAAGGTACAATAAAAGACATGGAGGCTAACAGGAGAAGTTTCTTCTGGGGGGAAAGACATGAATCGCTTCAATCAACTCGCAAGCTCCATACAATTCGATGGGATATGCTATGTGCTAGAAAAGAAAATGGAGGCCTAGGACTTGGCAACCTCGAAAGAAAAAACATTGCACTTTTGGCAAAATGGTGCTGGAAATTCCGAAAAGAAAGAAATAAACTATGGCACAAGCTCCTAACAGGGAAATATGGCGATCTCACGTCCACATTCTCAAATGCTACAGTACCTCTATCTCCATTCATGACTGCAATTGCTAACCTAAGCAAAACAATATATGGAACCACATTTCAGAATTCAGAATATAAGTGGTGCCTCAAGAATGGAGAAAGTATCGACTTCTGGAATTATAACTGGCACCAAAATGGAGTCATCAAAATTCTATTCCCAAGATTATTCCAGTTAGCGGTCACGAAGTCAGTTACGGTCAAATCTTTCATTTGAAGTTGGAATTCCTGTGAAAACAACCTGTGGAGAAGACCATTGCGTGGTTGGGAGACGGAAGCAGCTTCAAACCTCTCTACGCTAATTAGTGGTATAACTCTACATACAGGACAAGATGTCCTCACATGGGATATAATGAAAGGAGAGTTTAAATCAAAAGAATGCTATGTAAGACCTGAAAATAATATCCCAACTACAGGGCCATGGCATACCATTTGGAGACTTAAAGTTCCTCCTAAGGTCAAGTTTTTCCTATGGCAATGCGCTCACAAAATCCTTCCGACACTAGAATTTCTAAACAGCAGAGGTATACCCATCAACACTACATGTAGGTGGTGCAATACCCAGGTGGAGGACATTAACCATTTGCTGTGGTAGTGTAATTTGGCACAGATGGCATGAAGAATTTTCTACATATGGACTGAGATGACGGTGGACAGAACCCAAGTCTTTGACTTAACCACATGCCTGAATCAGCTGTCAGGTAAGAGCACAAAAAACGGAACACAAGTATGTATATCTTCGCTTCTATGGTCAATATGGTTAGCAAGAAATGATTGCTATTTCAACAATGACAAGATAACCTACTCGAATCTGGCCTTTATCATAAAGCACAGAGCGTACAGATGGAGTATGGCAGCAAAATTAATTCCCACAGGCCAAGAAAACATATGGAACTGCTACCCAATGCAAGCATTTGCATGCATCACAGATGGTCGAAAACCCAGCTGATTGACTACTGGTTCTTCAACTCAGACTACATTTGCTTCACAGATGGAGCGTGGAGGGTCAACAAGGATAATGTAATGGAAGTGGGGATAGGAGGTTTCATAATGAACAAAAACAAAAAGATAATTTTTATCTTCTCAGGGCCTTCAAGTGAAGTCAATGCATATGACACTGAAAAGGAAGCAATCTTATTTCTCATGTCACTGATAGGGTCATCCATTCATGATTCATTCATCACAAAGCTCACTTCACTTTCTTTCTGGACGTTAGTGCCCTAGTACACCAGATTAATACACAAAAAGGTGGTAAGAACACTGAAGACACTAGGTGGATGCAGCAAACAAGATTTAATGTACAACAGCAATTTCATCTATATCTCAAGAAGTCTCAATACAGAAGCGGATTGGTAAGCTAAGCAAGGGATTAATCGACCCAAAACAATTTCGGGTTGGTCGTTCAGGAGATAATATACAGAGCTACCCAGACATGTGAACAAAGTATGCGGAATAGTGTTTAGTGTTTTTGATATTGAAAGTGTTTATAGTTTTGATATTTAATACCTCGTTGGTATTACATATTTTTGGTGTGTTTGGTTGAACTAGCTGCAAGCCTTTTTATAGGCTCCAAATAACACACTTACATCATTACTTACGTCAGCCTACTATATTTTGTGGCTTTGACAAAGACCAGCCACCATTCTTTACTTGCAACTTTTGTTGAATACATTTGCAGCTTTTGTTGAATAGATTGAGTTTGAATTCTAACACTCCCCCTCAAGTTGGGAAGTCGGTGCTCCAATGCCCAACTTGCGTAAAGTCTCATCGAAGGCTTTAGTATTGACTGCTTTTGTGAGGATATCAGCTAATTGATCATTTGATCGAACAAACGAAAGTTTGATTGTCTTATCTTCCAATTTGTCCTTGATGAAATGTCGGTCTATCTCGACGTGCTTCGTTCTGTCATGTTGGACAGGATTTTCTGAGATACTTATAGCTGCCTTATTGTCACAAAATAGCTTACATGCTATTTTCTGTGGAAAACCAAGTTCATTCATGAGTTTCCGAATCCATAGGATTTCAGTTATTCCTTTTGCAATTCCTCTGAATTCTGCCTCTGCACTTGATAAGGCCACCACCTTCTGTTTTTTACTTCTCCAGGTGACCAAGTTACCACCTACTAGAGTAAAGTACCCAGAAGTGGATTTCCTGCCGTCACGATCTCCTGCCCAGTCTGCATCTGTGTAGGCAATTAGATCCAGATGATCATTTTTGGCGAAGTAAATTCTCGTGCTACTTGTACCCTTTAAGTACCTCAAAATTCTCATTACTGCTGTCATATGTTGTACTTGTGGGAGGTGCATGAACCTGCTCACCACTCCTACAGCATAAGCTATATCTGGTCTTGTGTGAGCTAAGTAAATGAGTTTTCCCACAATCTTCTGATATTGTTCTCTTTTAGCCAGTTTTGCTCCTTCAAGAATTTGAAGACCATGATTAGCAACGATCGGTGTCTCAGCTGGTTTACAGTCTAACATTCCTGTTTCTACCAGAAGATCAAGGATATACTTTCTCTGGTGAATGAAGATTCCTTGTTTCGACCTCAGAACTTCTATGCCAAGAAAATACTTGAGAGTCCCCAAATCTTTCATTTCAAATTCTTGAAATAGTTTTCCTTTTAAGTCAGTGATATCTTCCTCATCATTTCCAATGATAATCATATCATCCACATAAATTATCAAGCAAGTGATTTTATCTACAACCCTCTTCAAGAATAGGGTGTGATCTGAGTTGCTTTGATTGTACCCAAACTTCTTCATAGCTTTTGTGAATCTTCCGAACCATGCCCTAGGGGACTGTTTTAGCCCATAAAGTGCCTTCCTCAGTCTACATCCTTCTTCATCTCCAAATTCCTGAGAATACCCTGGTGGTGCCTCCATATATACTTCTTCATCAATACTTCCGTGAAGAAAAGCATTTTTTACATCAAACTGGTATATGGGCCACTCCTTGTTTGCTGCTATTGAGAGCAAGACCCGTATTGTATCAATCTTGGCTACAGGAGAGAAGGTCTCAGAGTAGTCAATTCCATATGTCTGGGTATATCCTTTAGCCACTAGTCGTGCCTTGTATCTCTCAATTGTTCCATTTGCTCGGTATTTGATAGAGAATACCCATCTGCAACCTACCTTTTTTTTCCTTTTGGTAGGATGCATTTTTCCCATGTTTTGTTTCTCTGTAGAGCTGAATACTTGTCCTCCATAGCTTGTTTCCACTTTTCATTTCCAAGGGCTTCCTCCACTGTTTTGGGAATGTCAGTGGAGTATACAGAGGCGGTAAAAGCCATGGCTGTGCTGGACAAGTTCTCATTGTTGATTCTCTCTACAGGATATTTAGACCGTTGGGCCTCATACTCTGGATCATACCTTCTCGGTGGAACTCCTCTTGTACTTCTCGGGGGTAACTGATACCTGTTTGGAACACTATCACTAGGAAAAATATTAGTTTCAATAATAGTATCAGTTCCAGAGTTCTCAGAATTAACCTCTGCTGAGGAGAGGTCATCAGAAGGATGCTCATTAGATGAAACTGGAGTGGACATAATAGGAGATACTGATGGAGGAGATACTGATGCTTCAGGAGCAACATCGGTGGTATTACTTGTGTTGTAGGATCTGGATTCATCACTTCTGGATATGTTAACCAGCTAAGGTCATCAAGGTCATCACTCAAACTCTCCCCCTGAGGACTAAGCTGGGTATAGTAGTAAGACTGTTCAAAGAATTCACAATCTAAAGTAGTGTAGATTTTGTCCTGGATAGGGTCATAACACCGATACCCCTTTTGATTAACCCCATACCCAAGAAAGACACATTTAACAGCCCTGGGTTCTAGTTTGGTGCGCACCCCTTTTTGAAGATGAACATAGACAATGCATCCAAAGACTCAAGGAGGCAAGGAATGTGAAGATGGAATTGAGACGTGTGACCCAAGAGTATTGAGGGGTGTGTTGTAATTGAGGGGTTTTGTGGGAAGGCGGTTTGTGAGATAGGTAGCAGTAGCAATAGCTTCGGGCCAGAAGTGAACAGGAACATGAGATTCGATCATAAGGGCTCGGGTGATTTCAAGAAGTGTTCTATTTTTTCGCTCAGCTACACCATTCTGTTGAGGTGTGTAAGAACATGTGGTTTGGTGGAGGAGGTCATGGTCAATAATGAACTGTTTCATGTTCAAGTTAACGTATTCCCCCCCATTGTCAGACCGTAAAATTTTTGGTTGAGCTTTGAACTGAGTGCAAATCATGTGGTAGAATTTAACAAAGACATCAAACATTTCAGATTTGTGTTTTAAAAAATACACTCAGCTCATGCAAGTACAATCATCCACAAATAAAACAAAATATGAAAAATTATGAAGGGTAAAATCTGGAACTGGTCCCCATACATCAGAATGAATCAAGGCAAATGGTTGAGTACTACGAGTCATACTAGGATAGTATGAGTGCTTATGGCTTTTAGCTAAAACACATGCTTCACAGTTCAAATCTATGGCAATGTTCTTTAAAGAGGGAAATAATCGTTTGAGATAACCTATGGAGGGGTGACCTAGCCGACGGTGCCACATCCAGAGTTGATGTTCCGGTGATCCATGAGCAAGCAAAGCGTTACCGTTTTGAGTCACCTCATTCACATAGTATAATCCTCCTCGTTCAGTACCATGCCCAATGATCCGTCCCGTCTGAGCATCCTGCACAACACAACCAGATGATGTCATTAGAACAGTACAGTCAAGTTCCTTAGTTAACTGGCTAACAGATAAAAGCTTGTGAGTAAGACTAGGAATTAAGAGGCAGTTTTGTAAATGGATATTAGAGGTAACATCCACAGTTCCGGCCTGGGTAACGGAAATATATTCTCCGTTTGCACTTTGGATTTGGGTACGATTAGTGTTGTTGGAGGACACAATATCGGAAGAATCATAGGTCATTGTATCGGTGGCCCCACAATCAAAAATCCATGGATTGGATATTTGGTTACATACTAGGCCCAAAGAATTTTTATTTCTGGTGACTCTGCTTTCACGGACTGTACCTGATGTCTGATCAGTATGTAGCGTTGTTGTGAGGGGTTTGTCGTCGTTACTATCCGGACCACCTACAGCTAGGTTGGCCTTACCGCCGGTCCTGGAAATTATAGCCTTGGAGGCGCCCTTCCTCTACTTCATGTCGTCCCACCATTCTGGATACCCGATGATTTTGAAACAAACCTCCTTGGTGTGTTTCGTACCACCACAATGGCTGCACTTGAGCTGAGTTTTATCCTCTCGTTGGAATGACGAGGATTCCGACCGATGTTTTACGAGGAGCCCACTACCAATCTCTGAAGGTTCTCGTCCCAATGATGAGTTGCTGGCCATTATGCCGCGACGGGCAATCTCCCGTCTTATGGACGCGTAGGCTGCGTCAATGGTGGGTAGTGGATCTTGATACAATATATCCCTCTTTTCTTTATCTAGAGTATCACTTACTCCAGCCAGAAATTGGTACAATCTTTGCCTTTGTATGAAGGAATTAAATAAAGTAATGTCCTCTGCACACTTCATGGGGTTGGGCATTCTCCTGTCTATTTCCTTCCACAGAGTGTTGAGTTTACTGAAATATATTTCTATAGTGTCCCTTCCTTGTCTCATAGTTGCTGCCTTTGAACTTAGATCATAGATCTGGAGTTCGTCTCTCCCACTGCTAAGGAGAGTTTCAATTCCCTTCCATAGTTCCCGGGCAGTCTTGTAATCCAGAAATTGGTTCACAAGATCTCCATCAATATTTTCAATGATCCAAGACAAGACCATCGAGTCCTTTTAAGCCCACTGTTGGTACTCAGGGTCATCTGGTGAAACGGGATTGGTTGTGATATGGTTGAGCCGGCCTCGACCACCAATAGCAATATGCATTAATTTACACCATTTGGTGTAATTAGTGAAATTTAGTTTTTCGGCAACACGCACCGTTTGTGATATTCCGGTTTCTGGGAGGTTTGGATTTTTTTGTAGTTTCTGAAATAATTGGAACATTTGTTCCATTTGTTCCATAGAGACTAACTGTGTTGTGGTTTCTGCTGGTTCAGCCATTGTCTCCGGCGATGTTCGCCTCGTATGAACAGTACTATATGAACAGTACCGTATGTATGAACAGTACCGTATGTATGAACAGTACCGTATGTATGAGCAGCACCGTATGTATGAACATTTCCGTATGTATGAACAGTGTCTTCAGTCACTATTCATCATCTTCTTCGTTGAAAAACTTCCGGCAGCTTGTACGGCTTCGTCTGACGTCGGTTTTGAATTCGGAAGATACCTCTGGACTCGTATCAGTGAGGCCAATCTAATGGTATGCTCAAAACTAAGTTTCGACCACCTTCAAAAAACTCAAAAATTTCACCTCCTTCTGGGCTTGACAGTTTGTTCTTCTTCTGAAATGTGTTTACCTAGGATAGAACCTGTGCTCTGATACCATGAACAAAGTATGCGGAATAGTGTTTAGTGTTTTTGATATTGAAAGTGTTTATAGTTTTGATATTTAATACCTCGTTGGTATTACATATTTTTGGTGTGTTTGGTTGAACTAGCTGCAAGCCTTTTTATAGGCTCCAAATAACACACTTACATCATTACTTACGTATTACAAGTCTACATGCAGCCTACTATATTTTGTGGCTTTGACAAAGACCAGCCACCATTCTTTACTTGCAACTTTTGTTGAATACATTTGCAGCTTTTGTTGAATAGATTGAGTTTGAATTCTAACAACATGTATACAAATAGCCTCCTAGTCACTCAAAACGGGCCTGGTTTTGTTGGAGCCCAAGAAGAATGCACGAAAAAAGCCCAAGATGGTCGTGAGCGGGAAAACAATTCAGTCTCTTTTGAATTTTCACAGATACGTCACAAGCTATTCCACAATCCTAAGGCCGAATGCAGAGGCTAAGAGTATTAAATGGTGATACTTATCTCCAAATAGGCAGTTATGAGGGATCACTAATGGCATAGATATAGACAAGCAGCACCAGGGTGGCATCCTATAGAGACTCTCGGTGAAGGGATAAACACTGAGAGTTTAACTGCTAGTAAAAAGGCATTTAAGAAATACTCCTACAACTCTGCAACACCCTAAGAGCAGATGCAATCATGACTCAGGGTTAATACAAGGGTTAATACAAGTGTCACTATTCATGTTAGATACAGATGGAGAATACAGATGGGGTGTTCAATTTTTTTAAATGCTCTAAGCCTTGTATCTCTGAGGCCTTTATTCAACCCTCGCGCCTAAATATACCAACAACCATCCTGCATTCTTACTCACTCTACATTCTTACTCACTCCCTTCCATACACAAAAAAAGAAAATGCCTTACCACTGGATTCCACCCCCTCCAGGAATGTTTAAGATTAACGTGCATGTGGAACGTCCTCAAGAAACCCATCGATGTACGGGTTTCGCAAGATGTGATGATGGAAGAGGTAATACATGGTGGAAGAACAGCAGCGGTGTTAGAAACCATTTCACCCAAAACCTTAAGGTGTTGGGGAAGGCCCTTTCAAGGATCTACTCATATATATTTAACATTCCCCCTCACTCGCAAGCCCACTATGGGGTAAGAGCCCACTACACTCGCAAGCCCACTATGGGGTAAGAGCCCACTATGGGGTAAGAGTGGTCACTAGGAGCCCATATTTGGAGCAATACCTTAGTGCCAAATTAAATTGAGAATATTGGGGGTGGTGGGGTTTGAACTTGAGACCTCCACAAACACCACAAACACCAGAGCTCTGATACCATGTTAGAAACCATTTCACCCAAAACCTTAAGGTGTTGGGGAAGGCCCTTTCAAGGATCTTATACTCATATATATTTAACAAGCGGAAAACTTAATGTTTGTGGGAGACAACTCTGTGGCAGCAGCAGCAGCAGTGGCAGCAGCGGCATGATGATTCCATTAGGTCGTTGGCTCATAATACTAACCTAAAGAGATAGAGTCTCTAAACAGCTGAATGACCTCGTTTGTGTCTTGTGTATTTGCTCAAGTAGTCAATGCTCTATTTTACCACAGCAATAGTCATTCTTCAGTCTGATTACTTGCCAGAGCTTGTTGTAGGAGCTAGAATAGTCAGTGGTGATAAGCTAGGATGGTTTAAGTTCTTTTCGGTGTTTCTTCTATGTTCTCTCGATGAGCCACACTCGTCTTTCGTAACTTTTTCGGCTAATATATGTTACCTTTTCCTTTTCTAACTAAAATTTCTTTTTTCAAAAAATTTGGCCGTTCTAGTTAATATTTTCAAAAATATGACTATTCTAATTAATGAAATAAACTAATAATATTATAATTACTAACAACTAACTGAATACCTTTTACAGCTAAAATATAATATTTTTTTATATTTTCAAACTAAAATATTACATTTTCAAACCCTTAATTATTTTACTTAATTATTACATTATAAAATACGAAACATTAAAAGATTTGGTACGAAAACAATATTTTAAGCTTTTCATATAAGTTTAGTTATGGACCGTAATTTTGTATTAATACCTCTTGGACGGGGCTTTAAATGTCCGGTGTGTATACCTCTTGGTGGACTGTTATTACGGGATGTTTGGGGAACTTTTTTCCACAAAATCAACTTATTTTAAGATAAAATAAGAGATTTCTAACTTTTTTCTGAAAAAAGTTAACTTTTTTTTGCAACTTATAAAATATCAAACATATATTAAATACTTATATAAAAAAAATTATCAAAATATTAAATTTTTACCCCTAAAATAAATCCATAAGGACTTAAACAAAGTTTAGCCAAACAGACACTATATGTTTACGTTTTCTTGCCTGTAACTTTACATTCACATACATATAAAGATTACTCCCTCCGTCTCAGCCGGTTCTTTACATGGCGGCTGGGCACGGAGGTCAAGGATAGTGGGTATAAAGTGGGTGTAATATTGTTAAAATAAATAAGGTAGTGGGTGTAATAGTGATTTTATTATTAAAATAAGTGAAGTAGTGGGTCTAATAGTGATTTTATTGTTAAAATAAGTTAAGTAGTGGGTGAAATAGTGTAAAGTATTGTTAAAATAAGTGAAGTAGTGGGTGTAATAGTGTTAAAACTTACTATTTTGGGTAATGTAAAGAAATGGTGGGACGGCCCAAAAAGGAAATTGTAAAGAAATGGATGGGACAGGGGGAGTATATACTTTGACAAGTTAAATATTTCATAGCAGAATATCAATACAAAATATTTTCGTACTTATGTTTGGTATCGAAAAGTTATGAAATTTAAAAAAATTCAATATATATATGTACGTATATTATAAGGATATATTATTTTTAATTTAGTTAATTAATTTTTTTTCAAAAACACCTACTTTTAATTATTTTTGTTTGTAAACCTTGTTACAAATATTATAGCAAAATATTGAAATAGCAAAAAATTAAAGGTAAAATTATATTTTGGTAATTTTTTAAAACTAAATCCACTTATTACTTTATTACTTATACTACCTTATAACCCGTGCAAAGTACGAGTTACTTTTAAATTTTTTAATAATTTTTTTATAGTGTAATAGAATATTATAAATACTACTTTTAATATGTTATTGGAAAAATTCAAACCTTACATCTTTGTATATAATAATTTTTGTAATTAAATATAAATTAATATGTTATTGGCGGAAATCGAAATGAAGGATAACGAAAAATGAGGGGATAACTAAAATAAGGGTTAATCAAATAACAAATTATAGCTTATTATAGTATAGATGTTATGTTAGTTATGGCATATAAGCTAAAATCAATGTACCTATTAATTTAATTATTTAAGTGAAGTGAATTTTTTTTATATAATTTAAAGCTAAATAAGTGTTAGAAATTCTGATCTATAAGAAAACCTAAAACCGTTCCCAAAAAATTTCCTAAATGCTGAATTGTCACAATATTATTGGCCATTTTCTCGTAAATGAAATGGACCCTGCATACATATGAATTCCACAAATAACATCACGCCACGTGTTATTTGGGAATACTTTTGGGAATCGTTTTGGGGTATGTAGCATTACTCTAAACTTAATCGTAATATTGTTTCATATAAGAAAGTTGGAGAAAATGACCGAAATAACAATTTTGGGACCTGTATTACCCGAAATACCACTTATCGGGAATGGTGTCCTTTCTAACCAACAGACTGCGCATAGGAGTATGCGGATGTGGTTTTTTTTAAATGTTCAGAACACGTGTTCTTGCTTAACCAACAAACAAAAAAACAAACACTAAGACTCTCTATTATGGGTAGTCACACCTGAGGGGTTAATAAAGGGGTTAACAGTTCCATTTTCGATTTTCGAAATATTCAAAACAACGAATAAACCGTATATGAATACTAAATATATTATAAATAGAAACCTCAACACTAAATATATTATTTTTCATCTATTTTTTAAGGGTCCCGCCAGGAGACCCTTCACAAAAAATGTCATAAATTAACTCACCAATGTTTAGCAAAAAAAAAATAAAAAAATTATTGTTGCCGCCGGACTCAGTAAAAAATATTCAAATTTTTAATTAAAATTTTTAAATTTTATTTGTATTCTCTCGTGGGTTCAACAGTTCCATTTTGGATTTTAATCTAGTATTTTTTATCTATTTTAAAGAAATTCATACGGAGTCTACGCATGAAGCTCATGTGCATACTTCTGCCAGCTCATGAAAATTCACAGCAATATATTGAAGTGATTTTGAAGAAATTAAAAAAATACAAAGCCAACGCATGTACTAGATGCGTAGTGCCTCCTTCGCATGTTCTACATGCGCAGCTACTTGGTTATTTTGGACAATTTTTTCGCCGGGCACACCCCTTTATAATTTTATAATTTGGTTATTGAGGACTTTCACCCAGAAAGTTGTCCTTTAAAACTTTTTAATATTCATAATTTTTTAAAAATAAACTACTAATTCTAATGTCAGGGATGTTAGATCTGCAAGAATTTCAAGGTTTTGATTTGGCGATGAAAGTTTTTATGGTATTGCATTTATGGTCGATATTTCAAACCAGATGTGTCGAAGTGGGTACATGTACATATATCAGTTTCAACAAATCGCTTGATATTATATCCAAAAGGTCTAAGAAGACTGGATTAATCTGCGATTGTATCTTTTTACGGTTTGTTCGACTCGATTATTCTTGTAGATGCCGTATGGCTTTTTATTAATGAATTAAATCCTTTGTTTCAAAAAAAAAAAAAGAACGGATGAGTATTTTTTTAAGATTCATACTTTTCTTAAAGAAAATTTGTATTGTGGGACAGAGAGGGAGTATATAAACAATTTACTGGTAGAAAAATAGGACCGGTGACTCACCGAATAATGTTTCACTGACTACACAGTAGTTTACTACCCTACATAATATGCTGGATAGCACATCTTCTCTACGGATTCTCTACAGAAATAGAAGCTCGTCAATATGAAGCATGTCTCTCTCCTATCTTTCATTCAGAGGTATGATCACTGCAGTCTGAATTGGAAAAAAAAAGAAAAAAGGAAGACCTCATATTAGCATAAAATATAGACAACCCACTCTTTACTAATTCTCAGCACATTCAGAAAATCGAGGTCACCGTAATAACCAATAGGGACTCCTTCTTAGCGTTAATCTTTGTTGTATAATTTGTTTTATATATTTGAACAACTATATTGTGCTAGACTCTTTGCTTAATGCCTTAATTTGATTTTCAATTGGCTCTTGATTAATTTCAGATTTCAGTTATAATCCAAACACGCTTACTCCATGTAGTATGATGTTTATTCGACCCCTTTTGAATAATATTCGGTTTCGGAAAAACTGTACTGAAATGTAACCACAGGTTCAGATGAAATCTTCATGTACAAATTGGTTTTCCCCAAACCCGAACCAATTGCCCCATTGCCATCCCCAAGCAGTTCAAACAGATCCCAAACTCTGGTTCATGGGAGAGAATAATAAAGTTCAAAGTAAGTATCTCTTATATACAAAATTTTGTGACAGAGACATAGAATTGGAGGACTTTAAGTGAAGTGGCATCAAAGTAATATCCTATATAAAAAACTGTTAGTGATTCAGTATTGGTAATCTGAGGGTCCAAAAACAGAAACCAATAGTTTCCAGTTCAGCCCAAGTGTTTAGAGAACAAAATTAATAATTTACCAACTTGTTCCCAAAGTTTAAACAAAGGAGCAACTTCATTATGCCAAGTCTGTAAACAATATGACTAATTAAGTTTGGCCATTGTTCCATGGAGAACCATCTTACGTGGAGAACCGTGGAGAACCACTTAAAATGCATTAAAATTGTCCTTCATATAAGGCCCTTGGTGAGGCCCCTTTACAAAAAAGTATTATAATTCTACCCTCTATCCATTTATCAAAAAAAACAAATTTAAAAAAAAAATTAAAAAAATTTTAAAAACTGTTGCCACGTCATCATTTTTTGAAAATTTTTAAAAAACTTTTTTTTTTGTAATTTTTTTTATAAATAGATAGAGGATAGAATTATAAGACTTTTTTGTGAAGGTGTACCTGCGGGGCCCTTATATAAAGCAATTTTAATGCATTTTAAGTGGTTCTCCACGGTTCTCCACGTAAGATGGTTCTCCATAGAGTGAGACTCAGTGAGGCTAGGATTCAACAAAAACCAAATGAGTACCTTCAGTTACTCGAACATTGAAAATAGAAACTGTAGGGAATTCGTTTTACCAGATTTAGAAGCACCAGCATCTCTGCAGATATTGATCCCTCTTCTGCAAGGCCAAATTCTGCTTAAATCATATTCCCACCCTATTATAAAGAATGAGAGAAAATCAACTGTTAAAAAAATGACCTTTCTAATGAACAACCTGGTAGAGGAGCTAACATGTATACAAGTGAATATTAGGGTTATAGTGGCTCATAGATTTGCAGGGAGTATGTATCTGATGAGTACCAAGATCAACAAAGGTCGTTTGAAGAGTAGTGAAGAATTTAGAAATAAATGGTTCACTTTATCCAACCTGGAAGAAAGATAATATAAGTCTAAAACTGAATATGATAATAGATTAGTTCTTTAAAGTGGGTGTATATCAAATTGGATCATAGACATATGAACTGCTAATTTACAAGGCTATATTCAATGAATCGGGTTACGTTAAACAGGTCATTATTTGTGTAGACCCAAACCCCACCCGAAATTTATACCATAACCCCCCCGGTACTACCTGAAATTAAGAAATTAAAGCTTATTGGTCCCACTCAGCCTTTGAGGAAATCCTTCTTTTGCTATCTTTTCTCCATTTCATTACCTCGTTTCTTAAGAAAAATATTAAGACTATCATCCCGTAGAACTAGATTTCAACCATCTTTCTGATTCATTTCTATGGAATTGTAATATCTATAGGATAATATACTCCCATAAAAATGAACTAAAAAGTTGATCAAAACGAAGATCTAGAGGATAATAGTCCTTCAGAGATAAATAATGAATGATTCGGGGATTAAAATGCCTTAAAACATAAACGGCCCTTAATGTTATCAGAGATGACATTATTTGCATGCAGGTGACACGATCCACCTGTTTGGCCAGAAAAAAAGGATCGTATGTGACTAATTAAGTTTATCACAAGTCAATCATCTCACACAAAGGAGATTACGGTTCAAGAAATAGCATCATTATAACTCAGTGCTACCAGCTACCATATTACATTATATGCACGAAATTAAAAGGAAGGGTGTGCAAATAGCCTGCTAAGAGAAACTATTATAGTACATACCCATGCACGATTATATACCTGCAAGGCTGCAATATATTAAGCACAACCCTGTTGATTCTGGGTACTTCAGGAAATCCACACTTTGGCGTGCTCGGTCAATGATCTCAGTCCATTTTGGAATACAAAATTTATTGATAAGTAGCTGTAGTTACTTGCCAATCTTCCACACATGGTAGGGAGATATATAATGAGGCTAGGATTCAACAAAAACCAAATGAGTACCTTCAGTTACTCGAACATTGAAAATAGAAACTGTAGGCAATTCGTTTTACCAGATTTAGAAGCACCAGCATCTCTACCAAACAACCAACCCAATTTTTGCAGAGGTACTTGATGATTAAACAATAACTCATATAAATTACTGGGGCGTTCTACGTTGCACTCAACGATTAATTCATAGTAACAAAATGTGGTCAAACGATTACATCATGTTACTTGCAATAGTGGCTTCGTTGTCTTCACCCTCTGTAGCTTCACAAAGATTTAGTAGATCACAAATAACCATCATAAGGAATCTAATTTCCTGCTAAAAAACCATAGAGAATTCGTGTCATATAATATGTAAGAGGTTGAGATGGATGAGCAGAATCCTTTTATATTCCCATAGAGATAAGTAAACATAGGAAGTGAAAGAAAACAAAATCAAAGATTCACTATTCATAATAAAGCAGATCCATAATCAAACATCAAAGTATATTAAGCAATTTAGGATCTGCCAGACAATTGCTTTATTATTGATAAAGAAATAAATGGCATTACCTGTATTCTTAAATAATCATAAACTTAAAAGGCCCAACTCATCTTTTTTTCAAATTCACATTTGATAGAACATAAAGCTTTAGCTAATACAAGCATTAAAATTAATTAATAAAGCATTTCTAAATTCTTAATTACTATTTCAAGAGATCAGAAGAAATGCAACATGTAGACTTGTAATGGCGAAAACGGGGCAATCTAATTTGAAATTGAGGGAGTATAGCAAAACTGAAATGTATCCTGGCTAGGCATGGTCCTATAAAAGAAGCTTCAGATACTCTGGTTGCAAACCTGTTCTTCCAAGTTCCAGCATTGACCCGGATTCTTATCCAATCGCCCAGCATAGTTTGTTTAGGTTACACATCCAATCTTCTCCATTAAATTGTTAAATTAATTTCATCAGCATATACTGCAAACAGTAATAGAAATAACTGCATGTCATAAAGTATTGAGATGTGCAATCTAATTTGTAACTGAGGGAATAGCAAAAGTGAAACGTATCCTGCCTACGCATCATCATATAGAAGAAGCTTCAGATACTCTGGTTGCAAACCTGATCTTCCAACATTGACCACGATACTTATCCAATCGCCTAGCATAGTTTGTTCAGGTTGTTACACATTCAATCTTCTCAATTAAATTGTTAAATTAATTTTATCAGCATATACTGCAAACAGTAATAGAAATGACTGCAGTCATAAAACATTGAGATGTGCAATCTAATTTGTAACTGAGGGAGCATAGAAAAAGTGAAATGTATCTTGCATTGCTGCCTACGCATGGTCCTATAAATGAAGAACCAGATACTCTGGTTGCAAACCTGTTCTTCCAACATTGACCCGGATACTTATCCAATTGCCCAGCATAGTTTGTTCAGGTTGTTACACATCCAATCTTCTCCATCAAATTATTAAACTAATTTCATCAGCATCTACTGCAAACAGTAATAGAAATGACTGCATGTCATAAAATAATGAGATGTGCAACATTGTCAATTTACAGACACCAAAATAAAGATAGAAGCATTTTCTTTAGGAGGATAAATAGTAGCAAGTACCAAAACTTTTGGCACAAGATAAGTTTGTCGGAAGTGATCCTACAGGAAATTACAATAAAAAATACAAATCGAAGATGCTAATAACTTCATATAGCATTAATAAGAGAGCCAAGACACAAAAACACACAATTAACACACGTGAGATGCTAATAAGCATGTGAAGTTCAACACTGATACGCCTTTCTTCTATTAAAATATGCAGGCCTTCTTATGCTTCACCGTATTATATGTTCAAACCCTTAAATCATATGTGTGTGCACTCATACATAAATGAATGCTACAACGCCTACCCACTGAAAATATAGAATTTGACATTATTATCCCACAGTAAGATGCACGTGAACCATTCTTGCATAGGAAAAATATAAAATCAAAGTCATTAAAAACGACAATTCATTATACTTAGTTGGAGTTGTTGACTAAGCTAACTGAAAGAGTTCAGTGACTGCCCCTACGTACAATTACACTTAGTAAATGTGTTCTTCTCCACTAAACAGAGTAAAGTAATTTCCTTAATTTTTTATTCATTTTTGAGGTGACTTAAAGAATATTTTCGTTACTCATTTTCCCAAGGAGACAACATCCGGAAACTAAGGAATACCTGTGACAATTCCACACAGAAAAACAAGACCTGATATTATGTATTGTTGCCTATGTAACACTACGGGGAAAAAAATATTACTGAGAGATTATGTTTATGATATGTGTTTTCATAAGTTCTAATTTGAACCTTACCCTGTATATATATAGGCAAATTTCAACCCCAACCTCACCCCCCCCCTCCCCCGCGACCCCACCAGCACCCCACCACCACAAATCACATACATCACATATACAGTTTAACAAAATGTGTCGAATAAGGTAAACTTGACTCCCATATACATCACAAAACATAAAATCAAGTAGAACAAACAGTACTAATTACCCACATATAAGGTAGACAGGGGTATTACATTCTCATTGCATACTACCTTGGACCAACTAATATGCTGTTACTCGCATTCTTCTCTTCTCTGCTTCTTCGAAGGCCTCTTTTCAAACTAGATTCATCAGAAGAGAAAAACATGTTAATAAATTAACAAAACAATGAAGCTCATTTCTGTAAAGGTACTGTAAATAGCTATACTGTACTTCTATGTCAGCAAAAACTTCTTGCACAACTTAATTTGCATATTCTGGCTCATCAGAAATCAAAACGTTGTCAAATACTGAACCAGCCTTCATCTGCAGTCAATATAATAAAAACTAGGTTCATCTAAATGTTATGCTTTGTTGCATATAATATTTAAAAAGAGACAAAGAGTACATTGCCGTTCTACCTGCCATACTTTACGACCACATATTCGGTTGGATTCAGAACATAAAGGTCAGGATCATCTATGAACTCTGAACAGAAAGAATGTAAGTGAGGAACTCAAGTAACAAGAAAATACATAAAAGCATGATGACGTGATAAGCATAAATGCAATGCCTGAATTATCAATCCATGGAATTTTTTACTTATCTGTATAGTTGGGGTTTATTATTTTCTGTTGTATAAAAACAACCAAGGACATTACTTCTGTTAAACATTGGGATCCCTTTGGATACTACATTGGATACTCTCCTAGTGCTATTCTCTCATTATTATGTTCCTTGTTATTATCTATACATTAGATGCTAAACTCTTTGTAATATATCATCACAATATCTGAATATATGATATTCTCCTCTCAATTCTCCTCTCTATTACAATATTATCTGTTATCATGGTATCAGAGAAGGTTAGGAAGATTTGTTGAGGCTTGAAGGCTTCTCAAAGAGAAGCTAAAACTGCTAATTACAACTGTCCTTTTTTTGTTTTTTATGTCCAAATCAAAACCAAACCACACCTACATACCTGTAAAGAAGAGCTAAAGACGAGAAAAACCCAGAAGTCCGGCCGTCAGCTGCCGCCAAACGCGCGCAGAAGACGCCAGCCACCGCCAGACGCGTGTGGCATCCCACAGTATTTTTCCGGCGAAGTTGCAGAAGCCATTCTTGTTCGCCTCGTCCTTTCGATTCCAACCGTGGTATCATCTTTCAGTTCTGTAAAGTTTATTTTTCTGATATATAGTTGTATGTATATTTGCGTATATACATGGTGCTTCTCTAAAAAAAAAAACCCCAAAACATAGCTTCCTGAATTGATGCCTGTGTTGTGTTTGTTTTGTTTAGCCGCTGTTCTTCGTTAAGGGAAATGTACAATTACAGCCGAAATTCTTAATTAAACAAAACCCAACCATCATTTTTTTCAGCCCACCAGCCTTTTCTTGGTTCAAATATTTAGCCCATCAAGACCAGCCCAGTAAACAAAATTTTCTTTTTAACCACACAGCCTTCACTTATTGGATATTAAGTTTATGGGCCTCTCTGTCATTGGGCCTTTATTTATAGTGATGGGTCAGTTGGAAAAAGAAGTATTTTGATTTCTTTTTTAAAATCAGGGCCTGTTAAGGGTTTTTTTTTCTCCATAAAATATTGATTTAGTTCAAGTTAAGACTTGACTATAATTGTTGGATAATTATCTTTAGGGTATTTTATTCCGGATTTATTTAGCATGATGAAAGAGGATTTTTCTGGAACTCAATCCGGCCTAACTGTTTCGGAGCTCAAGTTTTTTCGACAGTTGGTTTCTGATATAAAGTTGAAGACTGCAGCCTCATTTGTACCGACAAATACTTTTCATTCGAGTATTTCTTGTCATTCTGTCTTTCACAGTTCACCTAATTCATGGATTATTGACTCGGGAGCGTCAGAACATATGACTGGCAATTCCAGTTTACTGCAGTCATATCACTACATTAATAAAACAGAGAGTGTTCGTGTTGCCAATGGAACTCATGTGCCCGTTCACGGATGGGGCACTTTCAACTGTCTCCCTTCACTACCTCTATCATCTGTCTTACATGTTCCATCCTTATCAGTGAATTTATTATCGGTTCATCAAATTACTGAAAATCTTAATTGTTCAGTAACTTTTTTCCCTTCTCACTGTGTGTTTCAGGATCTGGCGACAGGCAAGGTCCTTGGCAGTGGTAAAGTGGTAGATGGCCTATATATTATGGAAGGGAATTCTGTTTCGCCATCGGCAAGTTATCAGGTTTCATCTAAATCTAATCCCAGTTTAGAGTCCTTGTATCAATGGCATAGACGCTTAGGTCATCCTTCATTTGGTGTTCTGTTGCATCTCTTTCCGAATTTAGCATCAAAATGTAAAAAGGATGAATTTTTTTGTGAACCATGTGAACTAGCAAAACATAAAAGGTCACCTTATCCATCTAGAAATAAGAGAAGTCCTACTCTATTTTCAACTATTCATACTGATGTTTGGGGTCCATTTAGTCATCCTACACATGATGGGTATAGGTGGTTTGTTGTCTTTGTTGATTGTCATTCTCGACTTACTTTTGTATACCTTCTTAAACACAAAAGTGAAGTATTCGGATGTTTTAAATCCTTTCACCAAATAATTCAAACACAATTCAATGCCTCTGTTAAAATTCTGCGAAGTGATAATGGTACCCAGTATGCCGGAATGTTTACATCTTATTTGGACACATGGGTATTATTCATCAAACTATATGTGTTAAAACCTCTCAGCAAAATGGAATTGCTGAAAGGAAAATTGGTCACTTACAACAGGTAGCACGGTCCCTCATATTAACTATGCATGTCCCTAAATATCTTTGGGGTGAGGCAGTCATGACTGCTGCATATATGATCAATCGTCTCCCTTCCAGTGTACTACAATTTAGAACACCGTTGTCCTTTATTCCTGCACCTCCGTCTCATCCATTGCCTCTTCGATTATTTGGGAGTGTATGCTTTGTTCATAATCATTCTCCCTCTCTGGATAAACTTGATTCTCGTGCTCTCCGCTGTGTTATCATTGGTTATACACCAACTCAAAAGGGGTATAAGTGCTATCATCCTCCCTCACATCGCACATATGTCAGTCACGATGTTACTTTCTGGGGGTCTATTTCTTACTTCTCTCCCGGATCCTCCTCTTTGCTTCAGAGGGAGATTAACCGACACAGTCTTGATAGTAAAGCGACAGAGGAGTCTCAATTCCAGGAGTCTCAATTCCTTCCATTCATCAATATGCCAAACACTAGCCCAAACACATCATCCATCCCTCCACTTATAAGTAAAGAGTCGGATGATCTAAATAGATTGAAGGGGGCAGATTTGATCACATATTCTAGACGGAAAAATAAGGATATAACCACTTTATCACTTCCAGAGACTTCTGACCTCGAGACAGATCCTACAGCTCCTACAATTGATCCTGATAACGGTAACACTCTTGATCCCACTCTGAATCTTCCTATTGTTGTTAGGAAGGGTAAACTCTCTTGTACTAATCATCCTATCTCGAACTTTGTTTCTTATAATGCATTATCTCCTTCTTCACTTGCTTTTGTGTCATCTTTGTCTAGTGTTTCTATTCCACATACTTGGCAGAATGCTTTATGTGAACCTAAATGGAAAGATGTCATGATAGAGGAGATGAATGCATTGAAACATAATGGCACTTGGGAGTTAACTCATCTTCCCGCTGGAAGGAAGGTAGTATGATGCAGATGGGTGTTCACCGTGAAACAGAAACCTAATGGGCTAATTGATAGGTACAAAGCAAGACTTGTAGCAAAAGGGTATACTCAAACTTACGGGATTGATTATCAGGAAACTTTTGCTCCAGTAGCAAAGATGGCTTCTATTCGAGTCTTGATATCATGTGCAGCAAATCTTGGATGGGAACTTCAGCAATTGGATGTAAAAAATGCATTCTTACATGGAGACCTGAAAGAAGAGGTTTACATGGATATTCCACCGGGTTTTTCTACAGATGCGACCATTGGGAAAATATGCAAGCTAAAGAAAACTATTTATGGGTTAAAACAGTCTCCAAGGGACTTGTTTGGCAAATTTCAGAGAGCAATAATTAAATTTGACTACAAACAGAGCAACTCGGATAACACCATGTTCGTGAAAAGACGAGATGAAAAAATCACAGTGTTGATTGTTTATGTCGATGATATTGTGATCACTGGCAACGACACATGTGAGATTACAAATGTTAAACAAAGACTTGCCTCTGAATTTGAGATGAAAGACTTAGGAAAACTACGGTATTTCCTTGGCATTGAAGTCTCTAGAAGTCCGGGTGGTATCTTCTTATCACAACGGAAGTATACACTTGATCTTCTGAATGAAACAGGGATGTTGGGATGTAGACCGGCAGATTCTCTTATAGAAGCAAATCATAAACTTTATGGAGATGCTGGTGAAATTGTCGATAGACCTCAATATCAAAGATTAGTTGGACGGCTAATCTACCTCGCACATACAAGGCCAGATATAGCATATGCAGTAGGAATTGTTAGCAGGTACATGCATGATCCTCGCCAACCTCATTTGGATGCAGTTTATATGATATTAAGGTATCTTAAAGCTGCTCCTGGAAAAGGAGTAATGTTTACTAAAAACAAACATCTCGGGGTTGAGAGCTATACAGATGCAGATTGGGTCGGATGCCAAGACGATAGACGTTCGACTTCAGGATATTGTACATTTGTTGGTGGCAATTTAGTTACTTGGCGAAGCAAGAAACAACCTGTGATTGCCTTATCCAGTGCTGAGGTAGAGTATAGAGATATGGCTAAAAGTGTACGTGAATTATTGTGGATAAGATTGTTTCTACAAGAATTGGGACTTGCATCCACAACTCCAATGAAGTTGCATTGTGATAACAAAGCCGCTATTGCCATTGCTCATGATCCAGTTCAACATGATCGGACCAAACATCTCGAAATTGATCGACACTTCATCAAAGAGAAGATCAATAATGATATCATTGGTATTCACTTTGTAAGATCAGAGGACCAGATAGCTGACATATTTACCAAAGGTCTAAATCGGAAGATACTTCATCCTCTTATTGGCAAGTTGGGCATGAGCGATATATATGCATCAACTTGAGGGGGAGTGTTAAACATTGGGATCCCTTTGGATACTACATTGGATACTCTCCTAGTGCTATTCTCTCATTATTATGTTCCTTGTTATTATCTATATATTAGATGCTAAACTCTTTGTAATATATCATCACAATATCTGAATATATGATATTCTCCTCTCAATTCTCCTCTCTATTACAATATTATTTGTTATCAACTTCATGTAAGCTTCACACAGTTTTTCTAGCTTTGAAAATTATGGTTTACCCTGCTCTTCCGCGGTCCCTTGTATGCATGATCGAGCATCTCAGATAGTTCCCACATACCAACCTCTACTTCATCCCAACTGCCGGGCTAATTTAGAAATAAGAAGTAGAACGCAAGACCTAAGGCTAACAATTTAATCTGCCACAGGTGTGTGGCATGTGACGGAGAGGAGAGATTTCCATTTTAAATTTAACTAGTCCTAATTCAACAGAAGAAAAATCACACATTGTCTTTCAAAACACATGAAAAAAGTTGTAGAAAGGACAGGCAACACCCCCTTCTGCATTGTATATTGGAACCATTAATATAAATAGTGCATGTATATCAACCAACCTTCCTAGCTTTTGAGTCAGGCATATCTCGAGGGTATTCAATCATATCACTGTGCGTCACATTACTATATGTTGGTAGAATAATAAACCAAGTAGAAAGCTTGCTACTATTTCTCCTGAGAAAAAAACAAAAAATTTCACCTCAGGTTTGACATGATCTGTATCATCAAAATATTTATCACCTCAATCTGCAGGCTGTCAAATATCGATAGAACAACAGCACAAACAAATTTAAATAAACTTATTTATTGAAAATCAGTTAAACCTTGAGTTAATACATAATACATTATATATTTGCCAATTAGGTATGTGGTTAGATAAGGAACTCAACTAATTCTTATCAAACAGACAAAAATTATAAATCATCTTTAAAATACACGGAAAATTTTGAAAAAATCGTATAAAAGACAGGCAACACTTCCTGCTGCATTGTATCTTTGGATCATTGATTATAATATTGCATATGTCAACCAACCTTCTTAGTTTTGATTGAGGAATAGATTCAGATTTGAATCATATCACGGATTATCACTGTACTAGTGTACTAGTATATGTTTGTACAATAATAAACGAAGTAAAAAGCCAGCTCTTTATTAAAAAGAATCCGCATCAGGTCTAACATGATTTGAATCATCAATATATTCTCTATTATCTAAATTTGCAGGCTCTCGACAAGGATGGTTACTCCGATTTGAGCAAATACAACTCAGTCAAACCTTTGGATAAGCTTCAAAAATTATTACATAATTGTTTGCACTAAATCACGCAAGCGTACGTGGTCACAAGTAATACAGATATAAGTCAAGTTCGTTCCCACAGAGATTTGGTTTAGGTTTCAATTCAGTTAATGCACCTATGCAACAATGTATGGTTTTTATTCACTGCTAAGACAATTAACAAGATTGGGTTTAATAAACTAAATTAACTAAGAAGTAAATTAACAAACTAAGAATTAACTAACTAACAAGAATTGGAATCAAATTGCTTCTGCAAGAGAAAAAATGGAATCCTAACTTCATTAAATACTTTGCTTAGATCTGACGCTTTTAATCACTATATGCAATGGTTATGATATCTGATCGGACAACACGAAACAAGTATATGCTACTTCTCAGTATACGAATACCAAACTAAACATACATCCACAAAAGAGATAGAAGATGAATAGACAGTAATTATGCTTAGACCCTATATCTCTATAGAATTTGAAAACATAACGGTTGAAGAACAAGTTATCCACATTGATCACATAGGGCAGCATAATATCTCTATTTACGCCACAAATCATGATGTTAAAACATCAACCTATCCTATGCTAGCATGACAAGTTCTAAATCTCAAGATCCACTCTCGCTTCACAAGAGATTAACAAATTAGATGTTAGCTACGCATCTAAATACATGAAACACAACCATACGAGGATATCAGATATACATCACACACAGATCTGTAAAGCAATCAAGATACTAAAGCTCCATAAATAAATCCATTAGAATCCCATGACAACGATTAGTTCATAATCGAACCTCTCGTCATCATGGGATCTGATGAAACCATGATAAAAACAAAGTATGAAAAAATACAAATAAATCTAAGTAATTGATATGTAATAGTTCTACTCCTAATGATACAAATTACAAGGGTTGGATGTGTTTATATAGGCTCTAAAAGTCTTGCCCAGCAAGAAAATACCAAAACAGAATTATAATAGAATTTCTGCAAAATACGTTTCCTAAACTGATTCTGTTTTTAGTGAAAATTCGTAGCTGACTTTTCTTCAGTAATTCTGGACCGTTCCAGTTGTATTTGGACCTCTGGACCACTTTAGAATGATAGAGAATTCTGTTATCTTCGCGTGGACTGCTTACGGGCCTCAAACGGAGTTGTAGAACTCAAGATATGGCCAAAATAGTAAAAACTGTAATTTTACAGCACCGCGCGCGTGCAACCTGCGCCCATCAGTCTGTTTGTCGCGCAACCCGCCCACCACGCGCAACCTGCTCGTGCAACACCTGTCCCATATTATAGAAAATCTCCCAAGCTTCGCGTGGGCAGTAAGATCGCTGAAAACGGACTTCTAGAACTCCAGATATGGCCAAAACAGTGTAGACTGCGCAACCGTCTCAAAAATCTGAATTTTAATCAATTTATTCTCCAAAAAAGATATAAGCATACACCTTAATCAACATTCTTGCAAACCTGCATAACTACATAAAACACATCAAAACTACAAGAAACTAAGCCATTATAGAATGCTCCAAGTGGATATAAAATCCACTTATCACACCCCCAAACTTAAACCGATGCTTGTCCACAAGCATAAATAATTACAACTAACTAATTAGTACCACTTCCGCCCATGTCAAGTGTAAGAATAAGTTAGTAAACATGCTAAGCCTACAAGAGCGCATCTTTGAGACAAAACTCGGGATCTCATACGCAAAAACAAGCAAACACTCACAATCCACTCACAAAAGAATATTCACTCAAGAACACGGGTAAGTGTATCACTCAATTCCTACAAAACCATAAACATGCTTGACATTTGGTATCAATCTAACTCTTAACACAACATACATCAATGACGATAATCAAAAGGTCTTTATTTGGGTTGTAACGGGGCTAGGGACAAGGTATGTCAAATAAGCCAAATCAGGTGAAGTGTCAAAAACTAGTAAGTACCATAATAAATCATACACAACACCCTATTTCCCCCCACATAATCTATTATTCTTCCAACAAAAACACTCGACAAGTCGACTTAAATAGGATCACCACAAACACAAACATGCTCTCATAATATTTTTTTTTTCTCTGTTTTTTTTTCTTTTTTCTTTTCTTCCGAGAGCTAAATATATCACAAACAATAATATACACAATAACAATGATCCCATGAATTTATTACACATGCCGACTATCAAGTAAACAAACCCAATTTTCAATATTTCCCCCAAAAGTATGACCAACAATAAACCCCTCCTTGCACACCTTATTACTCCCTTAAGCACTCTACTAGCCTTTGACAATGTGGGTTCAAAATAATGTAAGGCCAATACAAGAAAAAGGTCTAGGCAAGTAATGTGGTATGTCACCGAAAAATAGAATTAAGCTCAACGGGTTAACTAATTGATCATGTAAATATGGTATGGTAATATGGGAAAATATGCGGTTATTCCTAAATGCCTTTATCATTTTAATCGTCAAATAATGTCATGCGTTTCAAGAAAGATCTCAAACAACTGCTAGCAATGCAAACAATCCGTGGACACACAAGCAAACGAATTAATTGCAAATATGCAATATGCAATAAGGCTCAAAAACTCACTTGGTGGAAAAACATACTCAATCCCAAGCAAAAATCTCTCTAACGCACCAACTTGTATTCAAAGCATGTAAACTAAATCATCTTGCACATATTCATGTCCTTCTAATCACTTACAACATTCAATAAGTCTACTAGCTTCAACTTACTAGTGTATGTGTGTGCACAAGAACAAAGCATATCACTTCTCAATCAAAAGCGTCAACAACACAAAATTCCTATCAAGCATGGGTGCAAATGCAAACTATTATGAACTCACATGATATCCAAACATAAAAACAGAATGTCCTATATGAAACAAACGTAGATAACACGAACATAAATGCATAATTTACTAATACTAATATGCAAAACATGAAATCCTATATGAACACATAATACAACAACAACTACTAATCCTCCAAACCACCCCCAAACTTAGAATATTCAATGTCCGCATTGAATGGAAAGTAATACAATGGATAGTAGGAAACATACCTAAATACCGAAGCATACCCAACAATTTTTTTCTCGCAAAAATCCCCTTTCATTAGCAATTGGCCTCAAAACAACCGATTAAATTTAACCTCCGCCGTCGAAAACGAAAATTTCCCAACATTAGCACTATCTCTCCCATGCTTACGAGCCAAAAGAATCAATACCCAACTCACAAGAAGCTCCACCAAAAATTACCAAGCAATTCCACACCAAAAATACCCCAATATATCAAGAATAATACAAATCCCAATTTACAAGAACACAAATTCGTAATCAAAATAAAATTTGAGAGAAGAAATAAACCCACTACGAATTGGAGAGGTGAACTTGCAATTAATTCCTCTTTAGAATTGAATTTTTAGAGATTTAAAGAAAATAGAAGAGGAATTGGATTTGTATGGCTAGGTGTGTATATATATAAGATGATGGATAGATGAGATTTAAAAATTTAGAGTGTAGGAGAGATTTGGAGAGGTTAGGATTTGATGTGGGATAGATATAGGGATTTAGAATTGAAGAATTTTGAGTTAGGATTGAATTTGGGGAAAAAATTGTAGGCAAAAACATTAATTTTCGGGAAAAACTGGGCAGAAAGGGGGTGTAACGCAGCTTCGAGCTGCGTTTCAGGGGCGTCCGGGCGCGGGAAGGCAGACACGCAGGAGCAACCTGCGTGTTAGGAGGAAAATCAGGGGTGGTAACGCCGACGCTACCTGCGTTACTCAGGCGCAACTTGCGCCGGCAGCGGCGCCAAAAACTTGTTTGCACTAAATCACGCAAGCGTACGTGGTCACAAGTAATACAGATATAAGTCAAGTTCGCTCCCACAGAGATTTGGTTTAGGTTTCAATTCAGTTAATACACCTATGCAACAATGTATGGTTTTTATTCACTGCTAAGACAATTAACAAGATTGGGTTTAATAAACTAAATTAACTAAGAAGTAAATTAACAAACTAAGAATTAACTAACTAACAAGAATTGGAATCAAATTGCTTCTGCAAGAGAAAACATGGAATCCTAACTTCATTAAATACTTTGCTTAGATCTGACGCCTTTAATCACTATATGCAATGTTTATGATATCTGATCGGACAACACGAAACAAGTATACGCTACTTCTCAGTATACGAATACCAAACTAAACATACATCCACAAAAGAGATAGAAGATGAATAGACACCAATTATGCTTAGACCCTATATCTCTATAGAATTTGAAAACATAACGGTTGAAGAACAAGTTATCCACATTGATCACATAGGGCAGCATAATATCTCTATTTACGCCACAAATCATGATGTTAAAACATCAACCTATCCTATGCTAGCATGGCAAGTTCTAAATCTCAAGATCCACTCTCGTTTCACAAGAGATTAACAAATTAGATGTTAGCTACGCATCTAAATACATGAAACACAACCATACGAGGATATCAGATATACATCACACACAGATCTGTAAAGCAATCAAGATACTAAAGCTTCATAAATAAATCCATTAGAATCCCATGACAACGATTAGTTCATAATCGAACCTCTCGTCATCATGGGATCTGATGAAACCATGATAAAAACAAAGTATGAAAAAATATAAATAAATCTAAGTAATTGATATGTAATAGTTCTACTCCTAAAGATACAAATTACAAGGGTTGGATGTGTTTATATAGGCTCTAGAAGTCTTTCCCAGCAAGAAAATACCAAAACAGAATTATAATAGAATTTCTGCAAAATACGTTTCCTAAACTGATTCTGTTTTTAGTGAAAATTCGTAGCTGACTTTTCTTCAGTAATTCTGGACCGTTCCAGTTGTATTTGGACCTCTGGACCACTTTAGAATGATAGAGAATTTCGTTATCTTCGCGTGGACTGCTTACGGGCCTCAAACGGAGTTGTAGAACTCAAGATATGACCAAAATAGTAAAAACTGTAATTTTTCAGCACCGCGCGCGTGCAACCTGCGCCCATCAGTCTGTTTGTCGCGCAACCTGCGCCCACCACGTGCAACCTGCTCGTGCAACACCTGTCCCATATTATAGAAAATCTCCCAAGCTTCGCGTGGGCAGTAATATCGCTGAAAACGGACTTCTAGAACTCCAGATATGGCCAAAACGACTGCGCAACCGTCTCAGAAATCCGAATTTTAATCAATTTATTCTCCAAAAATGATATAAGCATCCACCTTAATCAACATTCTTGCAAACCTGTATAACTACATAAAACACATCAAAACTACAAGAAACTTGAGTCCAAGACAATCAATTTAGGCCATTATAGAATGCTCCAAGTGGATATAAAATCCACTTATCAATAAGGTAGTAAAATATGAAAGACGGAAGCAAATAAAAGATATATAAGGATAACTATAAGCTCATTACTGACTAAGTATCGCTAAAATTTGTTACGGAGTAGAAGGTACGGTAGAAGAAATAAAAGAAAGATTTACTGTAGGCAAAAGTTACATAACTACACTTCCTGCTGAAGCACAATAATCAGCTAGTAATCTGGTGACAAGACTACTTACCTGTGAGTGGGCGTGTCATGTGTGCAGGTCTGCGCATTATAATTGAGGTTCAAATTTTGGCAAATTCAAAATTTGAGGAAAAATCAAATTAAAATTATCGAAAAAGTGAAAAAAGACAGTTGTGGATAACTGATAAGATTCACTTAGCACACACTTCCATGCAAGGAACTTTGCTGTTGGAAGTACTAGAACCGCAGTCCATGTTTCTGATTCTATAATTTGATCGGCTTGTTCAGAGCCAATTGAACGATTTAATACATAATGCGTGGAGATTGAAGAGTAAAGAGTGTAAGATATGTCAATAAACATCAAAAAAATCAGATATGATTAATAACAAACCTAGAGGAGCAAAAGCAAACATATTCTGAATCATCCAAAATATAGTTCAAACGATTTACCTTTGTTAGCATCTCCCATGAATTATGTCCCTAAATATATATAACTCATAACAATCAAGTAAAGGCTGTAAAGCAATAAGGTCACACATAACCTTCCACCTGCATGCTTAATAGGCCATGCCTTCCCTCTGTTTCTCTTCGGATCAAACTTTACCCATCCTATCACAACCATCTTCTACAAACAAAACTCTGCATTTAAAGTCCACAAGTATAAGATTGCAAATTAAAGCACACATATATAAGTAAATGACCAGTAAGAATTAAGGCGAAGAGGGTTGTTCATAGGACCCTTACTGTTGAAGAAAAATCCGTTAAGTAATAAAAACCGCAAGTGCACGGGTGTACGTGAGTACAAAGGCAAGTACGGGTCGAAACACAGAGAACGCGAATTAAGTTTCTAATTAACAAAAACAATTGAACTAGCATTAATGATAGAAATATCTAAAGGACAAATTTCATCGGCTAAATATGAAAATCATGGTGTTTAAAACATTTATTTTTAATAACAATCAAACTCATAAGTATTCGGAATAAAGACAACCAATAATTCCAAATCAAATTGCATTCAAAAGTCACAAAAATAACTTTGTATAAATGTCTCAAAGTAAATCAATTCTCAAAAATCGTATGGATCCTAACTATACGAACTCCCAACCCTACTTGTGTGGCTCGTATGAAATTACTCACATAGATATGATATTGGAGATAATCAATGAAACAAATACGTCATAATAAAGCACGCACACCAATGAAATCCATTGTTGAGTACTGAATACGGTAAAAGAATACAGAGGGGGGGTGAATGGATTCTTGAACTTTTCTTTCTCGAGTCTATGTAGCAGATAAGTGTTTATGTATGCAAGGTGTAGGTGCGGATAAAGAACAACACAAGACACAATATCACTTTAATCTAATGTATTATTAGATAAAGGTTGCTACAATCTGTGAATACAAATGATAGTATTCTCAGCTTCGTTTTTCTCAGAGAGATACAGCTTACGGCGTATGAAAAACTTGACTCACAAAAGTTTATGACTAAGGAAGTGAGGTTGTATCCTTATAGAACATGGATACACCCTACTTACTACAAATAAGGTAGCTGGACAAATTACTTTCTAGTCTGTCTATCCTTTTTGAGTAAGTGTCCAAACGGTTACAGATTTGACTTTGCAAAGCCTGTTCAGATCCACTTCTTTAGCCCTTTGTCTCTTCTATATCTCTCCAAGCTTCCTTGTAGGCTTTCCAGAGCACGTTACATATTGTGGTCCATAAAGTGCATTGGCTTGTTACAGGTTTCTGACTTGTACAATTTCTTCAGTATTTTGTCTCCAAGAATGTATTCGAGAAGTGACTAAGTAAATGATTCGAGAACTAGAGTTGACTTGATCGATAACTCTGAGTTCTCGAACACTGTTATATTGACATATCGAACCACTTCTCGAATAGCTCTTTTCCATCAGGATTCCTTGAGTTATCGAATAGAACATTTGACTTATCGAATCCTCGAGATATCGAATAGCTTTCTTAGTCCTTGAGATATCGAATGGAACTTTGACTTGTTGACTCTTTGAGAACTCAAATACCACTTTGACTTGTTGACTTCTTGAGTTCTCGAATAGAGTAGTAGACATATTGAATCTCTGAGATATCAAATGAGATATCGAACAGTGTATTCAGAGATATCGAATAGTGTCTTGAGATATCGAATCCCTGACTTCTCGAATGATAGACTTCTCGAATAGACAAATATACTTCTCGAATTGGTACTTAGGCAAATACTCCATTTCTTCAAATCCCAAATGTGATTATTTGACGGTCTTTATCTTCTTGCTTGAGGCATGAACCTTGGAACTTCTTTCAAGCATTATTCTTGACTTTATAAGTACAGTTACACAACTAGGATTTGGTGCCTATTACAAGTACAAAACAAGTAGAGACTCTACAACTAGAGGTTCCCTCAGTCAAGAGGTCATGTAGGTAATGCAAAGCATTACAAACAATTAGGCTTGTTATTAGATGTAAACAGGCATGCCTCTGTGACTAACAATCTCCCCCAAATTGTGAGTGAGACCCACTACGCCACAAATGACCTACGGCTACGCCCAAAAAAGTGTGATTATAGGCCAAAAAGTGTTACTAAAAGAGCCTGAAACCACCTATGGCTACACTTTGACCAAATTTGGGAGTGTTACAAAAACGGCTGCTATCATAGGGGTCTATGCTAACACTTTTTCGATTTTTGGTAACATGGAAGAAAAGTGTAGCCGTAGACACCTATGCCAACACTTTTCTGATCTGTGGCTACACCTTATAAGATGTTGCTATAGATCTATGGCTACACCATTATCTTTGTAGTAACACTATTAAAAGTGTTGGTGTAGACCTATGCCAACACTTTGCTAATCTTTTGCCAATACATAATGATCAATACTTTAGAGCCAATGGCTACATTTTTACAGGCTCTATACCAACATTTTAAATAAAGAAAGGCAACATGTAAAATTGAAAAATAAAGATTTTCATTGAAAATATTGTCAAACATTCCAATACATAAAGGCTATCCAAAAGCCATTCCAATACATAAAATCTCATCCAAAATAACTACATCAAATCCACAAACCAACCATCTAAAACCTACCTAATTAAGTTAAATACTGTGGAATAGCTAACTTGAGTAGTTTAAAAGTTAAGTAGCAACTTATTAGCAACCTCAACACCTTCGGTTTACAGGGCTTATTCTCGTACTCCTTTGTAAGATTAGCACCATGAACAGAGCTTAGAAAACTGTCCAACTCCCATGTAACACTTTTGTAATCGAGCCCATGCCACTTCACAAGCTACTCGTAGTAACAACTTGAAGTACAAATGAAAACTGAAACCATGCCATCCTTAACAACCTAGAAAAGATTAGGAGATGTATAAAGAAAACTAAAACATTTCACAAATGAAAGGATGAGAAAAGACAACAAGAAACACAGTAAACTATTATCATGTCATAAATTCATCCCTCTTTAATATTTAGGATCATGGTAATAGTCACATATGAATCTCTAACATGTTTTCACAAACAACAGAATAAAGATGCTTCAACTTTGGCATTCCATATTCCAGTTTAATGAAAGTTGTCCGGAACATTGTCATTTCGTTCTGAGTCTTTTGACATATATAAACATCACCTTGATGATTTATTTTTGAACATTGCAGTCTAACCTAGCTCTTAAGCACATTCTCACAAGTCACGACACACATTAACCAACTATTATAATTAGCAATTTCTCCTGAAAACTAAAACCTATCCCTGCACTAGCCACTGATAAACTATAGCTCGAAAGGAGCTTCAAATGCCAGCTTATAATGCAGCAGTTGTTGTAAATAGATCAGGAGTTCAATATTATCTATGTTGGCAAGAAGAGAATTATCATTTCAAATAGAGCATTTATATATCAGGTTCACCTACTTCAAGAAACACCTATTGTACAAAAAATATGTTTTAAGTTTTTACATATCAACTAATAAACAGTTACAATTATTAAGTAATACTCACTGTAATTATCAACAAAACATAGTACTTTTGTTATTTATTCCCTAGAGACTGGCTCGCTATCACTGAAGCTTCACTAATCACGGGTCCGAATAATGTTGGTCCAGCAAGTGAAACGTTATAAAGGGCACTTGTATATGCCATCATAATTCCTCGAATCCCATCAACCTGCAGAACAGAGGAAAGACAACAATCAATGCAGTGAGCTGCAGTTTTTGAACACAAGTCAGGAGCAAGTAAAAACTATTTGAAGAGTAGTCAATGGGAAACAGGCCCATCAATTGGCCGTGCCCCGAAACCCCAAGCAGGAAATTTTTTGTCTGAGTCGTAGAATTGCAATACCTCTCCAATATCTAAGATCGCCTAAGATATATAAAATATCATAAAAGGCTCTTATGCGATAAAAATATGCATAAGAAAAAACATAGAAGATAGGCCTCCTCACTTTCTGGTATGCAATTGGTCGTCCAATAGGGTCAATGTAATGCAAGGAATCCAGTAGTCGTGGATTGCCATTCGAAGCTGATAAAAATGGAATAAAAAGTCTGGATTGTTATGCCCCGATTAAAGAAGATCCCTAACATATTTAAGAACATATAATGAATTTTATTAAGACTATACAAGTCACCACGAAAATTTAAATGTAAACTTCCCTTTTTGCCTGATTTCCTAAACAGTGCAACATTTCGCAAACGATAATAACTCAGGCATGACAGTAAAAGCGGAATATTTACAAGGGCACAGTGTAACATAATTACCTGTGAAGTCGATGGCCACCATGAAGTTCAGCCCACATCCACCAGCTAAATAATCCAAGAATGTATGTTGCACACTTTCAGAAAATGTATCCACAAATAGCTGGCTCTTTAAAACCTGGGTCATATAACAAATATTCGTATCAAGGGTAAACGCTTGGTTGGAAAAATGCAAAGACAAATCCACCCAGAGAAGTTAGCACCTTGGTTTGATAATTGTTCCCGACAGGGGTTGGTAAATATAAATGCACACCACTCCCCATGGAGTGCATCTTTTCCAAGTCAGCTAGTGATTTCTCAGCTTTTCTGATGAAAGAGACTTAGGAAAGATGAATACCACAACTAACAGAACCATGTATACAATAAAAAGGGAAGAAGCTTCATTCACCCTATCAAATCATGTTTTCCATTTCTATTGAAGTTAAAGCATTCAATAATTAGAGGACTGACCTGCATAAAAAAAAATAGACAATGCAAATATAATCTGATGAGCGACAAGAAATAGAGAAGTTGGAAAAATTATCATTCCAGGACACCACAAAGGCATATAATTGCAGAATGGACTAAATAGTTCGTGGTAGAGACCCTCTCACAAAGAGGACATAAATTCACTCTCTATAGATACTTGTTAATTGTTGTTTGTATTCTGGTGAGGGTTTCAGATTCTTATACCTTGCTGCCAACTTGTTGAATATGCAAAAAAATCGGTTCCCATGCGGGGCTCTGATCATTTTTTAAGACTTCTGTCTTGCAAATCGGTAAAGTCAGCCCACTCTCCAAATATTTAGATATCGTCAAAAATGGGTCCCGCAAGAGGCAATACCATATACTCAGTTATTTGATGCATATCATGTCCAAAATGGCAGAATATATAATATTTATTAAAAGATAAGTAAAATAAATCCTTACATTTCTTGCAAAGAGATCTTTATGCTCCAGATCCAAACACCTTAATGCCAACTCTGTAGAAATCTTTGAGCTAACACATTCTTCGGCGCATATAATAAGCTGGCCAAGCTTTCCTGGATGACTTGGTCTGCTAGAATCCTCTAAATGTTTAAGATCTATTGTTAATGACATATTTGATTTGGTGATTATCTACACAAAAAAATCAAAATTTTATTGGTAAATAGCCAAACATTTAACAGCTTGAGGATTGTTCAATAATAGGCAGCAGAACTAAATGACATTTACATTGTTTTGTAGCTACTGACTACATCAAACCTATATTACCTAATACATAGAGTGGCAGAAGCATGCCAGAAAGATTAAAAACCAAGTACCAATATCCATCATGTTAGCATATGTTGATATCACCCCACCCAAAAATATTTTTATTATTTTATAGCAGTGAAAGGTACAACATTACCAGAAAAGTAAAGTATATTTATGTTTAATACCTCAGGCAGAGCACATGTCGCCTCACCAAGTATCTGTTGCTCGTCGAGATTTATCATCTGCAAGAAACCGCACCTTATATTTGTATAAATCATCATTGTAGTTCGCGAGATGTAATTGACTATGTTTAAAGTATCCAGGTAGTATGGGAGTGCTATAGCTAGATGTAATTGACTAAGTTTAGAGTATCTACGGCATACTGGGAGTGCGACAAATAGATAACTGATACAGGCAGATTAAGGACATTTCAGTTTTGCAAAGAGCGAAGTACTTGTTTAATAACCATATTAATAAAGCCCACGGTAATTTATTTATCTAACAGCACAATTACACAAGGTTGGAACTACATAAATGGGTGATTTTCGAATAGTCACATCGGACTGCAAATCAAAACAGTATAATCTTAAGAATTTAAAACCTACAATCTTTGATTCACAAATGTTACCAAAATTCCAAAATGCCCAGAAGACATGAATATGGACTAAAAAAAGTTCATCACTAAACCCTAAAAACTATCACGATTTTCAAGAAAACAATCCTAATGCAAGAACAAACAATCAAGAAACTAACATTTTTATAAATTTCATATTTTATTACTCATAACAATGTAAAATCCATTTACCCAATAAGCAATTACAGAGAGAGAGAGAGAGAGAGATGGCCCAATTTGACAGTAACTTACTTTCTCATCTCGCATTCCTTTCTCAATATCAACAGTAACTTCATACCCCTCTATTACATATTTGAAATTTGGGCATTTTACCTTCACGGTTCAGACCCCAGTTGACCCAATTTGGTTTATCGGCTTTCAACTGGTACATTGAACTAAATCCAGAAACTTACCAATTTCTTTGTACTTCTAAAATCACACAATCAATCGAGCAATCAATCAAAATTCAGTAATTAACAATTCAATATAAACTAATGAAATTAATGAAACAGAGAAATAGAGAGAGATGGAGAGAGAGATTATGAGATCTGAGAAGAAATGCTTTTGACCTAAATAAAAGCCCCAAATTAAAAGCCTCAAACTGAAAGCACCAAATTCACATGCAAAATTAAAAAAAAAACAATGAGTGGAGAGTAAACAATAGGATCAAGAAAATATGTACTTAATTTACCAATTCGTAGTTATAGTTGTAGTTGTGAGAGAGAGGTATGTGAGCTGGAAGAGAAGTTTAGTTGGAGAGTTGTATGCGACTGGAGAGTTTGAGGTAGGAAAATAGACTACAAAATTTTCATTTAGGGGGGAAATTATCCGCCTTTTTTTTCACCTCCAAACATGTGCCAGGGTTTTGTCAAAAAAACATGTGTCCGGGCTTTTTTGATTTGTTTATCTTTTTTTTGACGTAATTTGTTTATATTAAAAATTGATTAAGATTTTTATATTAAAATATGTTCTATTTCTCCTAAAATGTGATAAAGTTAATATCTCATATTATTTAAAATTTAAAATTTCTTAAAATTTAAAATTTATGATATATCAAAGTTTTGTATTTTTCTAATAATATTTGTGTTTTTTTATAATATTCAACAAATAACTATAAAAAACTTTTATATTTTTAATTAATTTATAAAATAAAAAATGTGATATTTACTTACATTAAATATACATAAAATAGGTATATAAAAAATTAAGATGCCGCCCAAATACAAGTTCGCCTATTTTTTTTCCACTTTGGTAACACTTTTTTTAATGATCAATGGTAACACCGATTTTGGTGTTACCATAGATACCGATTTATGGCTATGGTAACACCGGTTACTATCAATTGTAACATAAAAAAAAGTGTTACCGTAGACCAATTTTAAGGCATTTATGCCAACACTTTTGCTTGTAACACTGAAAAAAGCATTGGTGAAGCCCATTTGTGGCGTAGTGACCCTTAGTCACAATTTCATGTCTGATAACAAGCCTAACATACATAAAGATAAAACTTGAAAAGTACAGGTATGAAATTTGATTGAGCACATGAATGAATAATCTTACAGTATGATGAAATACTAGCCATTCTCATTTGATTTCATCTTCATTGCTTTGGCTTGTAGATCATCATATGCTTTCTGTTTTCTTTCTTTCTCCTTTCTTGCATTCTCATCCATGGATTTTATGATCTCTGCTAAAGCATCCAATTCTTCAAGCATGATAGAGTCTTTGAAATCTTCAAGTACTGGATTTAGAATGTTGGCAGGATAGTGACTGAGTAGGTTCATTCTTATATTGACATTATCTCCATTTCTCCTCATATACTTCACCACATAGGGATTGAATTGAACTCTACACAACCCTTTTGCCCTTAGCTTTTCTGCTTCAACTTCCAGCATATCAATCTCCTTCTCCCTTTCTAGCCATCTCTCAAAGCATCCCTTTCTTATCTTATCAACATAATCTCTTTTCATTTTTACAAAATCAATCAACTCCAGCTTCCATACTTTCTCCACTTTGTCTTCAGAATCCAATAATGCAATGATTCTTTCTATTTCATATAGCTTGCCCCAATTTTGACACTGTCCTTGTTTGAATTTCTTCTCCCTTCCATCAGTATATCTAATCTCAAGGCAGTTATTCATAATGGCAGCATAGTAGATTCTTTGAGCTCTTAGATATTTCAATTGGTCTTCATCAAAGTCTTCATCTAATGGTTGGAGCTTCAAGCCTGGATAGATTGTCAGAGTCCTTGATTTGGATAGCTTTGGTTTCCTTGCAGCTTGTTTGAATTTGATCCTTTTTACATGATTGCCTAGCAGTAGCATGTGACCTTTGTTTGTAGACCATTGTAGTATTCCATTAGCAGTTTGCTTTTTGAAACACACAGATGGCTTCTTGACTTGAATCTTCTTTCCTTGAGTTGGCAAAGCAGTTGCAGAAGCCATTGATTCAGATTTTGGTAGGTCATTGCTAACAGCATTCACCCTAGACTCAGAGTCTTGTGTTGTGGTGAGATTACTGTTAGTAATGCCTAAGACTTGCTGCTTTCCACTCTTTCTCTCATACACCTTTCCACCATCTCTGTCATCATCTTTCTTCTTGATTCTACCATCCATTTTCTCTTTGTCATTACCACCCTTATTCCTTCCTTAAGATCCACCTTTGCTCCCACTCTTGTCCTGATCATCCTTATCTTTGTCTGACTTTCCCTCTTTGGCAATAGGCTTGATGTCTGACTGAGAATTGATAAACTTCACCAGGATGTCAAGAGCCTCTATTTCAAATTTAGATTTTCCACTCCTTGAATGTAGAACTCCAGCCAAAAATTTTATTGTAGACATGTTGTTTGATTTGAGGTGTTGGCCAAATCTGAAAGCAACAATGTCTTGATTCTTTTCATATAAGATACAGTGAGGCTGAGGAACTACTTGAGGCAATTGAGATTTCATGCACTTGGTGAGAATCTCCTTGAGCATGTTGTTGTCTGATGAGTTATTCCTTTCTATCTTCCTGATAATTGTTCCAAGTTCAGAGCTGGATAGAATTTGCAAAGCTTCAATGTGGATATGAAAGAGGTTCTTGGCAGTGTGGACTAAGACTTCTCTATCATTGGTAGTGATGATGGCATAAGGATTGGTCTGAACAATTTCTCTTCTCACTACAGTGACTAGGAACACATCTTGCACAAGTAGCTTGATATAGTCAAAGTAAGGAAATATTGCCCTTCTTCTCAGGTCATGTAGGTGCTTCAGAAAGGTTATGTCATTGTATAATTTAGAGTTTACAGTTTCTTGACATACCCTTTGAGTAAGAACATTTCTGAATTCTGAAGGTTCACCTTGAAGAGATTTCTTAGCAATATCAGGAATGTCAAATTCATATTCTATTTCAGATGGAGGGATAGATGGAATATTGGCCTCTTCATCTACAGCCACTTTCTTCAGCTTTTCCTCCTTGGATTCTGCCTTTAATCTCTCAGATTGATTTGACTTAGCAGTTCCCGGTTGACTCTCCCCCTTAGATTTTGAGTCCCTTGATGTCCTCTTCTCCCCCTTAGGCTTGTTGTCAGGCACAGAGGCTGTATTAGTGACCTTTGGGTTGGAAGAGGCTTCAGGTAGAGGGAGTCCCATATGCATCATTATGGCAGAAAGCATCTGTTGTTGATTAAGAAGAACATCAGCATTGGCAGTGGCTTGAATGTCCAACTTTTCATTGAGGGCAGCAACAGTGTCTGTCAACTGAGCATTGGATGCCTTTAGATTGACCACCTCCTTCTCCAGAGTGTCTACCTTGGTGAATAACTCAGTGGCCTTGAAACCAGAGATAGATTGATCCTTGAGTCTTTGGACTTCATACTTGGTCATGTCATGAACAGGGACTTCAGTTACCAGCTTATCCCCATATTGATTCTTGAACATTATTCTCAGCATGGCATTTGAGTCTATGGTTTGATCAGATAGAGATTGAAACTTATGCCCCAGCCCTGTGATAGTATCTTTGAGAAGGGCCAAGCCATTGTCCATTTTGGTGTAGCTAGACTTGCAGGCTAGAATTTCCTTGACCACAGTCTCCAGTTGAGGGAATTTAGAATCAAAAGCCCTTTTTAACTCATGCACCTCCTTGGTTGTGGCTGTACACACTTCTGTGACTTCTGTCTTTAGACCCTTGCCAAGGTAGTGTGCAGCCTTGAGAATTCCCTTGTAATTGTCATTGATTGCTTCATACACAGCACTAGGGGTGAGAGATTTGGCATTGGACCCTAGTGAAGTGATGTACTCTTCTCTGAGGTACTGTAGGCCTTCTGAGAGAGGAATGTAATATTTTCCTTGAAGCCATGCATCTACATTGCCTTCTCTCTCATACTCATCCACAATTTTGGCCTGTTGTAGCTCCACATCCTCTTTATGGCACAGGAGAATAGCTTCATAGTCAGGATTGGGCAGGTTGGCAGTGAGGAGGTGCTGTGCAATCTTTGTGAACTCAGGGATCTGATCCACAATTAAGCTTTGAAGTGCTTCAACCGTCAATTGTTGTGGAACAGACCCTGATCCTGAAGCACTGTCATGGTGCACAGGCTTCAGCCATTGTGACATAAAGTCAGAGATAGAGCTAAGCAAGCTAGACTCCTCAGTTACAGATGCAACTTCTGTAACCGGATGGATTGACTCTACTAATGGTGTCTCCACAGAAGTGGGATGAGTTACACCAGCAGTTGACATAGGCACAGAGTCTCTAGTGAAAACTAGTGGAACCTCTGTGTTTGTGATGGTGTCATTAGGAGATGCCCCAGCATGCATTCCCTCACCATCTAAATATGGGTCCTGGGTGGTGAACAAGGTGTCATGCACCAAGTCACTTGAGTTCATGGCTCATCAAGAGAAAAGAATTCTTGATGATCAATGCCTTGCTCCTCAATTGCTTGAGTTGCAGGCTGTAAAGAAATTTGAGATGAAGATTCTGGAAGAGAAGTGTCTTGTGGAATAGATTTTGGCAACTCCCCCTGAGAGATAGAGGGAGTTTCAACTGTGATGTGCTCTCCACTCAGTGTTGTGCCAGCCTTATCACTCCCACGTGCTGACTCTGTACAGATAGATGCATTGGGGAGGATGCTTGATTCTACAGATGCACCCTGTTGAGAGGATACATCTAGTGAACTGTTTGCCCCTGATTTTATAACTTCAGCCATTTGTGTGACTGAAGAGGTGGTTTTAGTTTTCTTCTTCTTTGGCCTGATAAGAGGTGACTCAGGTGCCTCACTTTCGAACTCTACAGCCAATGGTGCTTCAGACAAGATGGTTAAAGGTGCAGAAGCAACCTGTTTTCTCTTCTTCTCCTTTTGACTAACATCACCCTTTTAAGAGGATGATACAGTTGGCTCAGTGTTTGGTAGAGTGTTTGGTTGAGAGGGTTGGTTAGCAGGCCCTGGGTTAGCATTTTGTCCTACTTGCTTGGGCTGTGCTAACTGTGACTTTGAGTCAAATGTTGGCATGTTGTGGGGGTAAGTCCTAAACAAACTCTCCATATGGGGAGTTATGTTCAGTCTTACATCCACATCATTCCTAGTCTCCAAATTACCAAAAATGAGTTTGGTCATGGATTTAGGATAGCCTATTCTATTTTTATTCATCCCATCTAATTCAATCAATTTATTATCTAAGAAGTTAAGTACAGATTGAATAAAACGAGGGAAGAAAATTTCATTACCTCTCTTGGCTGAGTTCTTACCAAGTCTCCCATAAAGCTCCTGCAGAATGATAAGGCCAACATCTATCTTCTTTCCATATGCTAAAGCATAGCCTAACTGCTGTGCAGGTAAACTGATTTGGTCATAGCTAGATTTTCTTGCGGTGAAGACTTGAAAAAGTGTAGCAAACACATAGCTCCATTCCTTCCTCAAATGCTTCCTATTCAGATGCCCAAGACTAATCTTGTCTGCATATTTGATGAAATCAAAGAAGTCTTCCAAATCAGCAGTTGTAGCTGGTGGGTCATACACCTCTTGTTTGGTGCCCATCCCAAGTGCTTCATTCATGTCTTCTGTGGTGATAGTGATATTCTTGTCTTGACTCTTAAAGTAAATGATGTACGAGGTTATTGCAGAGTCAAGAGCCACCACCTCCACTGTATCAGACTTCCAGAACTGTTCTAGAATGTCTAGATATAGAGTAGGGTTAACAGATAGAGCATTTTTTATGTATGATTCAGACATCCACTTCACAAAGCACTTGAAGTTGGCGTTGGGTGCCTCAACATCACTAGTTAGAGCAATGAAATTGGTGTTGAACTTTACTGTTGCCATTTGTGTGTGAGAGAGAGGAGAAATCGAAGGTTGAAGAAGAAATTTAGCTTTTTACAGTTAGGGTTTCAGAGGTTTTGGGAGTTTGGATGCTTGAGAAATCGAATAAAATGAATCGAATAGATGTGAAATTGTAAAATTATGAAGTAATTGAATTGTCGATTAGATGTATGTTATGTATCGACAAGTCAGGCATTCGAGAAGTAGAAAACAACTATTCGATAAGTCAAGAAAGGCTAATTCGATAACTCAAGCAGGTTGTAACTCACAGCTTGCATTTATCTAACTTAGAAGTAAATCTAAATTAGGTAAAATATGTTTTTATGAGTAATTCTGAATTCTGAATAAAAATCCAAAATCGGTTAAAATTCAGCGAGAAATCAGCCTTTTCAAATGATTCGAGAACTCAAATATAGTATTCGAGAACTCAGTCAATCGAGAACTAAAACACTATATTCGAGAAGTCAAGAAAACCTCTATTCGAGAACTCGAGAGTGCTCTAATGAGACTTGTTAGAGATGTCGAATAGTGAATCACTTGAGAAGTCTGACTTGTCGAATTATACTCATAGAAACTCAATTTTCACTATCTTTTTAAAATTTACCAGCCATATTCATTCACGAATATTCTAGCATCTCAAAATTTCATAGAAATTTCAAGTTAACAAGAGAATATGATTTTCCAAATATGCAACGGATTTGAAATATTTATAAATCATATTTCAGCCAACACTTACTCCAAAAATATTAAGAATTTAGATAAAGTAAGTGTTTACTGCTGCAACAATCTAGATGCTTTATTCACCTATCCAGAATCTGAAGAATTCAGCATTCCAATCTCACTAACCAACCTTGTGAAGGTGGCTTCATCTAATGGCTTAGTGAATATATCAGCTAGTTGTTTATATGTAGAAACATAATGCAACTCAATGGTTCCATTAGTTGCATGTTCCCTTATGAAATGATATCTGATGTCAATGTGCTTTGTCCTAGAATGATTGACAGGATTGGCAACTATAGAGATTGCACTTGTGTTGTCACACATGATTGGAATTCTTTCCAACACAAGTCCATAATCTCTAAGTTGATTTCTAATCCAAAGCACTTGAGCACAGCAACTTCCAGCAGCTATGTATTCAGCCTCAGCTGTAGAAGTTGACACAGATTGTTGTTTTTTGCTATACCAAGAGACTAACCTTTGTCCAAGAAACTGGCAGCTACCTGAGGTGCTTTTCCTATCCACTTTGCATCCAGCATAATCAGCATCAGAGTAACCAACCAGATTGAACCCTGTGTCCTTAGGATACCATAGTCCCAAGTTTGGAGTGCCCTTCAGATATTTAAAGACCCTTTTTATAGCAATCAAATGTGATTCTTTTGGATTTGATTGAAACCTTGCACACAAGCATGTAGCAAACAAGGTGTCTGGCCTACTTCCAGTGAGATAGAGTAGAGAACCAACCATGCCTCTGTAGACTGAGATATCTACTTTCTTGCCTCTAGCATCTTCATCCAATTTAGTGGTAGTGGCCATGGGTGTCTTTGCAGGTGAGCAATCATTCAGGTCAAACTTCTTCAATAAATCCTTGATGTACTTGGTCTGACTGATAAAGATACCATCCTTCCTTTGACTGACTTGCAACCCAAGAAAGAATGTCAACTCTCCCATCATACTCATCTCATATCTGCTCTGCATGAGTTTCGAAAATTTCTCACACAGCTTCTCATTTATAGAACCAAATCCACATAGATCTGAACTAGGATAAGATCATCACCATGCTTCTTGTAAAACAATGTCTTGTCCAGTGTGCCTCTAGTGAATTGATTCTCAAGAAGAAATTGTGATAAAGTATCATATCATGCCCTTGGAGCCTCCTTAAGTCCATACAGTGCCTTAAGCAGTCTGTAAACAAATTCTGGGAAGTGTGGATCCTCAAAGCCAGGTGGTTGTTGCACATAAACTTCTTCTTCCAACTCTCCATTCAGAAATGTACTTTTGACATCCATTTGATACACTTTAAAGTTTGAATGAGCAGCAAATGCCAGGAATATTCTGATGGCTTCCAATCTAGCAACAGGGGCAAATGTCTCATCATAATCAATGCCTTCCTGTTGAGAGTATCCTTTTGCAACCAACCTTGCTTAGTTCCTTATAATTAAACCATCTTCATCCATCTTATTCTTCAGAACTCATTTTGTTCCAACAATGGTTTTATTCTTTGGTGCAGGCACAAGTTCCCAAACTTTGTTCCTTTCAAATTGATTCAGCTCCTCTTGCATGGCTATAATCCAATCTGGATCTAGCAGTGCATCATCAAGTTTCTTAGGCTCCACCTGAGATAGAAAATAACCATAGAGACACTCATTCTGAGTTGCTCTCCTAGTCCTTACTCCTGCATTAGGATCTCTAATGATTTGCTCTGCAGTGTGTGATGTATCCCATTTCCTTGAGTGCTCAGCCTGATTTCTCATTCTTGAAGTTGCTTCATCATCCAAATCATCATCCTGATTTCCTCCCCCGGTGAGGTTGCCACTACTCACAGGTGTGTCTTGGATGCTAGTTTCTCCACTGTTAATTGGCACAAATTCTTATCTTGTATTATCATTCACTTGAGTCTGTTGAACTCGAGTTTCAACTTCAGTTTCAGTCTCTTCATCAGAATCATCTAGATTATCAAACTTCAATGGATATTTATCTTCATCATTGGCTTCTTCTAGTCCAGGTAGTTTGCTGTCATCAAATGTCACATCTGTGCTTTCCATAATTTTCTTTTGACTGATGACATAAACCTTGTATGCAATTCTTTCCATAGAGTAGCCAAGAAAAATTCCTTCAAATGCTTTTGCATCAAATTTTCCAACATATTCAGAATTATCCTTCAATACAAAGCATTTGCTTCCAAAAGTATGAACATACTTTAGAGTGGGCTTTTTTCCAGTCATCAAGTTGTAACGTGTCTTTCCAGTGTTTTTGTTGATGATGGTTCTGTTCTGGATATAGCATGCAATGCTTACAGCCTCAGCCCAAAAACATGTAGGCATTTTTGCATCAAGTAACATTGTTCTAGCAGCTTCAATTAGAGTTCTATTCTTCCTCTCAACAACTCCATTTTGTTGTGGAGTCCTTGGAGCTGAGAATTGCTGAGAAATACCATTCTCTTTACAGAATGCTTCAAGTATGGCATTTCTGAACTCTGTTCCATTATCACTTCTCAGTGCAATCACACTTGCATTGTTGGCCTTTTCTTCCTTGTCAACTTTCTTTATATGCTCAATGATTACTTGTGGAGCCTCATCTTTTGATGCCAGAAATTCCACCCATGTATACCTTGTAAAATCATCAACCATCACCAAGGCATACTTCTTTCTTCCTAGTGACATAATATTGACGGGCCCAAACAAATCCATATGAATGAGTTGTAGGGGCTTGGTTATAGATGTCACTATCTTTGTCTTGTGGCTAGATATTTTCATCTTTCCTTTTTGACAAGCCTCACACACTCCTTCTTGACAGAATTCAAGTGTGGGCATGCCTCTCACTAATTCTCTTTTTACTAGAGAATTAATGGCTTTGAAGTTCAGGTGTGATAGTTTCTTGTGCCACAGCCAACAATCTTCATTTGATGCTTTTGAGTAAAAGCAATAAATTTTGTCCTTGTTTACAGAATACATATTGGCCACAAACAGGCTTCCCTTCCTTACTCCAGATAGAGCAAAATCACCAGTCTTCTTGTGGGTGATCAAACATTCATCTTTGTCAAAATCCACCTTGAATCCTCTATCAGTAAACTGACCAACACTTAGCAGATTATGCTTGAGTCCCTTGACCAGTGCTACATCTTCAATGATGACATTTCCAACTTTTAACTTGCCATATCCCAATGTGTTACCCATGCTGTCATCTCCAAAAGCAACCATTGGGCCAGCCTTTTCCTCATACTGTGATAGCAGGGCCATATCACCAGTCATATGATTTGAGCATCCACTGTCCAAAATCCACATGACCTTCTTTTCATTTTCTTTGCCCTGAAAACACAAAGGTATTACTTCTCCTTTGGTACCCAAACAAGTTTGGGTCCATGTGACTTAGAAACAGTTTTATCATAAACAACATGCTTGTCAACTTTCTTGGCATTAGTCTTCTTGTCACTGTTAGAAGTCTTAGAACCTGATGTTTCAGACTTAGGTGACAGAGGTACCTTCCTAGCTTTAGGAGGACTCGAAGACTTTGACCTGGTGTAGTGTGTGTGAGAATTGTGACTGATACAACCATCAATGAATTGTCTTCTCAGATTGAAATAACTAGTCACAACATTCATATTGCATGGCATACAGTCAAATTTATCACAAAATGGTGCATCTCTATGTCTTAGAGGCACAGAACAATCATAGAAAGGTTTAGATACACTACCAGCAGGTTTCTTGCATGCATGAGTTAAATGATTGGTACTGAAACAGTTCTGACAAGTTTTCCTAGGGGCATTAGGCATATAAGTATAGTTGTTATCTTTGTTAACCCCTAACTTGCCATTTCTGTTCTGTTTCTTCTTAGTCACCTTCTTCTCTGATTCGCTCTTTCCAGCTGAAACAAATTTAACAAACTTCTTTGGTCTTATCCTATCACCTACTGGCTTCTTGGTCTTTGACTTGACACTCTCACTCTTGGAAGATGCTTGTTGTTCATTGGATTGTGCCTCATCCTCATCATTCAACATTTGTTTGATGAGTAAGGCATCCTCATCAATTTCAAATGTTGATTCCTTAAAAATTGGATTTTCAGTCTTTTTCAAAATGTGAGGCACTTCCTCATGAACAACTGTGTCATCTTTAATGATAGCATAGCCTCTTCTCTGTTTAAGAGTGTCATAATCAAGTCCAATAGCAGCCTTGGGTTTTGCTTCAATTTTCTCACAGTAGGATTGCACTAGACCAGATGATTTCTTGAAAGTTTTTAGTTTGAATTCGTTTTCAGCTAATTCATCCCTAAGTGCCTTTTCAACCTGACTAGCACACAAAACCTTATTCTGTAGATAGTCAACTTCTTTCTTAAGGTTTTCTACTTGCATAGAAGTTAGCTCAAGTTCCTCATTCTTTTTGGTTAACATTTCATTTCTAGTAGATAGTTTATTAATCTCTTCATTAGCAGCAGTCATACTAGTATGAATGTTAAACATCTCAACAGATAGTTGTTCAATCATGCATTTATACTCTGAAATAGACATGTCTATAGTAGTGAGAGATGGTACCTGAGGGTCTGATGGAGATGTGTCATCCTTGGAATTGGCCATCAAGGCATAATTGCATAATTCTTGTTCCTCTCCATCACTGTCAGAATCGTCCCAACACTTCCCTTCAGCTATTTAGGCCTTACCTTTTGTCTGCTTTTTCAGAAGGGCCTCATACTTAGCTTCGAGCTCAAGATAATCTCTATCCTTCTTTTTAGGCTTCTTGCATTCACTGGCAAAATGCCCTAGGTCATTGCATCTATAGCACCTTACAGATGACCTATCCACATGGCTGGTTTTAAACTTATTCTTGTTTGGTTTCACAGGTGCCTTGCTCTTGTTGAATGAATGGTTTTGGGTTTTAGGTTTGAAGGGTTGGTTCCTCTTAAATCTGATGTTTGGAAATTTTCTGGCCATAAAAGCATATTAAGTGTTTTCCATCCCATCCAGTTCTTCAAGAGTATAGAACTCATCTTCCTTCTCCTCAACAGGTTCACTTACCTCAGGTTCAGTTTCTTCCTCTTCTACTACCTCCTCTATCCTTAATTGGATTGTAGATGCTTCTAGGTCTTGAATAGATTTGTTGACAATCAAGGCACATGATGTGTTTATCATTCTGCCTTGATTGGCTTGGATAGCCCTTTTCTGAAGCAACTCAAGCTCATGAGTTTTTAAAACCCCATAGAGCACATCATATGTACTTTATGGACCACAATCTGTAACGTGCTCTGGAAAGCCTACAAGGAAGCTTGGAGAGATATAGAAGAGACAAAGGGCTAGAGAAGTGGATCTGAACAGGCTTTGCAAAGTCAAATCTGTAACCGTTTGGACACTTACTCAAAAAGGATAGACAAACTAGAAAGTAATTTGTTCAGCTACCTTATTTGTAGTAAGTAGGGTGTATCCATGTTCTATAAGGATACAGCCTAACTTCCTTAGTCATTAACTTTTGTGAGTCAAGTTTTTCATATGCCGTAAGCTGTATCTCTCTGAGAAAAACGAAGCTGAGAATACTATCATTTGTATTCACAGATTGTAGCAACCTTTATCTAATAATACATTAGATTAAAGTGATATTGTGTCTTGTGTTGTTCTTTATCCGCACCTACACCTTGCATACACAAACACTTATCTGCTACATAGACTCGAGAAAGAAAAGTTCAAGAATCCATTCACCCCCCTCTGTATTCTTTTATCGTATTCAGTACTCAACAAGTGGTATCAGAGTGGGCTTTTTATTCAAAAACAGAAAAATGATCATGAGTTCGAATACACCAAAGACTACAGGAACGGTGAAGGTCCCTAAGTTTGACAAAGAGAATTATAACCTCTGGAAGATAAAGATGCAGTTGTTCATCAAAGCATCTCATCACTTATATCATGAGATTCTTAAGAATGGTCCATTTATTCCCCAACAGGAGATTCCTGAAAAGACTGTTGGAACCACTACAATTCCAAGATCTTATGTGGCTAAGGATCCATCCAAATGGACAGAATCAAAAAAGGACATGGTTGCCCTATGTTGCTGATTATAGATTCCATGGACATGTCAATGTTTGCAAACATTGCTTCATGTACCACTGCCAAAGAAATGTGGGATCACATTGAGGTGTTATGTGAAGGAACTGATGAAGTCAGAGAAAACAAGAAATAGATACTGGTCACACAGTATGAGGCTTTCATGGTACAGCCCAAGGAAAGCATTACTGAGATGTTTGATAGATTTCACAAGCTAGTTACTGAGTTGTAGATGAATGACAAGGTTTACAGTACCAAGGAGTTAAACATGAAGTTTCTGCTATCCTCACCAAACCATCTAGAGCAAAGGGTCATTTCTCTAAGGGAAAGAGATTTGAACAAAGTTACATATTGTTAGGTCCAAATGTGTTGTAGAGGGGGGGTGAATACAACTTTTCGATTATGAGAAGCAATAAATACGATGCAATAAATGAACACACAGATTCAAGGAATATATTTCTTTATATATAACTTGAAAAGGTTGCTACAACATTCATTACAAAGTATAACAGAAGTTCAGAGAGAAGTGAATGATTCTAAGCTCTGTGAATATACTCTCTCTCTTTTTCTTGTGTTTTTCTCAATATTGCTCACTAACTTAAAACATTACACAAGTGCTTCTATTTATACTACATGTAATCTATGTCCTGTAGTCTTCAAAGACTAAGATGTACGTGGCCCAATGATGTCCACATAAATCTTGCCTTATCTTGAAAGCTTGGAAATCTGCCAATCAGAAGATGCCATGTGTCATGTTGAAGCTGCACTCTAAGTAGAACTTCTACTTGAGAATTTCTACTTAGCCATCTCAAAATTTCTAAGTCGAACTTCTACTTAGAAATATTCCACTTGGCCATCCAGAACATTTAGTACTTAGAAAATATTCTGGTCTTCAACTTGAAACTTCAATGCACATCTTGAGCTTGTGATATCTTCATGTCTTCTTTATTCTTCGGCAAGCTATTGAACATGGATCTTTATTACTGACATAAACTTGCTATCAATGTCCTGACACTTGATGCACTGGTCTGGTTCATAAGTGACTAGTCTTGATAGTGTTTCTGCTTCTTGAATAAATTACCATATTCACTTAGTAACTTGGCTTTCCAATATTTGCTTTCCTTCTTGTTCACTTGAAATCAATTGGTCTTGTTGATACTGATAGTTATGATCTTGATTCTCGATTTCTCAAATCACTGAGGCCTGAACAACTTTGACTTGAACTTCTCTCAATGATTTCTTCTTGGCTTGATCATAGTTAACATGTTCAATTGTATCAATTACCTTGTCTTCATTTAGTGTTGATTTCTTGTGACTTCTTGTTCTTGATTGTCTTCTGGTTAAGTATCTTTTCTTTTAATTGAGTTACATTAGTTATAGTGTTACAAGTTAATACACTCTGCCTTTCAATCTCCCCCAATTTGATTGTCTAACAATGACATTCAAATTAATGAAGGATAACTCAACTAAACAATGAGACGAGAAAAGATAATTAACATTACATTCTTGAAAAATTATACAATTGAAAAGTACTTGAAAACAATACAAAGGACTTAAACTAGAAACAGAATTCGAACCTCGAATTAAAGATCATTTGAATGATTCCTATCACCTGGATTATTTCATATCTTTTAGTCAAACTTATATCACCTTATTGGATTCACTCTAAGGTGAATTTTCCTCAAGTGAGTTAAAGCAACCGAAAGACATGAAGTTTTTCCAACTTCAAGTTCACACCACTCTGACCTTTAACCCTAATTCCGTTTCCTCTTCCTAGCTTCAGCAGCTTGTTCTTTTTCTTCTTTCTGCCTTCTGCGCTTTTCCTCCTGCTGCTTTTGTTTCTTATATACTGGATCATGAAGCTGCGTCCACCTAGCATTCAACAAACTTACTGCTTCCATTTCTAGAGGGTTCCTGGGTTCTGGGTAAGGATGTTTGAAAAGCCTTCTGAGTTTGTCCACCTCCTGAGTAGTCCTGATCTCTGGAATGTCCTCAAATTTCTTCATTATAAGCCGAGGTTTCCTATGAGTTTTATCAGCTTTAAACTGACAATAGATCATTTTGGGATAGCCTTTGACACGGTTAGTATTGTGGACACTAGCCGCATCTTGCTCCAATCGCTTCTTTTCCACTACTACATCAGACAGGTAACTCACGAGTCTCTGCTTTTCTGTCACATACTTAACTTCCACATCTTCCCATTTGAACACATATAACACTTTCTCCAGAAATGCAGCATCTTGAGTCTGCAGCAGCCATTGTCTACTCATATGCAAGAATGTTTGATTCTGGTCTGCATCTATGAATACTAAGGCATCAGCTGTATTATCAACAAAAGAGTGTATCCAGTATACACTGTCTCTTCCTGGAACACCAACTACCTCCCTTATCTCTCCTTGTTCCAGTTCTCCAGTAGGAAGATTCAGAGCTTCATCTACATTCTTCATAGCTTGAAGAATATTCCATTTCTTCTCTATTAGCTCTGGTTCAATCTTCACATTATCAAGAGGGTTTGGAGCAATGACATCACACTTCCACACCTCATTGCTCTTCTTAAATATGGCACTTTCAATGATCTTCACTGATTTATCTTTAAGCTCAGAAGCGAATCCCTTACCCATCATTTGTCTACAGACGGCTTTAAGAGATTCCACTGAAAGTTCCATTAAGTCCTTTTCCTCCAAGCTCACCCTCTTCAATTTACTGTCAACCACCATCCGGACAACATTTGGATATGCTGAGAATTCTGGACCCTTGTCCTCTGCTAGCTGCATTAACTGATCCCTATACAGAATGCTTAGATTCTCAGAATGAGAGTATTGAATTTTTGTTGCTAGCAAGAACAACTCTGATGCAGATCTTCTCGTCATGAATTGGTCATCCACATACATGAAAGACATTGGGACTCCTTCTGTCAAAGACAAGATAACCTGCCACTCCTTTTGCGTTGCATTGTATCCAACCCTGACTTTAGAAATTAATCTCTTTAAAGCACTCATGTAGTCAGCAGCCATTGGATTCTGCAAATTTAGGTTTAGAACAGATCATCTGCCTCCTTGTTATGAGCTCCTTTCGTACATGGTCCCATCAATATCTTCCTTGCGTCATCCCACTTCTGCCCTATCCTTCTATTGTCCAGATCAATTTGAGGATCAGCTAGCCTTGCAAGCTCATAATCGTACTGCTTCCCTTGTAGCTCCGCTTTCTTTTCCTGAAACGCAGCACGATCTTGCATTGCCTTCATTTTAAAGAACTCAGCTTGATCTAAGGCTAACTGTTGAGATTTCAGGGTTTCCTCATCAACAGTAATTTTTTCAGGCCTTCCGACAGACATCCCAGCACCTCCACCTTGATCTTTCAATGATCTCTTTATAGCCTGTTCCAAAGGTGCGTCTTCCATATCGGAATCTGAGTCAAGTACCACCTGTACTTTTTCTTGATAACTCAGGTCAACGAATGGCTCATCTTGCTCAATCGCTATGGCCTTACCCTTTTTCCTTCTTAGAGCCTCTTCATCAATAGACGGCTCAATTTCCATTTCTTTTACAAGATCAGCTTGTTCTGGAATTTCTTCGATTTGAACTCCCTGCTGTCTCGTCTCCTTTATACTCTCCCCCTTAGGTGAGTTATCCTGAACTCCACCCTGGTCTCCAGATCCACCAGCTGCGTAAGAATCTTCAAAACCAGAACCATAGGGTCCTGCTCCACTAGCACCACCTGTACCAGCATCGGGGGGAGGTTGTTGCGGCGCGAAACACTCCTGGGGCACAAAACTTCTGATTGCGAACATAACTCTGCTTATCTCCACAGCCAGATTATCCATTGTAAGCTCCATTGCTCCCATCCTGTCATTCAGAGTGTTTCCCAAGACACCAGCAGCATGGCCCAAGTCATTTACCTGATTTGTCAAAACATTAAAAGCTGTAGCTTGACTTGCCATTCGTGCTGCGTAGTCGTCAAGGGCCCTTTGATTGTTTCCAACGTTCATCCCTAACTGCCCCATTGACTGCCCAAACTGCTTCATTTGATTTTCCATAGAAGACATACGAGTTTCAAGATTTTCAGTATTAAGGGACGGTGTTTGGTTTAGGTGACCTCGCTCTAATTCTCGTTCTGTTGGTATTTGGCGCTCGGTTTCGGGCCTTAAAAATGAAGGTCCCTCTCTCCCTAACCTCTCACACACACTCCCTGTCTCACGCTCGTGTATATCTTCAATAAATGATCCAAAATATGAAGCAGTACCTGCAGAAACTGGATAAGCAATATAATTTGCAGTTATGGGATCAAATGCTGTTTGTTCCTGAGTTAGAATCTCAGGCTGAGAGGCTACAAAGTGTTCTTGTACGACATCAGAACCGATCCTCTTTGTAGCATCAGTACGTACCGGTGAAGGTACGGCTGAAGCTTTTAAAGCTTCATGTCCTCTTGAAGCAACAGTATCTTCAAGAGGTACATAATCATCATCAAAATCCCTATGTGCAGATTGTTCAAGGGGTGAACCACTCTCGTGAGGTGGAGTGGTTACGTGTGACACGCTAGGGTTTGACTGAGGTTTAGAAGTAGCAGCATGAGAAATTTTGGCTTTCTTGCGAATAAGAGGCTGCTCTTCGGGGTCACTCTCCTCATCATTTCCTACATCTATATGTGCTGGCTGTTTGGATTCCGGTGACGGGGGTGGTAAGGAATTAGAAATAAAGCTCTCACCCTGGGATAGATTCTGCGGGCTAGCAGTCTCTTGGGTCTGGGAATCAGAAACATAGGAAGAGGAATGAGTAGAATGTAGAGAGAGATTACCTGATTCATTACCTTGTTCGTCACCGCTTTGCTCATCAGGAATCTCTTGAAATGCCTCAACATGAGCAGACCGATTCTGAGCATGTGATGAAACTTGCGAGAATTCCATCAAAGTGGTAACTCCCTCATCATATGTAAGCCACTGTTATAAGGTATCAGGAATAGACATCGGTTTTCCATGATGTTTATTCTGATTATCAATTGTTGATAGTGACTTAGTGCCCATCCCTAGTGGTGCAGATGTTTGGCTTCTGGCAAAACTCTGTCTAACTGTAAGAGCATCCTTCGGTATTAAATAATTAATCAGCATCTGTAAGAACCGAGGAAACCAGCAGACAACATCTGTTGTGTTGAGGTCTCTGTTTGCAGGAGATCCCATCACACCAACTATCTCCGAAAGAACTATGCGTCCATAATTTATGTCCAGTTCTCTTGCTAGGGCAATTCCAAGGTTTTGCATGGGAATGGAAATTTGATGGAAATCGCTTTCTCGTGCCCGAAAACATCTTGTGATGGCCTCGAAAAAGTAATTCCATTCCACATGAAAAAATTGTTTTTGGATGTTTCCAGTGATCCGGCCAGTCGGAGGATAACATCCTATTTCTTCAAAGAAACTGAGGCGTTCTGCAGCTGTAGGTTCTGGATCATAAGCATCTTTAATGGGGAATCCCAGAACCTTGTTGACAATTTGTTCAGTCACCTCATATTCCTGACCCGCTAAGGTAAACCTGAAACCAAAGGGGGTTGATTTGCTCCCAAAAGAAACCGCACTAGTCCATAATTGCTGTAAAGCATCATGTACTAGTGTAGGTTTAGCAGTAAAAGCATCGCTAGCTTTGGAATACAAATTGAGAAATCGTATCCAAGACTTAAAGCGCGGGAGTTGATCACCAATTTCCGTAGAAATATTATAAAAATTGTTTTTAGCAAGTGAAAATTGGTGAGCCATTTTAATTAAAAGTTTTTCTTTTAAAAGATGTGAATTTTAATTTTAATTTCTGAAAAACAATTAATTTTAGAATTAACCGTGATATCCCTTTTAATTTATCAAGAACAACAAAAGTCCCTTTTTGAGAAATTAAACTACGGGATCCAATTAACAGTCAATGGAAGGCAAATTTCAAACCAATGATTAAATCTCCACTAACAGTGAAATGTGTGTGTGTGAAATCGTGTATGAACAGATCTGTGAAATTTTGGGTGTATATACGTGTGTGTATATATCGATGAAGATGAACAGTTATACAAGACACAATCACAGAGATTAATGATGACACACAGATGATAACAGTCTAAAATTGGGCATTAATTCGTTTGTCCGTATGAGATTAGCCACAAAAATTACGAATCAGTGGTTGTAACTATGAAATCGCCTGTATGTATATGTGTGCGGCTGTAAAACTGAACTAGGTAAAAGTGAAAGAATAGATCGAGTTAGAGATGTATATATAGACATGAATGTGAAATGACAGAAATACCCCTGTTAAAAAGTGTGAAAAACACTAAGTACATACAGGGAGAATCTAAGTCGAAGTCTTATCTCGAAGTCTATCTCGAAGTCTATCTCGAAGTCTATCTCGAACATATTAAGTCGAACTTCGAGATGGAGTTCGAGATAGCTGTTAACTCGAAAAACTTGAACCATTTATCTATTAGAGACCATGTAAACAGCACAAACCACCAACATTACTAGGGAAACCTATCTCGAAATTCAAGTAGAAATTCGAGATAAGTTTCGAGTTAGGAGTTAACTCGAATAAAATCCCCTTAGTCAAACTGAGAACTCTATCTCGAACATCAAGTCGAAATTCGAGTTGAGTTTCGAGATAGAGTCTAACTCGAAATTATTTGCTAACTCGAGTTATTCTCTCAGATCATTTCAAAAAATATCCCCTGTAAGATAGATATTATATGGAATATTTTGAATAAGGAAATAGGCACACTGGTAACTCAAATTCGAACCCTAAGTCGAATTTCGAGATAAATTTCGAGATAGAGGCTAACTCGAAATTTTTCCAAGACTTAGAATTTTCAAAACTTCACTCTGGAAGCTCAAATCGAAATTCAACTAGAATTTCAAGATGAGTTTCGAGATAGTGATTAACTCGAAATTTTGAAGATACTTAGAATAATTTGACAATTTTTCTTTGAAAAACCTCAACAATTAATTTTGCCAAATTAATATAAATATCAATTCAAGGATTTTAATATATGACATAATTAAAACATTCCTTGATAATTCTAAGGCCTCTAATTACATGAAAAACACAGGTAAATTCATCTAAAAATCATGCAAAATTTAGAATTTTATGAATTTAACTCCCCCTATGATCATGCAATTTAACAAGCATAAATTCAAAGATTTGTGCTATAAAAGACACTTAAAACACACTGAATTCATGCAAAATCACACTATATGCACCCTATAATAATCATTAATTAGGCATTTTAAAGTCTAAACACATAATGATTAAATAGCTTGCATATACAAACATAACCATGGATTTTACAGATAGAAGGCTTTACTAACTTGTGTTAAGCATTCCCAATTCACCAACCAACCTATTGAATGTTACTTCATCAAGAGGTTTGGTGAATATATCTGTAATTTGTTGCATTGTGGGCACGAAATGTAGCTCCACAGTCCCCTCCTCGACATGTTCTCTTATGAAGTGATACCTGATGTCGATGTGCTTGGTTCTTGAATGATCTACAGGATTGTTGGTTATGGCAATGGCACTTGTGTTGTCACACATAATTGGAATTTTCTTGTGCTCCATGCCATAATCCTTCAATTGGTTCCTCATCCACAGTATTTGAGCTACACAGCTTCCAGCAGCAATGTACTCAGCTTCAGCAGTAGAAGTAGATACTGTATGTTGCTTTTTACTTTGCCAGGACACCAATCTTCTGCCAAGAAATTGACAAGCACCAGATGTGCTTTTCCTATCAATCCTGCAACCTGCATAGTCTGAATCCGTATAGCCAATTAGATTAAAACCTGTATCTCTTGGGTACCAAATTCCTAGATTTGGTGTGCCCTTGAGATACCTAAAAATTCTTTTGACGGCTATGAGATGTGATTCTCTAGGATCCGCTTGGAATCTTGCACATAAACAAGTCGCGAACATTATATCGGGTCTACTTGCAGTTAAATAGAGAAGTGAACCAATCATACCTCGATAGCTTGTGATGTCAACTGATTTACCTGATTTGTCTTCATCAAGCTTCGTGGCTGTTGCCATGGGAGTCTTAGCTGCTGATGCATCTTCTAGATTGTACTTCTTGAGTAAATCTCTGACGTACTTGGATTGACAGATAAAGATACCATCTTTTCTCTGACTGATCTGTAATCCAAGGAAGAAGGACAGCTCTCCCATCATGCTCATCTCGTATTTCTCTTGCATTAGCTTAGCAAATTTCTCGCACAAGCGCTCATTAGATGACCCGAAGATAATATCGTCCACATAGACTTGAACAAGTATTAGATCATTCTTCACATTCTTATAGAACAATGTTTTGTCAATTACTCCCCTAGTAAAACCACTTTCAATTAAGAATACGGATAGGGTTTCATACCAACATCTTGGGGATTGCCTGAGGCCATAGACAGATTTGAAGAGAAGATACACAAAATCTACAAGTTCTGGATCAATGAAGCCAGGCGGCTGTTCCAGATACACCTCTTCTTCTAACTCTCCGTTCAGGAAGGCACTTTTCACATCCATCTGGAAAACCTTGAAGTTCTTATGTGCTGCAAATGCCAAAAACATCCTGACTGCCTCAAGTCTTGCAACTGGTGCATAGGTCTCATCATAATCAATTCCTTCTCGCTGAGAATAACCTTTTGCAACCAAACGAGCCTTGTTTCGTGTTACAAGTCCGGTTTCATCCATTTTATTTCTGAATACCCACCTAGCTCCAATTACTGATTTGTTCTTTGGTCGGGGTACAAGTTTCCAAACTTTCTGCCTTTCAAACTGATTGAGTTCCTCTTGCATTGCAATCACCCAATCAGCATCACCAAGAGCTTCTTCTATTTCTTTAGGTTCAAGCTTGGATAAGAACCCAGAAAATAAGCAAATATTAGCCAGGTCAGCTCTTGCATTTCTTCTAGTAGACACACCAGCATCTGGATCACCAATAATTAATTCAAACGGATGGTCTCTATTCCATACCCGTTCTCTTGGAAATTGTCTTGATGATTCAGCATGGCTTTCTGAGTTGTGGTGCTGACTACTTTGATTACTTTCACTAACTCCCCCTGAGTTAGTGCCAGCTCCTACAGAACTAGAGTCAACTCGACTCGAGCCTTGAACAGTAGTTCTTGAGCTGCTATTTACTCCCCCTGAGTTGTTGCCGGTTCGTACTGAAGAAGTCTCTCCTGATCTTGTAGGATTAGCTTGTTCACTAGACTCAGGTTCTTCACGTACACTTGGAACATTTAATGGGACAACCAACTCAGGTTCATCTTCAAGTTCTTCTAAGTCCAGATTCTGAAATTTTAGGGATTCAGGTTCACTAGAATCTCTTGAAATTGATGAGAGTTTGGTATCGTCGAATCTGACGTTGTAGCTTTCAGTCACTTTTTGATCATTTACTAAGAACACCCTATAAGCTGCTACCACATCTGTGGAGTAACCAACAAAGATTCCTTCACGAGCTTTTGCTGCAAACTTGCCTAGATTTTCATCATCTATAAGTACATAGCATTTTGCTCCGAAGACATGAAAGTATTTGATTGTTGGTCTTCTTCCGTTCATTAGCTCACATGGTGTCTTTTCTTTATCTTTTATAATCAAGGATCGATTTTGAGTGTAACACACGGTACTCACTGCTTCTGCCCAGAAATACAGAGGAAGTTTCGAATCATACAACAAAGTTCTTGCTGCTTCAACCAATGTTCTATTCTTCCTTTCAACTACTCCATTTTGTTGTGGAGTTCTCGGGGCTGAATACTGACGACGTATTCCCTTAGATACACAGAAGTCATTTAGCACTGCGTTTTTGAATTCAGTGTCATTGTCTGATCTAATCGTCTTCACAGTAAGTGTTGAAACATTCTCAATTTGAGTGATGTGATCAATGATTAGGAAAGGTACTTCGTCTTTCGTCATTGCGAACAATACCCATGTATACTTGGAGAAGTCATCCACGATTACCAATGCATATCTTTTCCTAGACAAAGATAGGACATTCACTGGGCCAAACAAATCCATATGAAGAAGTTGCAGAGGCTCAGTGATACTAGAAATTTCTTTGCTTTTATGCGAGGCTCGCTTCGACTTTCCCATTTCACAGGCTTCACAGAGTCCTTTCGGAGCGAACTCCATTTGAGGTAGATCTCTCACCAATTCTCGCCTCGCGAGAGCATTCATCATTTTGAAGTTTAAGTGAGATAACTTTTTTTGCCATAACCAGCTTTCATCATCCGAAGCTTTGCTGTAGAAACAGGTGACTTCATTCTGATTTGCTGAATCCATGTCTGCAACAAAAAGATCTGCCTTTCGAACTCCTCTCAAAGCCAGTGAGCCTTCCTTGATGTGAGTGATTGATACACCTTTCTTGTTGAAGACAATTTCGTAACCTTTGTCACAGAATTGACTGATACTCAACAAATTATGCTTTAATCCCTCAACATAGGAAATATCTTCAATGATGACATTGCCAGTTTTCAGTTTGCCATATCCCTTTGTCACACCTATGCTGTCATCTCCAAAGGTAACATAAGGGCCATCTTTCATAACCATCTCTGTAAGCAGGGACTTGTTTCCAGTCATATGCCTCGATGCTCCACTGTCTAGCACCCATATAACTTTATTTCTTTTCTGCTTAATGCCCTGCAATGACAGATTGGTTAGACATTCTTCGGAACCCAACTTTGATTGGGCCCGGCTTTTCGATAAGATCGATAATCAACAGATTTAACAACAGGAGATGCACTTTTCTTAACATTACTAGAGCTTTCGACTTCCTCCTTTCCTTTCTCAGACTTGACATGTTTGTCAGTCCTAGGAGAAGGTTTGTCACTCCTAACTTTAGGAGGACTGACAGTCTTGGCTCTCACATGCTTTTTCTTGATGTTTGAACTAGCAGCAGTATTTAAGCATGACTGGCTAGATGCATTCATTAAATTCACAAAAGTTTGCATGACATTAAAAGTGCATGGCATACAATTAGGTTGACCACACTGTGCATGATTCTGATGCAGATTATTCATTGTATGTGTGACATGCATGGCATGTGCAGCAGGAACATTTATGTTAGCTTTACATGCATAAGAAAGATGTTCAGTAGATTTGCAGTGATAACATGCTTTCTTTATTCGTTCAGCCTTAACCTCTTTTATGCCTTTCTTCCCTTGTTGTTTAACAGCCTTAGCTCCTATTCCTAGTCTAGATTCATCTCTAGGAAAATTGATTTTAACTTGTTTGATAGGAGTTATGGGTTGTGCGTTCTGGCGATCTTCCATCTCAATCTCATATCTAGCTATCAATTCAGTCTCTTCTTCTTCTATTCTGGGAACAAGGTGTTTGTAGATGGGTTTGACAGAAGATTTAAAAATGCTAGGAATTTCATTTTTAAGGTCACTGGAACTAGAGTCGATAGGTCTCTTCCCTTCTTTCTTAGAAAGGTTAGAATAATCAAGTCCTACTCCTACTCCAGTTATCTTCTTAAATACGTCATTATCTACATACACTTTACTAGCAGCTAGTTTGTAAGCTTCACATTTAGTTTCTAACTCAGCTAGTTTGTTCCTAAGACATGCTTCTATTTCTTCCTTAAGGACGAGCTTGTGTTCCAAAGATTTAATAAAATCTCTTAGAGAAGTATCTACAGTGCAAGCAGCCTCTAACTCTTCCACTTTTGCCTCAAGCATTCTGCTTTTGGCGACAAGTGTTTTCTGTTCCTTTTGAGAAGTGTCTAGGCTTTTGCACAACATGTAGATCTCTTCGCTAAGAGCCCCGTTCTGTTCCTTATAATCATCAATAGACATTTCTACTTTAAGGGTTAGAACTGGTACCTCTGGTTCCTCTGATGTCTCAGCCATGAGCGCAAAGTTTGCTACATGAGTAACATCTTCCTCATCTGAATCATCCCAAGCTCTTCCTTCTGTTACTAATAAAGCTCTTTTTCCATGTCTTTCCTTCACCAGCGATTCATACTTGCTTTTGAGGGCTTCAAATGTCTCTTTTGGATAAGTCTGTTTAGGCTTTTTGCAGTCTGAGGCAAAATGTCCAGGTTCACCACAATTATAGCATTTGAACTTCATTTTGAAATCCAAAGGAGATTTGTAGCTGGTATTCTTGCCTTTACCTTGGTAGCCTGACGAACTACCACCACCCTTAGCAGCCCGATAATAAGATGAAGAATTTCTCTGTGGTCGGTTGCTCTTTCTGAATCTCATGTTGCTGAACTTCCTTGCCATGTATGCCACGACACTATCGTCCATGTTGTCCAGCTCTTCTTGGGTGAAGTAGTCATCATCACTGTTAGATGCACACTCGTCATCATTATCAACTTGATGTGGTGCAGGTGATGATTTAGGCTTTGCTGCAACCATTGCCTTCTTAGACTCTTCCTCATCAGCAACTAATCCTGATGCAGTCTCTTTTCCTTTTGAATCAATGTCCCATGCTTGATCTTGAAGTGTTTCCAGCTCATAGGTCTTTAGAATTCCATAATATTCTTCCAGAGAAGTTGTATGCAAATCTCTGGTTTCTCTGATTGCGTAGACTCTATGTTCAATGCTCTTTGGCTGGTTCCTCAGATATCTCGTATTGGTTTCAACCATGGGGAGAGTTACACCTCTCAGATTCAAATCCAATACCAACTGACTGAATCTTAGATAGACGTCTGTTATGCTTTCTCCTTTTCTTATTCTGAAGGTGTCATACTCCATCTTGAGTATAAGTGTCTTGTTGCTTCTAACCTCTGCAGATCCTTCCATGACAACTTCTATCTTGTCCCAAATCTTCTTTGCTGTATTCAAACCTTTGACTATGTTGAACATTTCATGATCAAGAGATTCCATCAAGGTTTGTCTTACAGAAGTATCATAAGCTATTTGCTCCTTGACAGCATCCGTAAAGTCCGCTGCCTTTTTAGGCTCAGACCGAGCAGGTATAACCTCCTCTCCTTCCGTACGCTCAGGAATAGCTTTCATTGGAACAAATTTACCATTTTCAAGGACTTCCAGATACTCAGGGTTAATCGTCTCTAAGTAGAGTCTCATTCTGAAAACCCATTCTTCATAGTGATCTCGGTTGAACATTGGGATCTTGAAAGAATTTTTAGGAGCCATTTCAAATCTGGTCACTAAAAGTTTCTAAGTACCCAAGACTAGGCTATGTAGAATATCTATGTAGAACTTCTGCCAAGTCGAAATTTCTCTAAGTAGAAATTTTGCTCAAGTCGAAATTTCTCTAAGTAGAAATTGTCCAAGTCGAAATTCACCAAGTAGAAATTGTCCAAGTCGAAATTCTATGTAGAAAATCTCAAGTAGAAATTCTATGTAGAACTTTTGTCCTTAGAATAAATTTTTCTGCAAATTACTTTAATATTGAATAAACAATATCACCTTTTAACACCTTTTTGACTTTTGATACTTTACACACCGAAAGCAACTAACCCACTTGCTAGGCACTGAGTATGTCTTGTTACACTTTCGGCCAAGGAATAATAATCAAATCAAAAGTACAAAAACACCTTTTTGACTATCTTATTTGTTTGAAAAAGGAGATCAAAAAGTTGTTGGGTTATCTTCTTTGATAAGAACAGATGATGAACACTCAAGAACACCAAATATCAATGAACCCAGATTAATTCACAAAAATTAATTAAAATACACCCAAGCCAAATAATCACACCTGGAGTATTTAAATAATTTTTCCCGGATGAGTTTTCACTGGAAACGAATCAAAGCACACTTTTCGAAAAAAATGAAAAGTAGATCTAGAAAATGAAAACTCACGATTCTTCTACCAAACACAAGGATCTATGTTTTGTATGTTAAACATCCGCTCTGATACCAATTGTTAGGTCCAAATGTGTTGTAGAGGGGGGTGAATACAACTTTTCGATTATGAGAAGCAATAAATACGATGCAATAAATGAACACACAGATTCAAGGAATATATTTCTTTATATATAACTTGAAAAGGTTGCTACAACATTCATTACAAAGTATAACAGAAGTTCAGAGAGAAGTGAATGATTCTAAGCTCTGTGAATATACTCTCTCTCTTTTTCTTGTGTTTTTCTCAATATTGCTCACTAACTTAAAACATTACACAAGTGCTTCTATTTATACTACATGTAATCTATGTCCTGTAGTCTTCAAAGACTAAGATGTACGTGGCCCAATGATGTCCACATAAATCTTGCCTTATCTTGAAAGCTTGGAAATCTGCCAATCAGAAGATGCCATGTGTCATGTTGAAGCTGCACTCTAAGTAGAACTTCTACTTGAGAATTTCTACTTAGCCATCTCGAAATTTCTAAGTCGAACTTCTACTTAGAAATATTCCACTTGGCCATCCAGAACATTTAGTACTTAGAAAATATTCTGGTCTTCAACTTGAAACTTCAATGCACATCTTGAGCTTGTGATATCTTCATGTCTTCTTTATTCTTCGGCAAGCTATTGAACATGGATCTTTATTACTGACATAAACTTGCTATCAATGTCCTGACACTTGATGCACTGGTCTGGTTCATAAGTGACTAGTCTTGATAGTGTTTCTGCTTCTTGAATAAATTACCATATTCACTTAGTAACTTGGCTTTCCAATATTTGCTTTCCTTCTTGTTCACTTGAAATCAATTGGTCTTGTTGATACTGATAGTTATGATCTTGATTCTCGATTTCTCAAATCACTGAGGCCTGAACAACTTTGACTTGAACTTCTCTCAATGATTTCTTCTTGGCTTGATCATAGTTAACATGTTCAATTGTATCAATTACCTTGTCTTCATTTAGTGTTGATTTCTTGTGACTTCTTGTTCTTGATTGTCTTCTGGTTAAGTATCTTTTCTTTTAATTGAGTTACATTAGTTATAGTGTTACAAGTTAATACACTCTGCCTTTCAAAGTGCATTGGCTTGTTGCAGGTTTCTGACTTGTACAATTTCTTCAGTATTTTGTCTCCAAGAATGTATTCGATAAGTGACTAAGTAAATGATTCGAGAACTAGAGTTGACTTGATCGATAACTCTGAGTTCTCGAACACTGTTATATTGACATATCGGACCACTTCTCGAATAGCTCTTTTCCATCAGGATTCCTTGAGTTGTCGAATAGAACATTTGACTTATCGAATCCTCGAGATATCAAATAGCTTTCTTAGTCCTTGAGATATCGAATGGAACTTTAACTTGTTGACTCTTTGAGAACTCGAATACCACTTTGACTTGTTGACTTCTTGAGTTCTCGAATAGAGTAGTAGACATATCAAATCTCTGAGATATCAAATGAGATATCGAACAGTGTATTCAGAGATATCGAATAGTGTCTTGAGATATCCAATCCCTGACTTCTCGAATGCTAGACTTCTCGAATAGATAAATATACTTCTCGAATTGGTACTTAGGCAAATACTCCATTTCTTCAAATCCCAGCTGTGATTATTTGACAGTCTTTATCTTCTTGCTTGAGGCATGAACCTTGGAACTTCTTTCAAGCATTATTCTTGACTTTATAAGTACAGTTACACAACTAGGATTTGGTGCCTATTGTTGATGAGTGGATTTCGTAATCAACTTATGAGAGGTCTACGGGTAGTTGTATAAGCTAGCGATCAACTGTTCTGTGAAAGGTTTGGGTTGTGTTTGTGGGGGTTGAGCTGTGCTCGAGGGTATCTCCAATAATCTCAAGTGCCTTTAGAGAAAATCAGCGTCTTACCCTGAGGTGCCTACGTACCCTTGTATATATAGGGATCAAGCTCACGTAGTTCTAATATGATTCTGTCTCTTACTGGAATAGCTGTATTCGGTCACCTAGTTCGTGTAGGACTCAGGTTCCTTTAGAGCCTTCCACGAACTAGTTGGCTAAGTAGAGTACAAACTCGAGTTCGTACTCTACTATAATTCTCTCATTGATCAGAGATAATTCTAGGATCATCTGCGCCCTAGAATTATACTCCAATATCAATTCGTTTATCTGTTCTAGATGGCTTCTAGAACTTTCTGTTGGGCAACTCGTAGGAACCTGGTGCTCAGGAACCTACATCTCAGGAGCCTGTTTCTCAGGAACCTCCTTATTTCAGGACATATCGCTTAGGGACCTCCCTTTAGGTGTCAGTACCTGCACAAATAACAAACTGGTTAGACTGGATAACTCTTCACATGCTTTTATCATCTCTATGGCTGTTGCTATGCTAACTCGAACTCTTCTGCTGGGAGGAACCTGGCCTTCTAATACTTTGCTTAGCTTCCTGACCATTAGGAACCTCCTGATACTCATACTTCCTTAGTCATTTCATCTATTTGATCTTCATAAATCGTACTGGATCAATCTTCTAGCTCGTATGGACCGAACCCCATAGCTTAATGGGCCTAAATCTAGCTCATGGAGATTTTGGGCACAACAAGTACCCCCCGGTTCCTTGAAATCATGTAATGTGAAAGGAACCTATTCTAATTCTACGATCAAAAGTTCAATGCTAAACCGTTCTAGTAACAATACTTTGTTTCAACATTTTATATCCAAGCCTATATGAGCTAACTTGGCATAGGAAACAGGACATAGAATATTTTCAGCTTAATATAATCTTGAGTAAGCTTCCTTCGTACCAAGGAACCTGTTATCTTGCTATTTTCTTCCTCAGACCGCAGCTCTCGAAATTTACTCTATGTTTGCATTTAGCTCCCCAGGGAGTCTAACTTGTCACTCAACTCCACGTCTCTTTAAATTTAATAATTTAAGAGGGGATAATGGTTGGTAAGCAGGAGATAATTTGAAATTCAAATTCAAACTTATCACTTACCAGTGCTGCAGTTAATGCGTGAGTTCCCTAGGTTCACACGCCTCTCACGCGTGTACCTCTTCGTTTTACCGCTCCAGTAATGCTCTGCCACATGTACGGAGCTGCTTCATTTACCTTGACTATTTAATCGCCATCTCACCCCCTCAGGTCCATTTTTACCTTTACCAAATTCTTGCAAAACCCTTGGAGAGAGAAGAAGAAAACCGACGATCCTCCGCTCAATTCAACTTGTTCTTTGCCGTTCGCTTCGATTCAAGGTATGATTTCGATTCATTTCTTTCTGTCCTTGCGTATTCTCAACTTCGTTTCATACTATCTATGCATCCATGTTTTGCATGTTGTCTTTTATCTGATAGTATATGTATATGTCTCCATCTGTTCGTCACACTCCTTATTTGACACACACGAACGTTCACGATCTCTGGTTTATCAGTACTTTAACCGTCGATTCATCTTCTGCATTCACATGTTTTTAATTTGCGTAACTCCCATTGAGATCTCCTATAAAGTTTCCTGCTTGTTAATGTATGACTGTTTGAGCATCTCAAAACCTTAGTATCTCTCTTAGGTTCCTGACCCTTCTTCGCCTATCTTTGCAGATGTCTTCTGATTCAACACATTCAGACCACCATTCTTTGATAAACCTTGCTTTTACCAAATCAGTCAGCAATAGGACCAGGTCTAAAATCTCTATCCCAGATTTAGGTGAGCCTCAAAACATCCTTATTAGACTTCCAACTAAACAAAATAGAACTCTAAACTCCCCTGATTTCATTGATTTAGGAGACGATTGGCCTTCTGACTAGGAAGAAGTGTCAAAGCCTGATCAGAAAGTACTCCCTGAACCCGATTTTGACAATGAGATAACAGTCGAGAGAGAGTCATATAAACAAGAGATTGTGCCTTTCTGTGAGAAAGTTGATTCGTCCATGACTTCAGCTAGGTTAGAGAAGTTGTGGGAAGAGTGTGTTCGTCCAACCTGTCCGATCATTGTTCCAGAACCTGGTGAGAGGGCTCACAGGTTCGACACTAAAGTTCCTGAACGTGGTATTCCTAATGCAGTGACCTCTGCCGCTTTTTTTAGAGTGGGTGTTTATTTCCCCCTCCATCCTTTTCTTCAAGAAGTTCTCGACTTTTATGGCTTAGCCCCTCTCCAACTGACTCCCAATTCCTATAGGCTAGCCATGAGCACATATATTCTGTACTCCAGTCTATTCACCACTCCTTTATCTGCACCTGAGTTAGGTTATTTCTTCAGATTAAAAGATACTGGAAAAGGTTCCGGTTGTTTTTATCTAACCGCCTGGCCCTGTCATCAAGGTCAGTGTATAAAAGGCATTAAACAAAATTTTGATCAATGGCAGGAGCAATTTCTTTATTGCTATGACTGTCCCCCTATCCGTTTCCAATTCAACCGTCGTCTTCATGTTCCCAAACAAACATGTCTTTCTGGAGTCTGTCTTCAAAGAGCTGAAGAGGCTTTTAAACATTCTTCATCCCTTAGGGATTGTATGATTCTATTAACACCTGAGAATCTCGTCACCCTAGGTTTTCTCCCTGCTTCCCCTGGTAATACTTTATTTTATTTGTCTTTTATTGCATTCCTGCAACTATGTTCATTTTTCTCATGCTCCTTGTCTATCCTGACTTACTTTCTGACTCTGTATTCACAGGTATGGCTCCCAAGGTTCCTTCTTTCATAAAAAGATCCAAGAATGTTGACGAGATCTTCAAGGTTGAAGATAAGGAGGTTTCGCTTGCTGCAACTCCTATCAACCAAGTTCCCACTCCAGCTTCAGTCCAGCCATCTAGTTCCTCTAAGCGTAAGCTAGCTCAGGCTACACTTGATCTTTCTGGAAGCTCCCAAACTAGGTCCATGAAAAAAGGGAAAGCTGTAAAGATTGAATCGGCTGTGGCCCAAAATCAATTCAAAGACTTGATTGACACACACGTGCTTCCAGAAGCGGTTGCCAGCTGGGCTAAAATGGATACTGTCGAAGCTATGCATGCTATGAGGTTCTCGGCTGCCCATAATGCTTTCTTTACTCTCCGCTTTTGCGATGATATTGCCGAGAAAACTCAATATGATCTTCGGTTACAAGGAGAAGTTTCAAGGTTGAAGGAAGAGTTGATTGCTATGGAAGGTAAGGTGAACATAGCCACTGTTGCTGTTCGAAAAGCAAAAACCGTTGAAACCTCACTAAAGAATAGCAGGGATGAGCTTCAGGGACAGGTGAAGAGTTTGCAGGATGAGAAATTGCCCATGCTAGAGAAAATCAATGGACTAAAAGCTCAGGTTGATGCTTTAAATGCTGCGACCGCTACTTTCAAATCATCCATGCTCATCCAGGAAAAAGCTAGGTATGATGAAGGTTATGACGAAGGCGTTCGTGACTACATGAGGTCCATGTGGGAGAAAATGCCCGAGCTAAACTGGTCTCTCCTAGGCGAGGACGTAGTGGGGATGATCAAGGACTTTGAGAATGAAGCTGTTGCTGCAATCTCTGTACCTCCCGTGAAAACGGTTGAGAGGTCTCCAGGTGCCAACCCTGAGACTGCAGAGGTTCCTGCTTCTGAAGTTGTTCAACCTATCCTTCCAACTCCTCCTGTTGTCACCAAGGGTTCCGATGAAGTTCCTCCTTCGTAAGTTCAACAAGATCCTTTAAAAACTTTTGATAACTTTTGATGAGGTCGCGGGCTCCTCGTAACGCCTCACAAGATGTAATTTTAAATTTGGTTTCCATGGCCTTCGTGCCAATAACTCTTTATGCTGGTTTTCTGGGTCTTTGTACCCATAACTCTCTTCATGGTTTATGATACTTATTTGCTTTTGCTGCATATCTATATTTGTACCTATGTGCTTCCATCATTGCATTTTACCTTTATTCCCCATAACAATTACTTAGTGTCCGTACTTGTGCATTCAAGCTTACGTGGGCTAGCCCTTTGTAAGAAACAGAATATACTCGTACTTTCACTATATAATTTCTCGAAATAAAAGGCAATCAAACCGCAACAGCTTACTTGTAAGCTTAAACACGTCTTTTCCTATGCTTCACTCAACATTTTCAGAGTCGCATTCTGAACTAAAAACCTTTTCTGATAACCTTAGATCCTAAATAGTTTGACCAGGTTCCTCGACCATTAATCCTGCAAAATAAACATAAAACAAAAACTAGTTAAGGTTAGTAAAATTTCTTTTGTTTAATTCGGGTCATCTCTTGGAAAGGTTGCCTGCTTGGCTCCCAATCCTAATCTCTAGGTCCCAACATGCCTCGAGGCATGTTGGTTCCCTTTTTTCTCTTGGAAAGGTAACCTGCTTGGTTCCCAATCCTATTCTCTAGGTCCCAACATGCCTCGAGGCATGTTGGTCCCTTTTTTGGGCCTCGAGGCGATTCTAGGAACCTGTGTGCCGTTCTGGGAGTCCACACAGATTCCTCTTCTTCATGTGTCAGGCTAGACATCTTATGAAGGTAAATGCTAAGGATTTTATCCCTTCTTCCCATGTGCCAAAGACGGTTCCACATGAGGGAGAAGCTTATTAGGCTTCTCTTTAAGAACAAGTGTGCCGGTCGAGGCTTCACACAGGTTCCTTTAGGTGCCTTTTTGTCAGGTTCCTTTAGGTGCCTTTTTGTCAGGATTTTAGGTGCCTTTTGTCAGGACTTTAATTCACGTGCTCGAGGAACTTGAGGCTTTTCAATCACATTTGCTCAGGAAGCTACCTAGGGACCTTGCTCGATGCCCAGGAAGCTACCTAGGACTTTTTCTTGATGCGTGCTCGGGAAGCTACCCAAGGCTTAATTCATACTCAGGAAACTACCTGAGGCTTTGGTTCAAGTCAGTCATTCTCAATTTGCATACTCTGTCGAATCACATTCATACTTTCAATGCTACAGGGACCTGTAAGTCAGGGTGACCTGCAAATACAATACGATGCTACATGAACCTGTTAGTCAAGGTAACCTGTTTCAAAATACAAGTACTAAAACTAGCACTTAAAACGTTTCAAATTGGCATATGAAATATCAGATCATAGCATGCACAAAATATTCTAAGTAGGAATACTACCCCCCCAGTTCTTTTGGGTAATTATTGTTATGCGAAAGAACTATTAAGGGGCTATAGCTGCAAAGAATGCACTCAACATATTCAACGTAGAGCTATCTATCGCTCAATACTTTAAAAAGAAATCGTCTTACAAGTAGGGAGGTTCACATCAAGTACCCCCCGAGTACATGCATAATCAAATACTGAAATCAAAATGCTGGTCAGCTATAACTAATAAGCTGCCTTTATTCCTGGCTGAAAGAGCCTTACTTTCCCTAAAAACATATAAAAGAGTTACTGATAATACTTCTTGAGATGTTCTGCATTCCAAGTTCTCGGAATGAGATTCCCATCCATATCCATCAAGTGGTAGGTTCCTTCCCAAATGGCTGACTTTATTTGGTAAGGTCCCTCCCAATTTGCTCCAAAAGCTCCATGTGCCAGAGCCCTGGTATTTGGCATGACTTTTCTCAGAACTAGGTCTCCAACTTTAAAAGGTCTTGCATTCACCTTTTTGTTGTAATACCTTCGAACTCTCTGTTGATATGCTGCTAACTTCACTTACGAATCTGCTCTCAACTCTTCGACCATGTCCAAATACAGTCTTTGATTGACCTCATTGCTCTCGGGATCAAAATACTTTCTTCTCAAGGAACCTGTTCTAACTTCCACAGGCACCATAGCTTCACAACCATAAGCGAGAGTAAAAGGAGACTCACCAGTTGTAGTTCTAGGCGTGGTGTTATACAACCACAAGACTCCAGGAAGCTCCTCTGGCCAGCTTCCTTTCTTATCTTCAAGCCTCGTCTTCAATGTGTGCTTGATAATCTTATTCACTACTTCAGTCTGTCCATTACTCTGCGGATAATACACTGCTGAAAATGCCTTCTGAATTCCAAACTGCTCACACAACCCTCTAAGCTCTCTACTATCAAACTGCTTCCCGTTTTCAGAAATCAGTTTCTGCGGAATGCCAAACCTGCATATAATGGCTCGAAACACGAATTCAGTCAACTTTGATGCTGTAATCTTAGCAAGTGGTTCTGCTTCTGCCCACTTTGTAAAGTAATCAACTGCAACCACTGCATATTTCACTCCTCCTTTTCCTTTCGGGAGTTCTCCAATGAGGTCTATTCCCCAAACAGCGAATGGCCAAGGGCTAACAATCGGTTTGATAGGTGCTACAGGACGATTATCAAAATTGCAAACCTCTGACAATTACTGCATGCCTGCACGAATTTTGTAGCATCTGCTTTGATGGTTGGCCAATAATATCCTTGTCGAAGGACCTTCATTGCTAAAGAATTACCCCCCGAGTGATTTCCACATACTCCTTCATGAATCTCCTCGAGGATATACTTGCATTGCTCTCCAGCTACACACTTGAGCAAAGGTTGATTGAATCCTCTTCTATACAGAATTCCATCATAGATTACATACTTGGCTGCATGATACCTCAGCTTCCTGGCATCATCTTGACCGGGAGGTAGCTCCCCTTTATTCAGGTAATGATATATTGGGGTCATCCAGGAATCTTCAACTGGAAACTCGATGTCCATCACTTCTTCTTTGAAAACGCTAGGTTGCTCCTGAATCTGGAGTGGAATTACCCCCAATAACGTGGATTCTCTCTGAGATCCTAACTTGGCCAATGCATTTGCCTTGGTATTCTTTCCTCGAGGTATTTGATCTAGCTTTACCTCTTTAAACCTTGCGATCAACTCATGGGAGTACCTCAAATATAAGTCTGTTCTTGGCCCTCTCGCCTGAAAACCACCACGAATCTGCCAAACTACTAACATCGAATCGCTGAACACTCTGATATTCTCCACTTTCATCTCCAAAGCTAACTTGAGGCCTGCAATCAATGCCTCATATTCTGCATCATTGTTCGTGGCTTTAAAAGCAAAATGAATTGAGCTATAGAGTTGGTGCCCTTCTGGACTAACTAGTTCTATGCCTGTACCTGCTCCACCACTGTTAACAGCTCCATCCACATACAGTGTCCACCAAGGTGCACAGTTGTCATTGTTTGCCTATTTTTCTACTACTTCTTTTGGCCCCTCCTGGCCGGTGACCTCTACATGAGATGGAAACTCGATTAAGAAATCTGCTAGAGCTTGAGCTTTGATTGCTGTCTTTGGCTTATATTCTATATCGAACTGTCCTAGCTCTACAGCCCACTTTAACATTCTCCCAGAAGTTTCTGGCCTATGCATCACTTGCTTAAGTGGATATGAGGTTCTTACCTCAATCTTGTGGGCTTGGAAGTAAGGTCGCAGCTTCCTGGAAGCCAGAATCAATGCGAAAACCAGCTTCTCCATTCCTGTATACCTCGTTTCTGCATCAAGTAACCTTTTACCAACATAGTAGACTGGGCTCTGCTGTCCATTCTCTTCTCGAACCAGAACTGCACTAATGGAATACTCTGATACAGCCAAGTAAAGTATCAATGTTTCTCCATCCAAAGGTTTGGCTAGCAGTGGGGGGCTCCCCAAATGCTCCTTTATCCTTTCAAACGCTATCTCACATTCTGCTGTCCACTCGAATTTGCTTCCTTTCTTTATAGCTTTAAAGAACTCTTGACACTTATCAGTGGACTTCGAAATGAACCTATTTAAGGCTGCAACTCTTCCTGTAAGGGACTGAACCTCTCTCACAGTTCTCCGCGACCTCATATCAATCAATGCTTTAATCTTGGCTGGGTTGGCTTCGATACCTCTGTGGTTCACCATGAAACCCAGAAACTTTCCTGATTCTACCCCGAACACACATTTTTTAGGGTTCAGCTTCATTCTGTACTTTCGCAAGATTCCAAACATTTCTTCTAAGTGCTTTACATGGTCAACAGCTTCCTTAGACTTAACTAGCATATCATCCACATATACTTCCATAGTATGGCCAATTTGATCTTTAAACATCATATTTACTAACCGTTGGTATGTGGCTCCAGCATTAATCAATCCAAATGGCATGCATACATAGCAATAAAGACCTCTATCCGTAATAAAAGAAGTGTGCTCTTGATCAGGTTCATACATAGGAATTTGATTGTAACCTAAATATGCATCCATGAAGCTGAGTAGGGCATGTCCAGCTGTTGCATCCACTAACTGATCAATTCGTGGCAGCGGGAAACTGTCTTTCGGGCATGCTTTGTTGAGATCTGTGAAGTCCACACAAGTTCTCCATTTTCCATTAGGTTTCTTTACCAAAACAGGGTTTGCCAACCATACTGGGTAGAAAGATTCTTTAACCAATCCTGCATCCAATAACCTGTCGACCTCTTCTTTCAATGCCTGAGCTCTTTCTCCACTAACTGGTCTTCGCTTCTGTCTCACTCCTTTCTTTTCTGGATCAATATTCAACTTATGACACATGACCCTTGGATCTATCCCTTCCATATCTGCGTGACACCATGCAAACACATCCAGGTTCTTGCCCAAAAAGGTAATGAGAGATTCCTTTAAGGCTGGGTCGAGTTGAGCTCCAATCTTCAACACTTTTGTACCATCTTTGTCATTGATCTTCACATCCAAAGTTTCACCAGCTGGTCCAGCCTTGACCATGGTTTCTGGCATTCGAGGATCTAAGTCTACCTCCATCTCTGTGGTTGAGTCCTCTTGAGGTTCTTGGACTTCGTGCATGACATTCCTTCTCTTTGATGCTGGCTGACTGTCTTCATTGCTTCCATTATGTTTCAGTTTTCGGGATTTTTCTTCATCCAATCCTTCTGCCATACACACATCACCATCCTTGTCCGTAGGAGGTGCACTTTCTACCAGCAAATAAGGGGTATCTGGTCCCCGAAAAACTGGAATCTCAACATGAGGTTCCTCTTCTATGATCTCTTCAATTCTTATAGCTCTACAGGATGCTAGTACAAAGCCTTCCAAGGGCGTACTGCGCAGATCGAGCGTTATTTTATCTGGGTTCTTTCCTGGAAAATCATCAGGAACCTCGTCCATGGGTTCAGGCAATTTAGCAGCCTTAGCAGCATGTTGCAAAGCTTTGGTATAACACTCTCTAGACTCATACTGGCATCCTCGAACTACACCAATTCCATTTGGTGTTGGAAACTTCATAGTTAAATGATAGATGGAGGTTACCACCCTCATCTCCTTCAAAATGGGTCTTCCCAGAATAGCATTGTAATTCATATTCTCTTCTATAACAATGAATTCTGCCAGCTGTGTAATGCAACATGGTTTGTCACCTAAAGTTACTGGCAAACGAATCTTACCTTTGATAGGAACTTGATTATTAGTGAATCCGTACAAGGTATCGTTTGTTGGAGTTAAGTCTTTATCCAGAAAATGCATCTTCTTGAAAGCTGAGTAAGATAGCAAGTTTACAGAGCTTCCATTATCAACTAGCACTCGATGAACCTCATAAGACCCGATTCCTGCCTCAACCACTAAAGCATCGGTATGGGGATGGTGCACCCAGGAAGCATATTCTTCAGTGAAAGTGATATCTACATCCTCTCCTTCAAACAGCCTTGGGGACCTCTGTGACAGATTGTAAATACTGGTCAAAGGACGTTCTTTAGCTTCATGGGTATACCTCTCCATGGCACTCCTGCTGCTTCCTCCAATGTGGGGACCTCCTAAAATTGTGCGTATGCATCCAGCCTTAGGTGGTCCTTCCATCACGACAGGTTCCTGTGTCTGTGTCTTCTGAGTCTTCTCATCTCTATACTTTTTGCCTTCTTGAGCCACCCATTCACTCAACTGCCCTTGTCTGATTAGAGTTTCAATTAGGTCTCTGAGGTGATGACAATCTGCAGTATTATGCCCATTGTTATCATGAAAGTCACAGTATGGGCGCTCATTCTTATTCCCTGGGGGACCAGTTCTGAAAGGCTTCTTAAACCATGAGGACTTCTCATTCACCGCGTAAATGTGATCGATCGGGGCTACCAAAGGGGTGAAAGTTTCATAGACAGGTCTCTCATGTTTGTTGTTGTTATAGGAAGCTGGTGGCGGGACCTGACCCATGACAGGTTTAGTAGGATTCACAGCTTCAGGCTTCACCTGGGATGTACGACTAACCACCTTTTTATTGTCACGACCATTGGGGCTTCTTTGTCTTGATCTCTTGCTTCCACTTTGCCTTACGAAATCTGGATCCTTCTTTAATTCGGCCAGAGATTCCTCCACCAGACGGAAGGGTTCTGCCTGGGCATAAAAATCTGCCAACGTCTCTGGTTCTTTTCCTTGAAGTGCTTTCCAAAAGTCCGAGCCTCCTTTGACTCCAGCAATTAAGAAATTCTTTATGGTTTCCTCAGATGCTTTCCTAACCTTAGGAACCTCTGCATTAAACCTCTTGAAATATTCTGTCAACGTCTCACTAGATCTTTGCTTGATATTGGCTAAGGTATTGGTTGGTGGTGCGAACGCAACAGATGCTCTAAATTGAGTGACGAAGAGCTTCCCCATACTTGCCCAAGAACCAATCGAATCAGAAGGTAACCTTTTGAACCATTGATGGGCTCCACCCTGTAGAGTTGCAGCCAGTAACCTGCATCTGGTGGCTTCCTTCACTTGATAGACATCCATCTCCGTGTCGAAACGACTAAGGTATTCAATGGGGTCAGTAGTTCCATCGAACTTCAACTCATTCGAAGGCCTATAAGACCTAGGCAGAGCCGATTTTCGAACCTTCTTGGTGAAAGGAGAAGCAGTTATAGGATTCACAGCAAGATTCTTTTCGTCCTTGAGTTGAGCCAAAATTTTCTTGACATCTTCTGCTGTCACCTCCCCAGTAGCTCCCGCCTTTGTCTTTTTACTCGTTCATTCCTCCTCTTGCGACTCTGCAGTGCTTGATTCTTCAGTATCCTCATCTGAATCCGTGCTTTCTTCTTCAATTATCTCAACAGATGGGTCCTTATCTTTCTTCTTTTTCTGTGAGGAACCTCCAGTCTTGGTTTTCTTCTTTCCCTTGGACCCTGTACGGCCCTTGCTAACAGTTTTACTCTTCTCAGGATTCTCTAGTTCTTCGTCACCATTATTCTGCTTTGGTTCTCCACCATCTTCTGGAACCTCCTCTCCATTCTCAGATTCTTCTTCCTCAAAGTTCAACTGTTTCGGAGTAACCTTCGACTTTTTGCCTTTCTTTGCCTTCTTTTTCTTCTTTTTACTTGAAGCCTGCTCCAAAGTCGACAAACGTACTCCCACAGTCTTTAAGATTTCCATCATAGCTGCTTTAGTAACCTTCGGTGCTCTGGGAGGAGATTTGTTCCCCTCGTGAATCTGTCGCTCAGAATGGGTTGCTTCGCTATCAGAGTTGCCTGACATCTTTTCCACTCTTAAGATATTAACTATGCCCTCCTTCTAGCGCCAATGTTGATGAGTGGATTTCGTAATCAACTTATGAGAGGTCTACGGGTAGTTGTATAAGCTAGCGATCAACTGTTCTGTGAAAGTTTTTGGTTGTGTTTGTGGGGGTTGAGCTGTGCTCGAGGGTATCTCCAATAATCTCAAGTGCCTTTAGAGAAAATCAGCGTCTTACCCTGAGGTGCCTACGTACCCTTGTATATATAGGGATCAAGCTCACGTAGTTCTAATATGATTCTGTCTCTTACTGGAATAGCTGTATTCGGTCACCTAGTTCGTGTAGGACTCAGGTTCCTTTAGAGCCTTCCACGAACTAGTTGGCTAAGTAGAGTACAAACTCGAGTTCGTACTCTACTATAATTCTCTCATTGATCAGAGATAATTCTAGGATCATTTGCGCCCTAGAATTATACTCCAATATCAATTCATTTATCTGTTCTAGATGGCTTCTAGAACTTTCTGTTGGGCAACTCGTAGGAACCTGGTGCTCAGGAACCTACATCTCAGGAGCCTGTTTCTCAGGAACCTCCTTATTTCGGGACATATCGCTTAGGGACCTCCCTTTAGGTGTCAGTACCTGCACAAATAACAAACTGGTTAGACTGGATAACTCTTCACATGCTTTTATCATCTCTATGGCTGTTGCTATGCTAACTCGAACTCTTCTGCTGGGAGGAACCTGGCCTTCTAATACTCTGCTTAGCTTCGTGACCATTAGGAACCTCCTGATACTCATACTTCCTTAGTTATTTCTTCTATTTGATCTTCATAAATCGTACTGGATCAATCTTCTAGCTCGTATGGACCGAACCCCATAGCTTAATGGGCCTAAATCTAGCTCATGGAGATTTTGGGCACAACACCTATTACAAGTACAAAACAAGTAGAGACTCTACAACTAGAGGTTCCCTCAGTCAAGAGGTCATGTAGGTAATGCAAAGCATTACAAACAATTAGGCTTGTTATTAGATGTAAACAGGCATGCCTCTGTGACTAACATCCATGTATATCAGCCAACTACATCCGCCCCTCAGATAGGGACTCTAGCCAAGTATCATCAGAACAATCCCAATATAAATTAAAGAACTCATACCGGATGTGGAGACGAACTTGACTTTTATTAAATATAAACAACAAGAAGGGGAAGAAAAAGAACTATCCTACACTACAAGTTTACAAGAAATGTGTAAGAGGATGAGAGGTGTGTAGAGCTAGAGATGTGTATACAATGAGCCTAGGGGGTCTATTTATACTAAAACTTTACAAAGGTGCATTAATTACAAAGATTTGTTATTTATTTACAATAATCTTCGTGACCAAGCGCTTGCTCAGCATTCCCATTCGAGATGATATCTTGCTTGATTTCTCACGATCATGCTGAGACGATGTGGCTCGATATCTTGGTTTTAATGCACATATTCTCCAATATTTGACCAAATCGTGAAGATCCTCTCAATATCTACACAATCAACAAAACCACACAACCAAGCATAAAATGGGAAAAATAATGTACCATTTTATTCAATTATTCACTAAAAATATACAATTAAAATGTGTTTATCAAATTCCCCCATATCAAAGCCAAGCTCGTCCTCGAGATTAAAGAAAAACCTATACTCACTGTCGTAGGAATCACGAATACTTTTAGGTGTACCAACCAATTAAACTCGTAGACGATCTCTACAAGAGGAGTTTTGTCTCCTAAGGGTTTACAGAAGATATACCCATAAAATCTTTCATGTATCTACATGAATGCAATTATTCTATATGATGATGCAAAAATCCCTTACCGTTGGTTTTCGTCAAGTCATCATTAGTGCCTCTGATTGTGCTTTTGACACGACATTTATCAGGCTAACACTACCATGAGCTACAGCTAGCGTACACGAGTAAAGTGTGAACAATCTTAGCAACACATTTTAGAAAACTAGGGAAGATGCTACTAGCTAGATGTCACCCTCTTTGGTTAAGCCATAGGGTCAGACCAAAAACTAAGTTTCAACGCCCCGTTACCTTGACTCTGAGTGTCCATTTGGGCTTAACGTGGGGCTCTTGCACTTTTATTCCTACTTCTATTTTATTCATACACTAAAATATTAGTATGAGGTCATCACCTTTGGTGTTTATTTGTTCGGCCTAAGTCCAACGCTCCTTAGTGCAAGTAAGTCACGGAGTCCATAAGGCTCCACCAACCAAAGAACCCCATTTCTAGTGCTAGTGGTTAGATTGACCGTGCAATGGTTGAGGTCCCAAAAGACTTATACACTAATACACATTTAGCGAGCGTTAGGTCAGCAATCCCATACCATAAAAGACCGTAGGTTGCTAGGCACAAAGTCCCCTCAGACTTACTTACTCGGGTTATTAATGAGCCCAACCTAGTCAACTTCCCCACTAACTTTATCGGTACTTGTACATTATAACTATAACTTTTTTCTTTTCCTTTTTTTTTCTTCTTTTTTTATTTATTTATTTTTTGATTTTTTTTTTGTGACAAGTGCTTAACCCCCAAGCTTCCCCCCCAAGCTTATACTACTATGACTCTTAGATCAAAGGTGAAGACTCAAAGTTTTTAAGTTGACCTAAGGGCAGCTCCTCTAAAGGCACACCCAATTCGCGACACGTCCCCCTTAAATATTTGAAACAAAAGTTACCAAGACACACCACTAATACAAGTGCGTACTAAGCATACATAACGTACTCATGGCAATTTGTGATCATGGCAAGACTCATGTCGTGTTTTATGGGCACAAGATTCATCAACGGCTAATAACTTGAACTACCAACAGACTAAGGATCTTCATATGCAATGCAACTAAACATAATGCACTATAGAAGACAAACAAAACAAGATTTATAGAATGAACTATATGAACTACATGCAAACTAAAAATCTACAAAAAAAATTTTTGATGAACTAAATAACAGGATTAAAGCTAATCATAACTGACTCCCCCCCCCCTATCAAAAATCTACATTGTCCTCAATGTTAAAGAAAATAATACATAATAGAAATAGAGGTGTACCATTCCTTCACTATGGCGGAGAGGGAGAAAATTCGAAAGTTGCTTGCAATCCTAAAAAAGAAGAAAAAAAAAATTATACAAAACAAATTATACAATTGTACATGTCTCCCCCATATCAAAACTTGACTACTATCCAACACCTTTCTTAACTAGGCCATGAAGTCTCTCCCAAAACTTATGCTTACACCTAACATGAAAGTGTTCTAGATTTATTGAGTAGTCATCAAAAGTGTGACCTTCAATATCGCAATCAAGGTTGAAAACCTCGAATAAACATTCTCCCTCATTAGACATCCTAAACCAAGTAAGTGTTTCCTTATGTTGTTGAAACTGATTATTAATTTGGGTTCCTTGGTCTTGAACAATAAAGGATGAATCAGTGTCATAGGCCTTTAAAAAACTAAATTCATAATTTGGAGGGAAAAGTGAAAGTCTACAAGGCTTTATCAAGAAAGGTTTTTCAATGAATTTACTCTCGAGAGAACTCTCCTCACATTGGGTCTCCCACTTTACAGTAATAGTATTTAGCTCCTCAAGCATTTCTCTTGATGACATATCCCTAAACAATTCCCTAAGTTCTTCATCAGTCTCGTATTCATTTTGAAGAAGAGACCTACAATTTGTTTGTTTGGGATAGAAGATATGGTGGAGTGTGGTAGAAGGAGAAGGTAAAGTATCTCCCATGATGATGGATGAGTAACTTAAAGTCTAACGGTGGGCGAGTTAAAAAACCGCTAGTACTTTACTACTAAGTGTTCATACACTTGCAATTAGCACATAAAAAAATACACACAAAAAAAAATCTAATCTTGAGTTAGCTCCTAATATTTGGACCACCAAAAAGTCCATAAATCTAGATTTATTCAAATCGATTGGTCAGTCAAGCGGGGGCACTTCCTTGAAACAAGGCGTTGAATTAGAGAACCGCCATCCTAGACACCAATCTTAATTGGCCAGGTAAGTGATACACTTGCCTAGACACCAAAGAGTTCGAATAATTCCAAATTTACTTCCTCTTTTAGGTACCTTCCTAACTGAGCTCGAAATTATCTAAAATAAAAAATAAAAAAAATTCTATACTAATTTTTTTTTAATTTTTAAAAATAAATTAGGGGAAGAAAAATAGTACCCAAAATAGTTAAACAATTATTTTCGCGAGGAGTTAACTCAAGTCGCAATTCGATACCTGAAAATTCAAAACAAAACAAATCAAATAACACAAATTTTTTTTATTTTATTTCCTCTTCAATTACATTTGCACGTAAAAGAATTAAAAATAAAATAAAAATAAAAACAACTAAGAGAAAAGATTTAAGTTAATAAATAAAACTAAATCAATCTATTGTTAACTGCAATATTAACAGAAGCTAATTAAAAGGGCACTACGTTAAGTTTTTTTTTTTTAATTTCTTAAATTAGATACAGAACAAAACAGAGGAGGCTTATTACAACGATTAAAAAGGTCAAAATGTTTGGCAAAAGAATTAGACTAGCCTATTAATGTGACAATTACCTAAATGACACTACTGGTACAACTTGATACGCACCGACTATAGAACCAGCAGGACAGTCAACTACGCACACTGACAACGAAAGAAATTCTATTTTCGGGTCTGCTTTTGTAACAAACAGAAAAACAGAAATAGTGAGAAAACTTTAAACTAAAAACTCAATAACGCATTCTACGGTAGCGGTGTCAAAAACTTGTTGAAAAAAAATCCGTTAAGTAATAAAAACTACAAGTGTACGGGTGTACGTGAGTACAAAGGCAAGTACGGGTCGAACCACAGAGAACGCGAATTAAGTTTCTAATTAACAAAAACAATTGAACTAGCACTAATGATAGAAATATCTAAAGGACAAATTTCATCGGCTAAATATGAAAATCATGGTGTTTAAAATATTTATTTTTAATAACAATCAAACTCATAAGTATTCGAAATAAAGACAACCAATAATTCCAAATTAAATTGCATTCAAAAGTCACAAAAATAATTTTGTATAAATGTCTCAAAGTAAATCAATTCTCAAAAGTCATATGGATCCTAACTATACGAACTCCCTACCCTACTTGTGTGGCTCGTATGAAATTACTCACATAGATATGATATTGGAGATAATCAATTAAACAAATACGTCATAATAAAGCACGCACACCAATGAAATCCATGTATATCAGCCAACTACATCCGCCCCTCAGATAGGAACTCTAGCCAAGTATCATCAGAACAATCCCAATATAAATTAAAGAACTCATACCAGATGTGGAGACGAACTTGACCTTTATTAAATATAAACAACAAGAAGGAGAAGAAAAAGAACTATCCTACACTACAAGTTTACAAGAAAGGTGTAAGAGGATGAGAGGTGTGTAGAGCTAGAGATGTGTATACAATGAGCCTAGGGGATCTATTTATACTAAAACTTTACAAAGGTGCATTAGTTACAAAGATTTGTTATTTATTTACAATAATCTCCGTGACTAAGCGCTTGCTCAGCATTCTCATTCAGATGATATCTTGCTTGATTTCTCACGATCTTGCTGACTCGTGACGATGTGGCTCGATATCTTGATTTTAATGCACATATTCTCCAATATTTGACCAAATCGTGAAGATCCTCTCAATATCTATACAATCAACAAAACCACACAATCAAGCATAAAATGGGGAAAAAAAATATACCATTTTATTCAATTATTCACTAAAAATATACAATTAAAATGTGTCTATCACTTACCCTGACACACACACATGCCTCCATCGAGACTAGAGAAATCAACCTTTTACCAAGCTAAGAGCTACCCAGCTTTAGGTTTCAGTCAAACGGTAACTATTCAAAAAATAATATTGCAATAATTTGCATCACATATCATTTTGTCCACTTTTAACAAATGGGGATCAGTAAAGTAGCTTTCAACTAAATTTCCTCAAATGGGTAACAAACATATACAACTGCACTTCACGACTTAACAAAAATTTATTCCATCCAAGTTTTTATAATCATATTTCTCAAGTTTCCAGTACAGTTTAACTACACAAGATTGACAAGTTACGAAAATAAAAATCGATGTTTGAATCCCCCAATACATAAGCAAGAAAGTAATGGAAGTTCAAAACTGAAAAGGGAGAGATCTTCAAGAAAAATAAGGACAAAACACTCTCCGTAGAAAAGGACAATGAGTGAACTATCTAAAAGGGAACATACTAAAATAGTAAAATCTTTGAATTAGATTTGGAGCTATGAAAAAGAGATTTAATAAGTCAAACTGGGTCAACTTAATAACATAAAACCAGGACATAATAACGAATAAAACTTTTATTAGAAGAATATCAAATTTGCGCCAATCCTTCTAAACAATATTCAACAAGGTATCACAAGCCAAGTCATGAGAAACATATTCATCACATAAAGGTCAGGAAAACAGTTACGCAGGCATATTTGAGGTATACTGTTCCACAGAATTACACAAGGCTTAAATTGCTGTTAGTAGTTGTTCAGAGTCAATCTAATAATTTAATCTATAAAACAAGGAGATTGAGGAGTGAAAGAAATACTAGCCATTGTGAGGCCCAATTCTTGATTAGATTAGAGGGGACACCAACCGCCTCTGCCATGGTTGCCATGGTTTTTTTGTGTTGTGAAAGAGCTGAAAAAAAAAAAAAAAAAAACTGCTAGTGCCTCAACCGAAATGATCGGGTCATGTAAGAAGAAGGTTCAAGTCTACCGGTTTGTTAGGATGTCTCAGTGATGTATACATCACTGCACTTCCACTTGACACCAATTCGTAATGACAAACAGCTCATCTCGTCGTGACCTTCTCTTAAATTGTAAGTAACCCTTAGAAATCGAAGGTAAGAGAGTACTTACATGATTCAGTTTACATTGTAATAGAAGAAAATTTATGATTCAATATGAGAGGATGTAAACATAGATAATGATAAATTGCGAATTACTTAAGAGAGCGTGATAGGTTCAACATATATTCAGCAGAAAATTCTAATTAACTAGACATGGAAAGCCAAGGAGGTACAAAAGATGCAGCATAGCTGTAAAGACATAGGATACACTAATCCTTCTTTGTCAAATTTTAAAATGTATAATCAGTGAGTGCCATCCATGGGTAAATAACACCAAAGTCCTCGTTAAAGATGTGGTTTAGCTCAGGAACGGAACATAGCATCCCCATAATCCCATACGAAACTCTCCATCAGGTCCCTGCGCACCTCCTCTTCAATGGAACCAGCATAAAAAGGAAAAGCACTATCCTCAAATTGAGGAGTGGATGTTCCCCTCACTACCCTTCCATCAACATCAAATACCAATATTCCATAACCATAATAAAAAATACGATCTAGTGCATCTATGGCATTTCTTCTCATAGGACGTGGAATCAACCATTGCAGTGCTGCTCCATGTGTTTCTCCTTTTAAGTAGATGACCTCAAACTCATCATTTCCTCCCTTGGTTTCCTTGTACTTTTCTAGGAGCTTCACCCTAAAATCCAGATGCCGGTCATCGGTAGTACACTCACAAAACACTATAATTCTTTTACCAGCAAGTTTGGCGAATGGAACCACAACCTCCTCAGAAGTTGACTCCTAGACAGGCAGGGTAGAATAAAAAATGTCAGTGCTAGTAACCACATAACAGAATAACAAGTCATCACTAAAACATGTAGCAGAGAATAAAAAGAGAACTCACCTCAAACACACAATCTCGTACAAAAACGGTATTCGGTCTCCATAACATCTCAAGCTTCATGTTCTTTACTCGTTCAGCAAGCAACTTGTAAGCTATTTCTCGGGTAAAAGGATAAGCTTGTGTACCAAAATTCTTCAATATAGTAGCAGCGCCAAAAGGTACAACATATTCTCCCCGAGGCCCGATAATGACAAGCGATGGACTTGGATGCCATTCATCCAACTCAAAAGGATATCGAAAAAAGCGGGGCAACTTGGCAGAGTTTATGTCTTGAAATGGGATGGCTAACCAAGGCATTGTACTAAATGTTTGTGTAAATGTTTCTAAATTCGTACGGCCATGAGTATTCCAAGAGTTGTACATGTAAACGAGCACGACTTCAAACAACCTATTTTCCACAGAAACCAATTGTTGATAGGCAATCCTAAGAGTTTCTGTCAAGTCATTGGTAAATCCTTCTTCGTAGAGATACAAGGCAACCACCTTATCTTCCAGGTCACAAACTTTAATCTATCAACACACAGACAGGTAATAATAAAAATAAATCAACTGACAGTAAAAAATAGTTAGATAAATTATATATTCTTCTGACTAAAAAAGTAAATACATGTATGTATATTCGACTACACGAAGATGAATTGGAATTTGCATATAGTAAAGAAGTAGTTACCTTCTTCCCTTCATTGTTGATGAGATAATCTCTTGTTTTGTTGCAAAGAAGGGCCCTTAAATTAACGCGATCACCAGTTTTATAAGGAGTAATTTTTATGGGCCTCTTCTGTCTCTTTTTCTGATTCATCTTCTGTTTCTTTTTCTGCACCCTCTTTCGTTTCCGTCGACCGATTCTCCGTTTATCACCAAGTGTCGCCGTCTCTCCTCTTTCGGAAAACGGCATGACTTTTCGTTTTAGGGTTTGTAACTTTCTTCCCCCTTTTACAATACTCCTCCTCTTATATCGCCTTTCTCGATTTAATCCAAAAAATATGTATGTCTTTTCCTTTACCCTCCCACGAAAATAATCGATATCTGTCAGTACTATTTTTATAGAGTAATAAACTAGCTTATACCCTTTAATTTTTTTTTTTTTTAAAATTACTTATCTATAACCCCCGTACCATTTTTGATTCGTACTGTATTTTGGTTTCATCTTACAATCCTATTTCTATTATAATTTAATGTTGTTTTTTTTAATAAAATGGAAATCCTATTATAATTATAATTCTTTTATTATAACTTTAAATAAAAAAAAATAGTTTCACCCCTAGAATCATATTTCACTTATAATTTAGTGTCATTTTTTAAAAAAAATAATAAAATTGAAATACTATTATAATTACAAAACATTTTTTTTGTAATAATTTAGAATAAAAAAATAATACGATCAATTCTCAAAAAAAAAAATCAAGGAGAACAACTAGAACATGTTTCTATACACTACTCTATAACAATCTTCCCTGCGATTATATGTTATTTTTTAAAAAATATAATAAAATTGAAATCTTATTATTATTATAATTCTTATCTTATATTAGCAATTTTTTTATAACTTAGAATATAAAAAGATTACGATCAATTATCTTAAATAGTTTTCAATGAAAACAACCGAAACGTGGTTCCATGCACTTCTATTAAACGTCTAAGTTTATAGTTTGTTAATCGCATAAATTTTTTATGCAAATAACATAGTTATTTTTATAATTTTGTAATCTAATCTTATAAAATATTTAATTAAATAAAAAATAAGTAATTAATTAACATAAATCTCGAAGCACGTGCTTCGCACGGGTTATCATCTAGTATTATAAACATTACTTTTAATATATTGGGAGAATTCAAATTTTAGTCCTTTATATATAAAATAGTTGATAAAGCCGCCGGTTATAATATTTTTTAAAATATTCAATACATTTATGTCATATTATAATATTAATATTAAATTTTAATAATTAAATAATGTTTTCTAATGAATCGATTTCTTGTTAAACACGATTTTTTTCGATTGAGCCGCTCACTCGTTAAAACCGAAATCTCAGCTTTAACATATATTATAAAGGCTAGCGTGATAACCCGTGCGAGGCACATGTCATTTTCTACAAATTGATGTAAATTTGTTTAATTTTACGATTTAAATAATATATATGGACATGATTGTATAGTTTTCGTTAAAACATGTTTGTTATAATGTTCCAATTTTGTTTTACAGAAAATTTAATTTAATTATTCAGATAAGCTCAAAATAAGATATTTCGTGGCATATAAATGTGTTGGATATAGAATGTGTTGGATATAGTATAACACATTTACACCAATTTGTACAAATTTATGTCACAAGTAGAAAACATCTAGTAGTTTGTTATTATAATAATTTGTACAAATTTTTGTCACAAGTAGAAAACATCTATTAGTTTGTTATTATAATAAATTTGGGTAAAAGAACATAAAATTTAAATAATAATGGGGTTTTCGGTTTAATTCTCCTTAGTATTTTTCGTCATAATAAATCAATTTTTGGAGTGATAATTTGTAATATTTCTTCCTCATTTTTTTGTCATTCTTTCATAAAGAATCTAATCAATACATAAGAGGGAGAAATAAAGTTGTTTTGATGTCTTTCTCTTTCAAGGTATATTTAATAATACAATCATAAAATAAATGAGTCATACACGAATGAGAAAAAGTCTTGACAAAATACAGGTACACTCTTCCCTTTATTGTTGATGAGATAATCTTTTGTTTTGTTGCAAAGAAGGGCCCTTAAATTAACGTGATCACGAGTTTTATATGGAGTAATTTTTATGGGCCATTTTTGTCTCTTTTTATGATTGATTTTCTGTTTCTTTTTCTGCTCCCTCTTTCGTGTACGTCGATCGATTCTCCATTGATCACCAAATGTTGCCGTTAAACTAGTCTCTTCTTCTTCTTCTTCGGGAATTGGCATGACTCTTTGTTAGTTACAGAGGCATGCCTGTAGGGATGGGAAAAAAATCTGATCCGACGGATACCCGATTCGAAATCCGATTTTTTATCCGATCCGAACCCGATATTTTGGATTTGGATATGGATATGGATTTAAATTTTAAACCCGAAAGATTTTGGATATGGATATGGATTTCATGAAACCCGATCCGAAACCCGATCCGAAACCCGAAACCCGATCAAAACCCGAGCCGAACCCGAAACCCGAAAAATACCCGACTTTTATTTATTATATTTTATATATTATATATAAATGTATATTATAAATACATATTATACATACACTATTTTATATATATATATATATAAATGTATATTATAAATACATATTATATATACACATATCTTTGAGACATAAGATATGGAAAGATCGAGAAAATAAATTGTCATGAATGCAGCGGTATTTTTTAACTTACTCACACAATTTTTTTATTTTTTTGTTAAGCAACTTATTTACACTATTTTTAATTTTGAATACCCGAAAAAAACCCGATCCGATCCGAAACCCGATGGATTTGGATTTGGATATTGAGTTTTGGATCCGAAACCCGATACGATCCGAAACCCGAAACCCGAAAATATTTGGATTTGGATTTGGATTTTGCAAAACCCGAACCGAACCCGACCCGTTCCCATCCCTACATGCCTGTACACATCTAATAACAAGCCTAATTGTTTGTAATGCTTTGCATTACTTACATGACCTCTTAACTGAGGGAACCTCTAGTTGTAGAGTTTCGGTTTGTATTGTACTTGTAGTAGGCATCAAATCCTAGTTGTGTGATTGTACAAATAGAGTCTAGAATAATGCTTGAAAGAAGTTCCAAGGTTCATGCCTCAAGCAAGGAGTTAAAGACTGTCAAATAATCACAGTTGGGATTTGAAGAAATGAAGAATTTGCCTAAGTACCAATTCGAGAAGTATATTTGTCTATTCGAGAAGTCCAGCATTCGAGAAGTCAGGGATTCAATATCTCAAGACACTATTCGATATCTCTGAATACACTGTTCGATATCTCATTCGATATCTCAGGGATTCGATATGTCTACTACTCTATTCAAGAACTCAAGAAGTCAACAAGTCAAGATGGTATTCGAGTTCTCAAAGAGTCAACAAGTCAAAGTTCCATTCGATATCTCAAGGACTCAGAAAGCTATTCGACAACTCGAGGATTCGATAAGTCAAATGTTCTATTCGACAACTCAAGGAATCCTGATGGAAAAGAGCTATTCGAGAAGTGGTTCGATATGTCATTATAACAGTATTCGAGAACTCAGAGTTATCGATCAAGTCAATTCTAGTTCTCGAATCACTTACTTAGTCACTTCTCGAATACATTATTGGAGACAAAATACTGAAGAAATTGTACAAGTCAGAAACCTGCAACAAGCCAATGCACTTTATGGACCACAATCTGTAACGTGCTCTGGAAAGCCTACAAGGAAGCTTGGAGAGATATAGAAGAGACAAGGAGCTAAAGAAGTGGATCTAAACAGGCTTTGCAAAGTCAAATCTGTAACCGTTTGGACACTTACTCAAAAAGGATAGACAGACTAGAAAGTAATTTGTTTAGCTACCTTATTTGCAATAAGTGGGCTGTATCCATGTTCTATAAGGACACAGCCTCACTTCATAACTTAGTAACTTTTGTGAGTCTAGTTTTTCATACACTGTAAGCCATATCTCTCTGAGAAAAACGAAGCTGAGAATACTACCATTTGTATTCACAGATTGTAGCAACCTTTATCTAATAATACATTAGATTAAAGTGATATTGTGTCTTGTGTTGTTTATTTATCCGCACCTTCACTTCTACACACACAGGCACTTATCTGCTACATAGACTCAATCAAGAAAAGTTCAAGAATCCATTCACCCCCCCTCTGTATTCTTTTACCGTATTCAATACTCAACAAGTGGTATCAGAGCGGGCTGTTTATTCAAAAACAGAGAAACGATCATGAGTTCGAATACACCAAAGACTACAGGAACGGTGAAGGTCCCTAAGTTTGATAAAGAAAACTTCAACCTCTGGAAGATAAAGATGATGTTGTTCATTAAAGCCTCTCATCCCTTGTATCCTGAGATTCTCAAGAATGGTCCTTTTGTTCCACAACAAGAGATACCAGAGAAGACTGTTGGAACCATAACTATCCTAAGAACTTATGAGGCCAAGGATCCATCAAAGTGGACAGAGTCAGAAAGGGAGAAGGTTGCTCTTGACAGCCACCTCATGTTGCTTATCATTGATTCCATGGACATGTCAATGTTTGCAAACATTGCATCATGCACGTCTGCTAAAGAGATGTGGGATCACATTGAGGTGTTGTGTGAAGGGACTGATGAGGTTAAGGAAAACAGGAAACAGATACTGGTCACACAGTATGAAGCTTTCATGGCACAGCCCAAGGAAAGCATCACTGAAATGTTTGAAAGGTTTCACAAGCTAGTTACTGAGTTGCAGATGAATGGAAAGGTTTACAGCACCAAGGAGTTAAATATGAAATTTCTGTTGTCTTCACCAAATCATCTGGAGCAAAGAGTCATTTCTCTAAGAGAGAGAGATTTGAACAAAGTCACCTATGATGTGCTCTATGGAGTCCTAAAGACTCATGAACTTGAGTTGCTTCAGAAAAGGGCTATCCAAGCCAACCAAGGTAGGATGATAAACACATCATGTGCCTTGATTGTCAACAAATCCATTCTGGACCTAGAAGCATCTACAAGCCAACTAAGGATAGAGGAGGTGGCAGATGATGAAGAAACTGAAGCTGGGGTGAGTGAACCTGTTGAGGAAAAGGAGGAAGAAAAAGAAGAGTTTTACACTCTGGAAGAACTTGATGGGATGGAAAACACTTCATATGCCTTCATGGCCAGAAAATTTCCAAACATCAGATTTAAAAGAAATCAACCCTTCAAACCCAAAACTCAAAACCATTCAGCCAACAAGAACAAGGCACCTGTGAAACCAAACAGAAATAAGTTCAAAACCGGTTATGTGGATAGGTCATCTGTAAGGTGTTATAGATGCAATGACCTAGGGCATTTTGCCAGTGAATGCAAGAAGCCTAAAAAGAAGGATAGAGATTATCTTGAGCTAGAAGCTAAGTATGAGGCCCTTCTGAAAAAGCAGACACATGGTAAGGCCTACATAGCTGAAGGGAAGTGTTGGGATGATTCTGAGAGTGATGAAGAGGAACAAGAATTCTGCAACTATGCCTTGATGGCCAACTCCAAGGATGACTCATCTTCATCTGATTCTCAGGTACCATCTCTCACTACTATAGACATGTCTGTTTCTGAATACAAATGCATGATTGAACAATTATCTGTTGAAATGTTTAATATTCATACTAGTATGACTGTTGCTAATGAGGAGATTGCTAAACTGTCTACTAGAAATGAAATATTAACCAAAAAGAATGAGGAACTTGAGCTAACTACTATGCAAGTAGAAAACCTTAAGAAAGAAGTTGAATATTTGAAGAACAAGGTTCTATGTGCTAGTCAAGTAGAGAAGGCTCTTAGGGATGAATTAGCTGAGAATGAATTCAAACTTAAAACTTTCAAGAAATCATCTGGTTTAGTGCAATCCTACTGTGAGAAAATTGAAGCTAAACCCAAAGCATCTATTGGACTTGACTATGACTCTCTCAAACAAAGGAAAGGCTATGCTGTCATTGAAGAGGACACAGCTGTTCATGAGAAAGTGCCTCACATTTTGAGAAAAACTGAAAATCCAATTTTTAAGGAATCAACATTTGAAATTGATGAGGATGCCTTACTCATCAAGCAAATGTTGAATGATGAGGATGAGGCACAATCTAGTGAACAGCAAGCATCCTCTAAGGGTGAGAGTGTCAAGTCAAAGACCAAGAAACCAGTAGTTGATAGGCCAAGACCTAAGAAGTTTGTTAAGTTTGTCTCAGCTGGGAAGAGTGAATCAGAAAAGGAAGTGACTAAAAAGAAACAGAACAGAAATGGCAAGTTAGGGATTAACAAGGATAACAACTATGCTTATATGCCTAATGCCCCTAGGAAAACTTGTCAGAACTGTTTCAGTACCAATCATCTAACTCATGCATGCAAGAAACCTGTTGGTAGTGTGTCTAAACCTTTCTATGATTGTTCTGTGCCTCTAAGTCATAGAGATGCACCTTTCTGTGATAAATTTGACTGTATGCCATGCAATATGAATGTTATGACTAGTTGTTTTAATTTAAGAAGGTAGTTCATTGATGGTTGTATCAGTCACAATTCTCACACACACTACACAAGGTCAAAGTCTTCAAGTCCTCCTAAAGCTAGGAAGGTACCTTTGTCACCTAAGTCTGAAACCTCAGGTTCTAAGACTTCCAACAGTGACAAGAAGACTAACACTAAGAAAGTTGACAAGCATGTTGTTTATGATAAAACTGTCTCTAAGTCACATGGACCCAAACTTGTTTGGGTACCAAAGGAAAAGTAATACCTTTGTGGTTGTAGGACAAAGAAAGTGAAAAGAAGGTCATGTGGATTTTGGACAGTGGATGCTCAAACCATATGACTGGTGATATGGCCCTGCTATCACAGTATGAGGAAAAGGCTGGCCCAATGGTTGCTTTTGGAGATGACAGCATGGGTAACACATTGGGATATGGCAAGCTGAAAGTTAGAAATGTCATCATTGAAGATGTAGCACTAGTCAAGGGGCTCAAGCATAATCTGTTAAGTGTTGGTCAGTTTACTGATAGAGGATTCAAAGTGAATTTTGACAAAGATGAATGTTTGATCACCCACAAGAAGACTGGTGATTTTGCTCTATCTGGAGTAAGGAAGGGAAGCCTGTTTGTAGCCAATATGGACTCTGCAAACAAGGACAAAATTTGTTGCTTTTACTCAAAAGCATCAAATGAAGATTGTTGGCTGTGGCACAAGAAACTATCACACCTGAACTTCAAGGCCATTAATTCTCTAGTCAAAAGAGAGTTAGTGAGAGGCATGCCCACACTTGAATTCTGCCAAGAAGGAGTGTGTGAGGCTTGTCAAAATGGAAAAATGAAGAGATCAAGCCACAAGTCAAAGACAGTGACATCTGTAACCAAGCCACTACAACTCATCCATATGGATTTGTTTGGGCCTGTCAACATAATGTCACTTGGAAGAAAGAAGTATGCCCTGGTAATGGTTGATGATTTTTCAAGGTATACATGGGTGGAATTTCTGGCATCAAAAGATGAGGCTCCACAAGTAATTATTGAGCATATAAAGAAAGTTGACAAGGAAGCAAAGGCAAACGATGCAAGTGTGATTGCACTGAGGAGTGATAATGGAACAGAGTTCAGAAATGCCACACTTGAAGCATTCTGCAAAGAGAATGGCATTTCTCAGCAATTCTCAGCTCCAAGGACTCCACAACAAAATGGAGTTGTTGAGAGAAAGAATAGAACTCTAATTGAGGCTGCTAGAACAATGTTACTTGATGCAAAAATGCCTACATGTTTTTGGGCTGAGGCTGTGAGCACTGCATGCTATATTCAGAACAGGACCCTCATCAACAAAAACACTGGAAAGACACCTTACAACTTGATGACTGGAAAGAAGCCTACACTAAAGTATGTTCATACTTTTGGAAGCAAATGCTTTGTACTCAAGGATAATTCTGAATATGTTGGAAAGTTTGATGCAAAAGCATTTGAAGGAATTTTTCTTGGCTATTCTATGGAAAGAATTGCATACAAGGTTTATGTCATCAGTCAAAAGAAAGTTATGGAAAGCACAGATGTAACATTTGATGACAGCAAACTACCTGGACTAGAAGAAGCCAATGATGAAGACAAAGATCCATTGAAGTTTGATAATCTAGATGATTCTGATGAAGAGACTGAAACTGGAGTTGAAACTCAAGCTCAACATTCTCAAGTGAATAATGATACAAGAGAAGAATTTGTGCCAATCAATAGTGGAAAAACAAGCATCCAAGACACACCTGTGAGTAATGGCAACTTCACAGGGGGAGGAAATGAGGATGACCATGATGTGGATGATGAAGCAACATCAAGAATGAGAAATCAGGCTGAACACTCGAGGAAATGGGATAGATCACACACTGCAGAGCAAATCATTGGAGATCCTAATGCAGGAGTAAGGACTAGGAGAGCAACTCAAAATGAGTGCCTCTATGGATGTTTTCTATCACAAGTTGAGCCTAAGAAACTTGATGATGCATTGTTGGATCCAGATTGGATTATTGCCATGCAAGAGGAGCTGAATCAATTTGAAAGGAACAAAGTATGGGAACTTGTGCCTGCACCAAAGAATAGAACCATTGTTGGAACAAAATGGGTTCTGAAGAATAAGATGGATGAAGATGGTGTAATAATAAGAAACAAAGCAAGGCTGGTTGCAAAAGGATACTCTCAACAGGAAGGCATTGATTATGATGAGACATTTGCCCCTGTTGCTAGATTGGAAGCCATTAGAATATTCTTGGCATTTGCTGCTCATTCAAACTTTAAAGTTTATCAAATGGATGTCAAGAGTGCATTTCTAAATGGAGAGTTGGAAGAAGAGGTTTATGTACAACAACCACCTGGCTTTGAGGATCCACATTTCCCAGAATTTGTCTACAGATTGCTTAAGGCATTGTATGGACTTAAGCAAGCTCCAAGAGCGTGGTATGATACTTTATCACAATTCCTTCTTGAAAATCAATTCACTCGAGGCACATTGGACAAGACACTGTTTTACAAGAAGCATGGTGATGATATGATCCTAGTTCAAATCTATGTGCATGATATCATTTTTGGTTCTACAAATGAGAAACTGTGTGAGAAATTCTCTAAACTCATGCAGAGCAGATATGAGATGAGTATGATGGGAGAGTTGACATTCTTTCTAGGGTTGCAAGTCAGTCAAAGGAAGGATGATATCTTTATCAGTCAAACCAAGTACATCAAGGATTTATTGAAGAAGTTTGACTTGGAAGATTGTTCACCTGCCAAGACACCCATGGCCACTGCCACTAAATTGGATGAAGATGCTAAAGGCAAGAAAGTAGATATCTCAGTCTACAGAGGCATGGTTGGTTCTCTACTCTACCTCACTGCAAGTAGGCCAGACATCATGTTTGCTACATGCTTGTGTGCAAGGTTTCAATCAAATCCAAAGGAATCACATTTGATTGCAATAAAAAGGATCTTTAGATATCTGAAGGGCACTCCTAACTTGGGATTATGGTATCCTAAGGACACAGGGTTCAATCTGGTTGGTTATTCTGATGCTGATTATGCTGGATGCAGAGTGGATAGGAAAAGCACCTCAGGAAGCTGCCAGTTTCTTGGACAAAGGTTAGTTTCTTGGTATAGCAAGAAGCAATAATCTTTGTCAACTTCTACAGCTGAGGCTGAATACATAGCTGCTGGAAGTTGCTGTGCTCAAGTGCTTTGGATTAGAAATCAACTTAGAGATTATGGACTTGTGTTGGAAAGAATTCCAATCATGTGTGACAATACAAGTGCAATCTCTATAGTTGCCAATCCTGTCAATCATTCTAGAACAAAGCACATTGACATCAGATATCATTTCATAAGAGAACATGCAACTAATGGAACCATTGAGTTGCATTATGTCTCTACAGATAAACAACTAGCTGATATATTCACTAAGCCATTAGATGAAGCCACCTTCACAAGGTTGGTAAGTGAGATTGGAATGCTGAATTCTTCAGATTCTGGCTAAGTGAATACATCATCTAGATTGTTGCAGCAGTAAACACTTACTTTATCTAAATTCTCAATATTTTTGGAGTAAGTGTTGGCTGAAATATGATTTATAAATATTTCAAATCTGTTGCATATGTTGAAAATCATATTTTTATTAACTTAAAATTTCTATGAAATTTTGAGAAAGTCACTATTTAATTTGCTAGGATATTTTTCAATGAATATGTCTGGTAAATTTTAAAAGATAGTGAAAATCAAATTTTTATGAGTGATGGGTATAGTTCGATAACTCAGACTTCTCGAATGATTCACTATTCGACATCTCTAATAAGTCTCTTTAGAGTACTCTTGAGTTCTCGAATAGAGTCTTTCTGAGATATCGAATAGAGGAATTCTTGACTTCTCGAATATAGCAACTGAGTTCTCGAATGACTGAGTTCTCGAACACTATATTTGAGTTCTCGAATCATTTGAAAAGGCTGAATTCTCGCTGAATTTTAACCGATTTTGGACTTTTGTCTAAAAGTTTAATTCACTCATAAAAACACATATTATTTAATTTAGAATTATTTCTAAGTTAGATAACTGCCAGCTGTGAGTTTCTATCTGCTTGAGTTATCGATTAAGCCATTCTTGACTTCTCGAATAGTTGTTTTCTACTTCTCGAATGCCTGACTTGTCGATACAAAACTTTCTGCTAATCGACAATTCAAGTACTTCATACTTATACAATTTCACATCTATTCGATTCATTTCATTCGATTTCTCAAGCATCTACACTCTCTAAACCCCTGGAACCCTAGCTACGAAAAGCCAAATTTCTTCTTCAACCTTCAATTTCTTTTCTCTCTTCTACACAAATGGCAACAGTAAAGTTTAACACCAACTTCATCGCTCTCACTAGTGATGTTGAAGCACCCAATGCCAATTTCAAGTGCTTTGTGAAATGGATGGCTGAGTCGTACATCAAGGATGCACTCTCTGCCAACCCAACTCTATATCTAGATATTCTGGAAAAATTCTGGAGTACTGCTATTGTGGAAGTTGTAGCCCTGGAAAACGCAATTACTTCATATGTCATCTACTGCAAGGTTCAAGATAAGGAAATCACTATCACTACTGCAGACATGAACCAAGCACTAGGCCTACAACAAGAGTCATTTGACAGACTGGCCACTAATGCAGAGTTGGAGGAATTCTTTGAGTTCATAAACTACTCAGATGGGATTAACCTTTGAAAGCTAAACAGAAAGAATCTGAGAAAGGAGTGGAGCTATGTGTTTGCAACTCTTCTCCAAGTCTTCACTGCCAGGAAATCAAGCTTTGATCAAATCAGTGCACCTGTACAGCAAATTGGATATGCTTTGGCCTATGGAAAGAAGATTGATGTTGGCCAAATCATACTCCAAGAATTATATGGGAGACTTGGTAAGAACACAACCAAGAGAGGTACTGATATTTTCTTCCCTCGCTTTATTCAATCTGTACTTAATTATAAAAATGCTTCATTGATTGAATTGCCTGGGATTGATAAAAATAAAATAGGCTATCCTAAGTCCATGACCAAACTCATTTTTGGTAATTTGGAGACTAGGAATGATGTGGATGTAAGACTGAACATAACTCCCCATATGGAGAGTTTGTTTAGGACTTATCCCCACAACATGCCAACATTTGATGCAAAGTCTAAGTTAGCACAGCCCAAGCAAGTAGAACAAAATGCTAACCCAGGGCCTGCTAACCAACCCTCTCAACCAAACACTCTACCACATACTGAGCCAACTGCATCATCCTCTCAAAAGAGTGATGTTAGTAAAAAGAAGAGAAAGGAAGTAATGTCTGCACCATTGAATATCTTGTCTGAAGCAGCATTAGCTGTTGAATTAGGTCTAGGAAGTGAGGAACCTGAGTTACCCTTACACAGGACAAAGAAGAAGAAAACTAAGACCACCTCTTCAGTCACACAAATGGCTGAAGTTGTAAAATCAGGGGCACACAGCTCACTAGGTGTATCCTCTCAACAGGGTGCACCTATAGAATCAAGCATCCTCCCCAATGCACCTTCTTGTATAGAGTCAGCACATGGGAGTGATAAGGCTGGCACAACACTGAGTGGAGAGCACATCACATTTGAAACTCCCTCTATCTCTCAGGGGGAGTTGCCAAAATCTACTCTTAAACACACTTCTCTTCCAGAATCTAACTCTGAAATTTCTTTGGAACCTGCAACTCAGGCAACTGAGATGCAAGGTATTGATCATCAAGAATTCTTTTCTCTTGATGAGCCAATAATTTCAAGTGACTTAGTGCATGACACTTTGTTCACCACTCAGAACCCACATTTAGATGGTGAGGGAATGCATGCTGAGGCATCTCCTAATGACACCATCACAAACACAGAGGTTCCACTAGTTTTTACTAGAGACTCTGTGCCTGTGTCAACTGCTGGTGTAATTCATCCCACTTC